>VZTX01013247.1:29134-82012 GCA_013400915.1 Pardalotus punctatus
CAGCCGGGGACGCGGCTCGGCCCGGCCCGGCCCTGCGCAGCCCGCGGCAGCGATGCACGGTACTGCCTCAGGGGCGCCCCCCGCCCGCGCGGTGCCCGTGTCCCGGCCGGGGCGCCGGCAGGAGGCGGGAGCGCCCGCCCGGGGCTGGGTGACGCCCCCGCCTCGCTAACGCCGCGGCGGCTTTGCTAATGACCTGTCCTTTCTTCTCCTCCCCTCCCTTGCTATTCGCTGCTGCTTATCTCTGTGGCCCCGCGGTGTGAAGCCCTCGGCGGAGCGGCGGCGGACAGCAGGAGGAGGTAGCCGGCCCGGGGAGATGCTGTAGCGGCTCCCGCTGCTCGCTCGGCGCGGCGCCGGCCGCCGGCTGCGGGAACGGGGCCGAGGGGCTGCGGGACGGGCACAGCCGGCCCGGTCAGTGCGGGCGCAGGTAAAGAGCACCCGGGAAGCCCCTGGGGAGCGGATTTCAGGGCGCTGGAGGTGGGAACAGAGCAGGGGGTAATGCCCTGTCGCACGAGGGGCTGGTTGGCAACTGTCGTGTGTCCTAAATGGAACATCTGGATCGCCCTTAACCTGGAATGAACTCGGGCACTAGGCAGAAAGTACGTGCTTGGAGGTTCCCGCTGTTGGCTTGGCGCAGTCAGGTGGGTTGGGCTGTTCCCGGTCGGCTGGTCAGAGAAGGGTCCTCCGTCCTGGGAGCGAGGGTGGGAACGCCTCCAGGGGTTTGCTTTAGTGGTTTGCTGAGTTCTTGGTTGTGCCCATGGGGCTGGATACTTGCTTTTCAAAAAGCATTCCAGAAGTAACAATGGAAAGGTGTGCGAAAAGGTGTTGCCTTGTAGTCATATTAAGATTGGCCCGGTCTCACTCAGTGACACGGAGAGCTGTTCCTAAGCTCTCCGGTGGTAGTAGTAGGATTTGTCACACAGGATTATCCGGAATGATAATGTTTGGCACTTTTGGTATTGGGTGTCTTAGTAGTACTTCACTAATAAGTTTTGTTGGGAAGGAAAATTGTGGTCAAACTCCTTGTATTGCAGAACATGCGCAGACTTTCTCATTGGCATCTGGCACTGATCACTTTTAGAAATTTGCTTTGTAGTCAGCAAAACAGATCAGCTATAAAAAGTTTTTCCTGTGTAAATCCTGAATCACTGACTGATCATTGTGTCTGCCTACCTGGTCTCATGCTGGAGGTGAGGCAGTTGTGGCACATGTGATGTGGTCACACGTCTGCTCAAACCTAAACCAGTATCATAACCTTTGTTAGCTGGCATGAGCTGCCGAGCAGCCATGGGCCCAGAGTGACTTTGAGTGGCAACTTTGGGGATTTTGAGTAATGCAGTGCAGTGTACTGGAAGGATGAGAGTGTGCAGACCTTATCAGAGGTTTGTGGAGCTCCACAGACAGCATGCTCGCTATCTGTTCCCATGTTTGGAAGGAACTCTTAACATGGTCCAAAAAAACATTCTTATCAGTCTGTTGGTGCCTTATATTGACTGTCATCCTCTACAGTCAGGTGCATAGGGAGTTTTGGCTGCATAGTGGAAACACCTTGTACGTTTACCACTTCCTTTTCAGTAATTCTTTAGTGTCTTCATTTTTTGTTAACACTGTAATCTTCATAAAGGGTATAATGAATTTTAAACCATGGGAGAGAGGGTTGCACTTCAGCTGTGATTTTGTTATGCTTTTGATATTTCATGTATGGAGTGTTATAAGAATATTAGAGACAATAATGTCCCACAGGAGAGTGGGATATATGGCCTAAGATACTCATCTTGTTCTAAAAAATTGATTATAATGCTCACTGTTGTCCTAAAGTGGGCAAGGAAATGTAACTTGAAATAGCCTGTACTTCAAAACTGCAAACAACTTTATTTTTGTCTTTAATTTTCTATAGCTTTCCTGATGAGATTTGCATTCTGAGTTCTGCTTCTATTGCACGTCATATTTTTGCAAGGGGGGGGGGAAGAGAACACCATAATTGTGCTGGAAAATAAATGAAGTTGAGTTTATATTTATTATATGTACGCGCATATTTTCTTACAGCATTTTGGAATTTAAACTTTTTTTAATCTGCTTTTTCAAAATCTCTCTGAATCTTTAATTTGTTTGGCATTTTTAACTGTGTATGCTATTTTTTAATGCGCCTTATAAAGTATATAAAAACAAAATCTGTACCTTTGGGATGTCAATCCTCAAAATAAAGGTCAGTTGCAAAGACATCTTATGGGACTGTGTGTGCACCTTGGAAACCATAACTACTCTAAATGTGTCCACAGACAGACTTTGACACTTGTGAGAATGCTCTTTAAGAGTAAAAGTATTTTACTGTCTAACAGATAATTAAAATAGCACAGGGCTCTCACTATAGTGTTGTCAGTTGAGTGGTTTTGAATTCTTTTAGTATGAAGAAAGAAAGAACAGAATTATATTGGAATATACCAGTTATATTCCCTAGTTAGCTAGATGTCAGTGTGGTCCTGCTACAAAACTAGGGACACTAAAAGCCTCAGTAATTTTAAAAAAAATTTTAGCCCAAGAGAAACAAAAGCTTTTTTTTTTTTTCCTGAAGAAGCATGAAGAAATATTTTTTGTAAAGTCTTATATTACATATTATCATAATCTATATAAAATCAGTATAGTGAGCCCTGGGAAATTTTGTTGACTATTTATTTTTATATTTTTAAGAATGTCAGCAGCTTTTTATTGATGAAGAACTACTTGCTATCCCAAATCTGCACATGAAATGGAAGGGGAAGATGTTCTGGAAAACAACTTCTGTTTCAGCCTTGAAAGATGCTGCATGAAGGGGTGAGTACATACCTGGACTGGGAGCTATCTTGGCATTGCTTGTGAATAGCTAGAGAAAAACAAACATTTGAGGTAGAATCTCTTTAAAGAGTGATGAATGTATAGTCAAATGACAAGGAAAGAACCTGAGCATGTAGTGCCAATAAATAATTGATAAACAGAAAGTAGGAGCACGATCAGGAGAACAGAGTAAGTAAAACTTCCTTATGTTCTGATGTCTGCTGCTGTCTTAGGTGGTAGTCAGTAGAATTCTGACTTCTTAATATTTTAGAAATAGAGTGCTCAACCTTTCACAGGACTAGGTCTGTAAAATTAAATATTGAATGACTTTTATGAAGTAGAAGGCTGAATTTTTTACTGAATTAAAAAGTACTTGTCTGGTAAGGTTAGGCTCTAAATCATAACTATCCTCAAAATAAAACTGAAATCTCGCAAAGAGTGTGATATTTTCCATGTTTTAAAAATATTCAATTGATGTGAGCAGATTGTGTGATCAGATTGCATGTGGCATTGAGATGTTGCCAAATCTGACTCCACTTCCTCATACCAGTTCTCATAGTTTCTGCTTATGAAATAATACTTATTTATAAGTGCACTGCATGTCTTCAGATATCTAAGAAGTGTAATTTCTGTGTCCAGTGAAGGACTCCTCATGCACAGGTTAATACAAACTATGAACCACAACTCCTTGGCACTCTAATTCTGACTGGGGCTCGAGTTGTTAAGTGATTGGGTTCTGTGGGTCTTTGCTGTGTCTTAAAATGCAGATGGTGTTAATTTTTTTGTTTGTTTTTTTTACTTTAGAAAGATGTGAACTATCAAAGAGGCATAGTTTGTTCTGTGGTGCTGTATTCATCTAAATTCACTGTTTAAGTTCAAGTTGTCTCATGCCTGTGGAAACATGAAGAGTTTGAGAGATTGGCAAATAACCTATCCCTTTCTAGAAATGCTGATACACTATCATGGTTTTTAAAAGATGTTATAAACTGAGAAATTATTCATTAAATCTTTCCAAATAGTAAAAGAAACTTGTTCAAAAATGTGTCTGCCTTGAGGAATTCAGAGCAGTGAGCTGAAGTTGTACAGTTGCACTGAAGTTGTGCAGTTCTTTGGCATTTGTTTCCAGGCAGCTGAAATGGAAGTGAAAGACAGTTAGTCCAATATTTTCATATTTCTTATTTTTGTATCTCATTAGTTTGTTTTCATTTTGTTGAGAAGTACATAGAAGAAAACCAGAGCTGCTGTTTGGTGTGCTGGTTGAGTAAATCCTTACTCATTTGTGACTGTATAATACCCTGGAGCTGAGAGAACTTATTGTTGTGAATAGTTTAGAGTTTGATGTATTGTATGTGGAAAAATAATACCACAATAACTTAATGTTATTTACATTTAACAGCTACAAAAAAATAAAAGTCATAAAAACAGGTCATTTGAAACTATTCTGCAGCCTGTGATTAAGGTTTGGAGGCAGGTCTTGCTTTTCTGTTGTAGCTATCAATGCATCCAGCACTGTTACCCTGAGTAAGTTCTATTATCTGCATATAGGCTTGTACTGCCATTCTTGTTTCATTTTGTTACACAAATAAGTACTACATGCCTGTTTTGTTTTAAAAATTATTTACTGGGAATGATTGATATAAATCACAGAACAAACCACTGAACATGAATGTTCAGAAGGTAAGAACTTTTGTCTGTTTGCAAAATCTTTTTCAAAGTGAAGAATTACTGAAGACATTTCTTAACCTGCTGGTTTCCTAACCACTGTTACTGCTTGAGGAAGAATGGTACAAAGTAATTCACACTGGAGTCATGGGGCAGGCTCCCATTAAACAAAACAAAACAAAACAAAACTATCTGGCATCTTTATTCAACATGTATGGAAAACATCCCCTGGAGTAGTAAGACTGAAGCATATACTATGGAACTATCTGGATCTGAGGGGGAGGATGAGGGAGAAGGTGGGTGTTGTGTCAGGAGACTGCTTTGGAGGCTGTTTATTTGCAGGCAGTGCCTGGTGGCATTCTGCCCAACAGGGCTGAGGAATCCTCCAGTACAGCTGTCAATTAATTCAGACACTGATGTTAAAATAAAATTAATTGCAGCCCACAAGTACATAGTGAGTATTGCTGGCTTGTTGGCAGTTTTCAGTGGAAGATTACAAAATATATATATATATATATATGTATATATATATAAAATACATGACTTTTATTTATTCTTACCCACCTCAGGATAAAGGACGTGCTGTGTGCAGTTAAGCAGGCCAGTCTTATCAAGTCAGGTAGCAGCTTTGGTGCCTGTGTAAGAGAAGCAGCACAGGTACTGCCTTTGAACAAAGCAGCAGCTGTACCTGTGGCTCTGTGCTGCCACACAGATGTAACTGTACATCAGCAGGCCAATATTTTCAAACAGCTGTCAAATTTTCAGCTTAAATGTATGTTTTGGGCACCTGATTCTCAGCAGCCGCTCTCATTCTAACCGAATTTGCAAGGAGTTGCATTTTCACAAGATTATAAAGCCTGTAATAAAATCAGTGGAAATGTGATAGTGATTATCCTCTAAGAATATAGAATTGTTTGGTTTGCAGCTATCATTTGTTTTATTTCTCTTTTACATGGCAAGGGGGCGTGTGTGTATGAATGAACGCATAAATGCAAAAAGAGTAAGATGTCCTCTGTCAGTGGTTCCTGATAGCCCTGCAAATACAGGTGACAGCAAGAAGTGTGGCTGTGCGGCACGGCTGGATCTGAGCTGGGCTCCTCCTTTCCTTCTCCCATCCACGCGTTTCTGTCCGCCCTTTTTGCAGCCCCCCGGCCAGTCTGTTCAGCTCTCTGAGGGTTACCGTCCTACCGATTCCGTGAACGGCATTGTTTCGCTGGGGCTGTGTCGGGATGGCAGGGACGCAGCCGGGCAGTGCGGGAGCCGGGCAGTGCGGGAGCCGGGCAGTGCGGGAGCAGGGCAGTGCGGGACAGGGCAGTGCGGGACAGGGCAGTGCGGCAGCAGGGCAGTGCGGGACAGGGCAGTGCGGGACAGGGCAGTGCGGGAGCCGGGCAGTGCGGGACAGGGCAGTGCGCTGTGCCCTGCGCTGTGCCCTGCGCTGCCCGCTCTGCTGGGAGCCTGCCGGGCTGCCGTGGGCCACGACGCTGTCGGGGAGGGCTCCGGCAGCAGCTCAGCTCGGGCCGGGCTCCGGCAGCAGCTCAGCTCGGGCCGGGCTCCGGCAGCAGCTCAGCTCGGGCCGGGCTCCGGCAGCAGAGCAGCTCGGGCCGGGCTCCGGCAGCAGAGCAGCTCGGGCCGTGCTCCGGCAGCAGCTCCGGACCATTCTCGGTGGCAGAGGTGGCCGGCGGGGGCGGGCAGGGAAAGCCCCCGGTGGAGCAGCGTGGCTGGAAAGGCACAGGGAGAGGGAAGGTGCGTGCTGGTAGAAGGCAGGGAGCTACTGAAGGGACTCCTTTTGATGTGAGCTATTACATTACTGAAGCTGACCTAAGTACCCTTGAGATAACTTTATTTTGCAGCCAGTAATTCAGTTGTCCTCTGGAGACAGACTGTGTGCCGTGTCCTCCTAACTGCTCTTTCAAAGTCATTGATTCAAGCCAGCTGAAATGCCTTACAAAGTGAAGTAAAACTGGAATATGAAAGTACATACAGGGTTTTTTAAAGAGGTTTTCTTACCCATCTTGTTTCACTGGACTCATATTCTTCCTCCACCTGTCTGCAATTCAAATGCTTCCTTGGTTAAAAGGAGTGGGTGGCAGATGGACAGCAGTGCTGGTATTGCTGTCAAGCTGCTCACCAGATACCTTTCATGTCATAGAGGATGAGCAGGGAAAACATGGCAGGAAAATGTTTGGTTATACTTTGCCATTTTTTGATCACACAGGAGTGTGAGGCTTGTGATCTGTATACTGTAGTGAGTGACCTGATTTAGAGCTGTGAAGTCATATGTCCCAAGTATATCCTCTATGTGACAGGTCAGGAGCTTGTAAGTACAAGTATTTGATGTCCATTTGCCAAAAAATGTAGATTAATTGCATTCATGCCTTTTGCCAAGGCGCCTGTCAGAAATGCTAATTCAGTGTAAACTTTGTTTTTGTGTTACTCATTTATCACAAAGAAAAACTTCTAAAGGGAGGGATGTCTGAATTTATTGTCAGAATAAAAGTGAAGGCCTTTTTCTTAACAAACAAAAAAAACCAAAATGAAGCAAAACCAGCCAAAAACCCCAGCAACAAAAAGTGAAATAATTTTGTTTCACATACCACTCTGGGTACTGTGAGTTGTGGCATGACATTAAAGTTTATTTTTAGCAGGTTTCATTTGTTTATTTACTTAAACGTAATGGCTGAGCAACAGGAGCCTGTAAAAATACTTTGAAGGAATGAGTAAAATTGTAGCACAATATGAAAACTACAGAACTTCAGGTGCTATTACAGAAGACATTAGATTTTTTTTTGTGCTGGTAGAAGGGTATGAAAGCCAGTCCATTGGAATTACTCAATTTTCAAAAAGACACTTGCAAGCAGAAGGGGCCTAAATCTGTAATATCTTATCTGAGGGTCATTATTTTTTAAAGGATATAAATCCTTCTGTTAAGCTGAATTTAATTTATCAAATAAGTCATGTTATTATGTCTGGACAAGGGAATAAAGTTTATCAGTGAAATAAAACCACTGAAAATACACAGTGGTGGTGTTCTCTGTTAAGAAGGCGAATTCAGGCTTCTTGAATCTCTTCCAGAAACAGATGTAAATTCCACTGCAGCTTTTCAAATAGTGAATAATCATGGTCTGTTATGTTTGGTGATGAATCATGCAGGGGGTTGCAGATGGTGAGGCGGGTGCAGCTGTGCAGATGCTGGAGGAGCTGAGATAGGAGCCTGGAGGACCGAGGGGGTGAAGGAGGTGATTTGGGGATGGGTTGATATGGTTGATGAAGGAGAGGGGTGAGACAGCAGAAAAAGTATTAAAAAGGACTGTAACCTGAGATTTGGGATTGGGAGCATGCTGGAGACTGAAAGGAGGTGTTTTTGAGGCAGAAAGATATTTTTGTTGTTACTGATCTTTGAAGTGAAAGTTGCAGCATCAGATACCAAAGCAACTGGACTTTTGGCCTGAGCCAAAACAATCAGGAGCCCGAGCTAGAAGTTTAAGCCATGAATGAAAAGAGAAAACTAAGAGGCTTCATGTCTCATTTAAAGGAATGCTGGACTTACATAGGAGAGCTGTTATAGGAAAAGGTACAGATGCAGAGTTGTGGGCTTTTGTATTTCAGTTTTTCTGAGCAGGACCTGTGTAATGAGATGAGGGTGGCAAAATTTGGGAATTTGTTAGGTTGAGAAGTTTCATCTGTCTAAGAGGACTAAAAACAGGGGGTTGCAAGGCCTAAGTTATCATGGCAGGTGAGATCAAATGAAACTTCTCACAATCTTAAAATCAATGTGCTAAATCTTAAATCAATATGCTAAACACACCCCTTTCAAATTTTTGCATTTAGTAATTTTAATTTATATTTTTCTTTTTTTTCCACTCCTTTTAGATTGAAAGCATTGTTCCAAAACAATAGCTCTTTATTCAGGAAGAATGTTTGCCATTGAAACATCTGTAAGAATTAGTATTTTTGCCCACAGGTCAGAAATCCTCAGTCAAAGTGAATATTTAACCACTATTTCAAGGACAGCCAATTATCTTTTTCTTAATAATGTATTTATGTCACAGGAACAATACTTTGCTCTTCTCTTGAAGAATAAGCAAAATGGAAATAATACGGGAAGGTTAAATATTCTCAGAAAACAAAAGGTTAGCGAATTTTTTCTTAACCTTCTTTTATGATAGATTTCAACTAAAGACAGGTATTTTTATTTATAACATAGAAAGGATTCTAATTTCTAAAGAGTGTGTTACTGCCAGTCCTGCCAGTAAGGGATTATCAGTAATATATAGCAATTGCTATCACACATAAAGGTCTGCAGATACAAAACAAAAGGGATTCTTATATCCTGTTTTGTAAGAACACATTTTAAGTTATCCATACTTACACATGAACCCTAAAGATTGTTGAAATACGTTTCAGGAAGTGCATCCCAGTGTTTGTTTGACTTCAAGTTAGTGGCAATTGGCTTTTCATAAACATAGTATGTCTGAATTTTCACATTTGTTAGGAAGAGTTACTAGACAGTTATGCTTGTAAAAGTTACGATGTTTTTCATGATAAAACAGTCACGTGTGTTGTGGTTTTGTGGGTTTATTTGGTTTTGTCTTTTTTTATCAAGCATGTGAGCAAGTCAGTCTTCTCAGTGAGAGTTTATGTAACAGCACAGTCAATATGCCAGAAATTTTGGCTGGCACTGCCTCTGTATGTATTAGATTATAATTTTAATTGACAATTTCAGTTGCACAGATGTCTTTCATTTGTTACCTTATGAAGTTTATTTTTACCATATCTAGTGAAAATGTATTCTGCAGGAGACTTAGCAAGGGGCTTAGAATTTATTTACTTCAGAAATCGATTATATTGGAGATAATAATTTAGTCACCACTCTAAAAAGCAATTTCTGTTTGCCTGTTACCCTCAGATATCTGGATCCTTCAACAAATGAGGTCTCTGTAGAATATCAGGGTATAGTTAGAAAATAGTTGAGCAGGCACTTTTCATAATCTGAGATACAGTAATCACATGTATAAGGAAACAATTGCAACATTCCAATTTAGTCTTAAGGATCTGGTTCCCAGTGAGCAGCATGTTGGGGCAAACGCGTGGGCTGTTCGTAAATGCTGTTCATGTTGTAATCAGCCTTGACTTCACCACTCAAACTTACCTTTACGGATTAATTTTAGAGAAGAAAACCTGACAGTGGCTTAGGACATCTAATCTGTGCATGCAGCTCATAAAAGACAGTGTTTGTGGGATTTTTGGTTTGTTCATTTTTCTTAATCGTCTTAATTCTGGCCATACCATGCAGCCAGATTTAGCCTCAGTCTGAGCACTGATCTCTGAAATTAAGGTGTTCCTAACTTTTAATCAATTGGAAATCCTGGCCTATGTAATTAGCTCGTCAGACATTTGTACAGTATTGCAAAACTTAGAAAAACCAGGCAACTTCCAAGTAAATGGGCAAGGAGTTTTTGGGACACACCAAATAAATGGGCAAGGAGTTTTTGGCACACATGAGAGAAGTAAAAGAGCTCTAAGTTCATCAACGGGGTAATAAAAATAAAGCAAATACTCAAATGACACATTTGTGTGAACGTGACCTTGGCTCTTGGCTCAAGTAGCAAATACATGTATGTCGTGTTTGTCTGAATGTGACCTCTGCTGGGTTCAAATATCAATCATAAATCAAACCCCAGCTTTTGATGTGCATGCAGAGAGATCAGCCTCTTAAATGATGCGCCAGATCTCCATTTCTCAGCAGTTGTGGTCTCCACATGCCAGTGCTCAGCATGCACACACAGCATGTGTGTCAGTGGGTCCTGTCAGCTTCATTGCCCACCACGTGTTGTCACAAAGGCTTTTAGAACCTGTAGGACTTCGAAGCACAAACTGCTATGGCTGTTGGGATTAATGTGTGTAATCTTTTGAACCCTCCTCAAGCATGGAATCGTTTGAGTGGAATGTAGCAGTGACTTGAAGAGATACTGACACTGAAATGCATCATTGGCTAAAGAGCAAAACCTGGGGATTCATTCGGGAGAGGAAAAGAGAAAGGGGGAGTGTGTTGCAAATGTAAAGGTGTAAATATAACAGTGGAGTGGAGTTTTCATTAAAAACTCTGGTGAGCTGTGAGCAGTACTGGTGCAACTGTAGTGAACCTGAAAGGCACCACATGGCAGAGAACATAGACTATCACATAGTGATTATTGCAATATTGCCATGGCTTAGTTTCTTGCAGAAAAGAAGTTCTTATTGTCCTTTTCAATCTCTTGTTAATAAAATATACTTTCTTCGGTGGTCCTGCCTCAAAAATATGAGGTATTATGAACTCCAATATGAATATTTGCTTTAAGTGCATTAACTACTAATGTAATAAATTGAATAATCTTCCCTCATACTGCTTTCCAGGCTGATTTTTTTTTTAAAGCCATGTTCACAATAGTATCTTGATTCCATAGATTAAACTTATAGTCAGTTTGACTGTTAAAATGGAAACAGACACCATTACAAATTGCAAGTTTTTTAGGCCTTCTGTGTATCTGGACTATAAAAGTTGAATCAAGACAAAGGACGTAACACGAAGTTTTTCTCTTGAGTCTTTGGCGGTGCTTCCTTGGGTTTGGAATCATCTAAAGAATGGATTATGATGTCATTTAAAAAATATGAAAAACCTAGGAACTCAAAATATGCAAAGCCACCAAGCCAAAAAAAAAAAAAAACCAAAAAACCAAAATCCCCCAAGACCCCACAAACAAAAAAACCAAAGCAACAAAGACCCCTCCAAAAACAATTCTTGAAGAAAATAGTAAAGTGAAGGAGAACAGTATAGGTTTCCAATAACCCTAAGTATAGTATTATATAGTTTGTTCATTTATATTACTGGTGACTTATACTGATGTCCTGTCTAGTCTGCTCTTTGAAGGATTCAGCAGACACAGATTTAAAAGAGATTTGAAAGCTTTACTTTGATATATAGCTATTTCTGACTTTAGTTTCAGTTCAGCATTCACTAGAAAGAAAAGTCAAGTCTTCCCATTCCCAATTACAGAAACCTCCAAAGCATTTACATTTTAGATATGAAAACTCACAGTCAGAGGGGGAAAAAAAAAAAAAAGCCACAAAGAAACCAAAAAATCTCAAAGTCATGTTGATATTCTATGCAGACTTGAACCTGTTTGATCTTGAAGGTAGTTCAAACAACAACACAATCTCCACTTTCTATAATACGGGGTTTTCCTTTTATCAGAAGGACCCTTGATGCAAATCTGAGTAATGCCATGTTTGATACATCCGTTCATGTGGAAGAAGGCGAGCATGACTGCAGATAGGTGTAAGCTTGAGGTGATATACCTGTCAGTCTTGTCTTTGGAGCCTGGAGGCAAAGGTTGCAAAACCTTCCTGTCCCGTTGCTGATGAAACCAAACCTGGCCCCTGTTGTTAAAGGGATTGCAGGGGCTCATTTAAACACGGGCTTCAGATCTTACTGCGCTGATAACCAGGAGCTGTGGTCTTGCCTTACGTCTGAAGCTGAGCTGACTGCAGGCTGACTAGTCTAGTGTGAATGAAATACAGTGAAATCTATTTTCTGGTCTAGTATGGAGTCAGCATTAATATAAAGTGTTCTGAAGGGAGTTCCTAGTTACCAGGGTCTTGAGGGGCTTGTTGAATTTTAAAATTCCCCATTAAAAGCTAGTTTGTGCTAGGATGTTGTTTTATTCTTTACAAGCAGCTGAAGTCTTTCTTTGAGCTGGATTCTACTCTCAACTTGAGTTTCCAACACTGGAACTATCATTTTATTTTAGTTATTTCTTTATTGGAGCACATTGTGTCAACTCAGAGTAAATGTCTCTATCTCCCATTTACTGGATTTCAGTGGGAGTTTTACTGCTGGAAGGTGAGTGTCTGTGGGATGTGCACATAGCAGCCTGCATGACAGCTCCATGGCCCTGCCAAAAGATGATAATACCCCTTAATCTAATAGAGGTGCTGTCTGATCTGTAAAGCAGTTTTCACCTCACAGGAGACCGAAGAGGCGTTGGCTTCTTCACTTCAGGCAGCACAAGTGCCTGGTTTGCAGAGCCAGCCTGTCCACACAGTCACTGCATTCTGCACAGGAGATTCAGGCTGCACGTACAGTTTTTTTTTTGGCCACATGGTATAGGTGTCACTCTTCCCAGCTGCTTATTTCTGTTCCCTCCATTGAGCCAGCACTACTGTTTGTAAGGCTTTGCAGTGAACTGGATCGGGGCACTGGTTTGATTGAAAAACACCACGTTTTTAGTGTGTAATCATGGCCTCAAAGACCAGTCATGGCTCTGGAAATTCCATTATGCTCCACTCAACTCAAACATGTTAAGTGAGCTGTTTGACGTTAGGTGAGATGAATTACCTCTTTTATTTCTGTTTGCTGAAAATTAATTTCAGCTTTGTAATTTTTTCTCCATTAGTAACTGCATCTGTTGTGTGAAAGTGATAGGGTATGATATTTGAAATAAATAGTTTCATTATCTCCTGAATAGTTTTGTTGCTGTCCTGTTATTAGTTACCTCTTAAACAATAATCTTGGCAAAACAAACAATCTTTAGAACTATTTAGTGCATAATAAATGTGTTACAGAAGTGAAAGGAAGCACTGGAGGAAATTATGGATATATAATCTTCAAGGTCTAGAAAGCAAGTGAATAGTTTAAAGCAGGAAGGCCACATTTAAAAGAAGGTGAGTGGTCCTGTTCAGAGACCCTGATCTGTAATATACACTAGCCAGTCATTTAAAATCCAGCAGGACAGAAAATCCTGGGACCAAAGAAACGCAGCTTCCTAGCTCAGTAGGTTCTCCTTGGGTTTGGCTGAGTCATATAAAACCAAAAAACATTTCCGTGTTGTTTTTACCATTTTGTCGTTGCTTAACCCCAGGTGGCAATCATGCCATGGAGCTGGGGAGAGAATCAGAATCAAGGTTGCAGAGAATTTTTCCTTATGTGACTTCTAAGATTCTAACTTTACAGCTTTGCAATCAATTTTCAAATTTAGGATATGTGAATTTTGTTTTCTTTGAAAGGCAAGGATACTTACAGGTTGCATTTGGTGTCTTGGACTACAGCTGAGTAAAGGGAAGAAAGATGAAGTTTTTCTGGGTGGGTTTATTTTGGAAAGGGGTGTGCAACTGGCAGTCTTGATGAAGGGGTGGCTTACAAAAAGTTTTCACCAGGTGCATAGAAAATGTTCTTTGTCTTAGGTTCTTAATACTTTTTAAACTATAAAATAGTGCCAATATGTAAGGTTACAAACTATGAAAACTGAATCAGTTGTCACATGATAGAGGAGAAAATGCATCCTTTCCCTGTTTTCTGTTCTTTTTTTTGTTGAATCAGGATATTGGAAATATCCTGCAACTTACATTTTCAAGGCTCTTCCTATCCAGTGAAGTTTTCTGAAAGTATCTATTGCAGTCACTAGTTTTGACACGTGCTGTTTTCAGCCCCTGCATTCCCAAAATGACCTAGAGGTAATGATTGTTTCAACTTTAACCCTGGTATTTGCAAGCAAGCCCTTTACACGATCAATTTGTTTATGCAGTAAGTTCAGACTTTGTTACTGCTTCCCAGAGACCTTTGCATTTCAGAGACCTGTTTCCTTACAGGGATTATCCCTGGTGTGACAGGTATTCAATGTGGAAGAGCTGGAGGTTTAGTATCCCTCCATCCCTTTCCAAAAATGAAGCAAGTTGCTGATAGCTGCATGATGAAGTATTTTTCTTTAATAATCTGACTGATTTCTTTGGGACCTGTTTCAAGTTTATAGGTAAGTTACTCAGTGGATATTCACAGTGTGGTGGTGGGAAAGGACTTCTTGTGAAAATAGACATATTTTAGAGATAACAGGATGTGAGACAGTAAAACCTGTTTAACCTTAAAACCATAATTGCATGAAATTGTGTCCTTATTTTTCTGTGTTCGATTCTCTTGTTTTCAGTTTGTGTGTGTTGGTATGTGGGGGTAGGAAAGCGGTTGTGGAGACTAAAGTGTTGTATGGGAAACTGAGAAAATCCTCTGCAAATGTCTTTGTGGCACAGAATTTTTATAAAGACTTAACAGACACAGATCTGTGAGTGCAGTCATCATGCTGCAGCTACTACATCTACTCTTGTAACATGTGCAGGGCTTTTTGTAAAGCAAAATACTCTCTGTGAACATTAAATGAACTTCATACTCATTACCCTTTGTATTTTATCTTTTTCTCATTTAGGCAAGATCAATATATAATATGTGAAACCTGCCCACAAAAGCATATGCACCTGTAAGCATGCACAGAACAGAGAAGCCAGAGGGCAGTTTACTGCATAAACACTAGATAAATTACTTAAGGATTTCCTGTGCATATTTTTTTTTAAAAGTCAGTATTGTGAATATTAGTGTATTTTGACAGTCCTCAGAAATTGTTCTATTGTTGCCATGCTTGCTTAGGTACCAGTTAATCATTGACAAGAGCTCTAATGATTAAGCAGCTCTAATTTACTTGTAGTGTTTGAAAGTACAAAAGGGTATGCAATTTAATAGTTAAAACAAGAAGCACTCCATTTATGTTTCACTAGCTAGTAGGTTGTTTTTACAGAAATTTGGCTTAAAAGGCAGCTGAATTTTACATATTAATTGTAAATGTGGAAAAGTATGGTGCAGTTTGGGCGATACCAGGCAGCTGTTCTGGTGTTCAGAGGTCAGCTCTCAAGCCTTTCCTTTGCTTTCCTGACAGATAATGCCTCTTTTGGTTGAAGGTAGACTTCAGTGTTCAGTTAATCCTTTAAAAATACTTGTGCTGGATGAAGAAGTGGTGCTTGGAGAGATGTCTGTGGCTCAGTAGGGAACATGGTACGAGAAGCCCAGTGCCTACTGGAACCTCCCCAGCTATCCTGGAGCTGAGTGTCTGCACAGGAATTTAATGTTTCTATGCTGTGAACAGCGGGTTTAGCCCAGGAGAACTTCATGGAGAGCACACTGGAGGATCAGTGCCAATTCTGTGCCAATCCTCTTTGCCTCTTTTTGCTGATGGCTCCTTACAGAGACAGATTTGGTGGTCTCCTTTCCTCCTTTGGAGGTTTCGTTACGCTTTTCCCTCATCACAAAATAGCTACGTCACAGGGATAGGAATTTAACTGTGTTTTCACAAATACTTACAAGGGATTTCTCATTTCTCAGTTTGAGTTTGTTCTGGTTATGTCAGAAACAGTGACAGACAGCAAAGAGCAAACAGCACAGTTGGTTCCAGGTGTTACTGGGGTTGACCATGCTCCATGTCCAGCTCACCCACCGGCACAGTTGGTACAGTAACATACCTACTGTCTGTAACCGCTGTTAGAAATCATGGATCAATTCCCCTTTTTAGTTAAAACTATTCTGTTTCAGAGAAATTGAGCAAATAGATCTGTACTAATGGTCTTTGTAGAATGAGATGGAAAGTTAGTAATAGTGACAGCATCTCATTTGTTTTTCCTACTCAAGAAGAGTGAGTAGAATATTGATGTTTGTTATAAATTTTGGTGGGAAGTGTTCTATAGAAACACTTTCCTCAGCAATGGAGAGAAAACAACAATCTACAGATTGAACTTGTCATAACTTTCTTTCATCTTGAAGTCTCCTTGGGAATTTTCTGCACCCTTCATGATTCATGTTGTATAAAGCTTCCAGAGCAACAGAAATGTTGTATAATATTACACCTTTGGATAAGAAATCCTGTATTCAGTGTGCTGCAACTGGTTCAAATATTTTTTTTTTAAAATCTGATTTATTTTTTATTATTATTCTCTCACCAGTATAAAGACGTTTAAGTGACTGCTCTACTTGATCAAAATGGTGGACACTGAAAACCAGCTCTATCCCCTTACTCCCCTGGAGGAGGAGGATATAGACAGCCCTTTATCTGGAGAGTTCCTACAAGATATGGAGAACATTCAAGACCTGTCCCAGTCTCTGGGTGATGATAGTTCTGGAGCTTTAAGTTTAACAGAATTCCAAGCACTGGGAAATGGTCCAGGATCTGAAGGATCAGTTATAACAGGTAAGAGAGTTTGGTTAAACATAAAACTTCCTTTTATAAATAGAATGATAGAAAGTAAAAACTTTTTAAATGCAATAATTGTTGTTTTTGAAGTGACACTAAAAATATATAAGCTGATTATGGCATGGTCTTAAAATACTTAAGGAAAAGTTAATATATTAGATGAATGTCACTGAAGAATGACTGCAACAGTGTTTGGTCAGAGGCTTTGTTTGGGAGATCAGAATGGGAAGCACTGCAGTGGTGTGGGATGCTGTGGTGATCTAAGTAAGGTTTTCCTATTGAATCTGGGTATTTGCAAGTCTTTTAGCAGTAGAGCCATTTAAAGTCGTTTACTATTAAGCTTTTGGTTGATTTTGATCATGCTTTGTTTGGAGGGGTTCTTACTTCAAATCAATTCCCAGCTGTGATCCCTGTTTCACCTTGGAATAATAGAGCTGAGGCAGTTGCAATGAACGGTGTGGGTTTTGAAGGGACAGGGAGAGCTTCCTCCTGGCACTATTGACCAAAGGAATGTTTCTAGAACTGTGACTTGGTTCCCTTCTGGCTGCAGACCTTCTCATCAGAGACATGCCTTGTAGGGGAAAAGTTACGATGTGCTTTATGTGTGTGTGTATTTGTTTATAGTGTGGTCCTTCGGAGACAGGAGGTTTTACAATTATGTGAGTGTAGGTGTGTACAAGGCCTACAGTAATTTAGATCAGCTTCTACTGTCACCTTCTCATGGAGTATTCAGTGCTCGTTGCAAAACATTCTGGTTTTGTGGTTAGAGAACATGCAAAATGTAAACTTCCAAGGCTCAAATTCTGTAAGGCAAGTAAAATGAAATCACACTTTTAAAAAATCCTGGGGTTTAGGCTGTTCTTGATGACTCTGATGCCTGTGGGCTTGGCAGCGCTGGCAATGCAGACTCTTGAGTTCTGTGCCAAGGTTTTTTCCAACATAATACTTGCTGACCTACATTCATGAGTGTTTCTTAATCTGTCTGTTAAAATAACACACCCATTAATTTGCTGAAGTCTTGTGGTGCAAGTTGCAAGATGGAAGATAAAAGAAATTCTGGCCTCAGAAAATGTTTTCCTCAAACAAGGTGGAAATATTAATTGAGATAATTAAGGTTGGAACATGTTTGTTTTGTAATGTGTTCACCTACTGGTGGCATGTCTGGCCACTTTATTTCACTGTAGGATTCAGAAATGCTTTTCCTGTTATAAGCAAAACACAAAATATCTGAGCTAGACTATTTTAGAACTGGCATTTGTGTTACCTTCTTTTTAACATCTGTTCAGCATTTCTGCTGATGTGCAGGATCGTTCATCTGCTTTTCAGGCCTCAGTTTAGATTGTCATTTAAATTATGAGTAGCTCTTTGAAGGTCAGGGGTACCTGAAGTGTATCTGTGTGAGGTAGGAATGTATCTCTAGGTGCTGTTACACGAGATCCCTGCCCATCCCTGCTGCACAAGAGATGGAAGATGTAAAGCCAAGACGAGCTGTTCATAACCTTTCTGTCAATAACATTGGTGTGGTGTATGTTTGATGGGTCCATTATCACCCATCGAGTTCTTGGTACCAGAGTCACTTCAGTAAGGCCTTTTCCTTGCTGACATGCTATGTCTCATCAAAATTACCAAGGCACACCCTGTATTTTGTGTGGTTTGCACTGGTAATATGAATTATTTTTCAAGTACATATGGTTGAATTGTTAGTTCACTTGATGACTGTTAACTCAAGGTTATTTTTTAGAATAAGCTCATTTTTGGTGTGGTTTTAGTATAGAAATTGTATCAGTCTTGATAGTATAGTATTTATGAAGTGTTCCTTTTATTTTTTAGACACCCTTTCACCAGCATCCAGTCCTTCATCCATTAATTTTGCCACAGCTCCAGGTAGCATAGATGAATCACCCAGTGGAGCATTAAACATTGAATGTAGAATTTGTGGGGATAAAGCCTCAGGCTACCATTACGGAGTACATGCTTGTGAAGGTTGTAAGGTACAGTCATAATTTTCTTCTTAAGAATCTAAATCATGTTGCTTTATTTATGGGGTGATATGAATATAAACATTTGGTATGGTACATAAGTGTTTAATTACTATAGTTCTAGTCATTACAACTATTTAAATAATAAACCTATCTGTAGTCTTTTTTCTGAAGTAAGTTGTTCAGATACCATAGCTCAATACCAACCTTCATCAAGCAGGAGCAATTCACAATGATCATTTTAATGCTGCTTTTCTGGATGTCGTTAGTGAAATACTAAAACAAAACACTGAACTGTGACCAAAAAAAAAAATAAAAATAAAAGCCTTCTTGGTCCACTAGTGTTTTTTTGTTGGGAGTATGGCTGGGAGGAGTATGCCAGTCTGCTATGTTCCTGTTACAGCAGTAACAAATCCTGAATTTCTCACCTCTACCCCTTGCTGCCTGAATCACTTAGTATTGTACCTCTCCTAGTTTTGGGGCCAGGGCACATCTCTGGGACAAATTACTCTTATTATTAATGCATAATTTTTGGGATGATGTGACCAATGAACTATAAAATTCTTTTATTTTTCCTCTAATGTTTTAGTTTTCCATCTTTTTCTATATTAGAATGTAACGGGAGGGAAATAATGCTCTTTGTGTACATTTTTCTTTCATGCACTGTGTCAGCATGATCATTTGAATGTAAATCCTATGGCATAATGCAGAATATCTGTTCGAGATGGGGAATCCGTTCCCAGCCCGCTGTGTCCCACAGCCTGAATGACGAGTTGCCCTGTGATGTGACACGGATGTCGCGATGGCTCTGGGTTTGCTGGCCCTGTGGCTGGGCAGTCTGTGAGCAGCCTTGCATTGCAGCCTGGGGATGCCGTGCAAAGAGCAGCCGAGGCAGGGGCAGTTCTGCCACACCCAGCGTTGTGTCCTTGGCTCTTCTCATTCCCCTCACCTCTGCTGGGGCAAAGAGGGAGGGGTTCATTCTGCGTGTGTGACTTACTCTGGGTGAAAGACAGGGGTACTTGTGACCGAGGATGCTGAGGGGATGTGTACAAAACCAAAATGTGGCTGTTTTGCTTCACCCTTAAGCACGAATCTGCTCAGGTTCTTTGGGTTCTTGGTTCTCTTCCAAGAAAGAGGGCTGAGAGCTACTCCCTCCTTTCGTGTTCTCCATTCTGTGCCTGCCCTCAGACACACCGTGCGTGGATTCATTCTTTTGGACAGGTTATGCTTTGTGTATTGCTTTGCTAGTGACATCAATAAATAATAAAAGAAAAAAATTACCTGTATGCTTGAAGCTTAGTAGTCAACATTTATTAACATTACATACTGTTTCTTTCAAACTTTTCATAGGGCTTTTTTAGAAGAACAATTCGTTTAAAACTCGTCTATGATAAATGTGATCGCAACTGCAAAATTCAGAAAAAAAATCGTAATAAGTGCCAATATTGTCGTTTTCAAAAGTGCCTTTCGGTTGGAATGTCACATAATGGTAGGTAAGAGTGCCCTTAATTTGTTTGTTCCTACACAGAGTCTGCTGCTGGAGGCAGGCACTTGGACAGCATTTTTACTCAGACACATGAATTGAACCTCAGATTTTGTGCAGGATAGATCACGGTGGGGGACGCCAGTTTCCCTGATGGGTTCATGTAGTTAATACAGAGCTGCCAAATGTGCTGATATGAGCTTTACACAGTTGTGCTGGCTGTAGTTTGTCGATATGAATGTTCACTTATTTTATGTTCGCTTTCTTCACCCAGAGCTTTGGCACCAGTACTCCCATTGAAACAAATTTCAATGCTGAAAGGGTTCTGATCAAGGGTTTTGTAGAGGAGTAGGAGGAGAACAACTGCCTCATTGTGAGGGGGAGTGACGCAGGATAGAAATCTGTAGGAAAGCAGTCTTCATTATTTTTCAGGTTACAGTGCAGCAGCTCTTGGGCAGATGGTTCAGAAAGGGGGGTGGGGGGCGGGCAGGGCAAAGGTCTGTGCTGACTGTGCAACAGGAATCTGGTAGGTTGTTTGTTAAACAAAATGGTAAAAATTCAGAGCATTTAGATACCCAGTTTAAAAGTTATGTTGTTGTTTGTGCTAGTGATTTAAGATAAGGCTGGCAAGCTTGTGGCTTACAGACCAATTTCAACCCACAAGGCAGTCCTCTGTGCAGGACGGAGCTTGCTGAGCAGCACGGGTGAAGAGGGAGAGGCCAAGCCATGAGAAAGCACATCTCACTTGGCCAGATGACAGTAGTGTGCTTTCCCTGCATGGCTCTGGTACTGTCTGGGCTGAGCTTGGGGGCAGGTGCAGTGTGGAAGTAGGTAAAAATGCTGGGCTAGGTGAAAGGCTGGGGGTTAGGAGACAAACTTCCCAAGGAAACTCTGCAGTCAGGATAGCTGGGGTGGGAACATGGCTGGGGAAGCTGCTTATGACCTTGCAGTCTGGAGTCCCAGCAGGAGGCATTGGGAGAGTTGACTTTCTGGTTCTGCAGAAGCCCTTGTGGTGAGCCTTGACTGAGGTTGAGGTCCATTGGAGAGGGTTGGTAGGCTCTCCCAGACTGGGGATAACCGTCCTCAAAAAGTGGGCTGGACAACAAAGTGACATGTCCGGTTGGGAGCGGAGCAGAGAGCTGTGCTGGTTGGCAGGATCTGCCATCCATTGAAGCTGTTTCATCCTGCTAAAAACACTGTGGCCATCTATGCTCCACCTGAAGGGAGCCCCCACAGTTTTATTGCAGCAAACACGTGGGGGGCACAGGGAAAGGGATGGCTGCTAACTGGCTGGCAGAACTTCTCAGGAAAAGGACTACAAGCAGATGTACACCAATGACCTTAAAACTGTAAGTTTCAGTTTAGAGCAGGTTTTCCACTTTTTCAACAGACTGGAGTGACAACCCACCCTTAGTGGGAAGGAAGCACCTAAGCCAGATTCCAAACCGGCTTTCTTTCCTTGTTAGACATCCACTGAAGTCCACAGCTGTATTTCAGATCATGCCTAGGGTCACCCCCTTGTGTCATGAGAAGATCCCTTGAGCACGCTGGAGGGCTGGTGCTGCTCCTGCTCTGAGTTGCTCCGTGTAGGCAGTGAGGTCCTGTCCTCGCTGCTCGGATGCTGAAATGCAGTAGAATTTACTCACTGTATGAGCCATCTCAAACCCTTGTACACCTCCCGAGACTAAAATGGGGCTGGCTTAGCTTGAAACTGAGACTGAAGAAGGATGTAGACATGCCCATGAATGGCAAGACCACTTGCCCAAAAACCAGGAGACCTCCATACAGAGAGGTGTTTCAAACTCACCTTTCCTGCTCTGGGAATCCGAATGACCAGATGGGATATTCAAACTGTTTCCTCTCCAGTCTTGATGGGCTAGGCATTGAGAAAGCAGTGTGGAATGCTGGGTGGACAGGAGGGTTTGTTGCCTATATCTTCTGAGCTGTAAATGCAGGTCTTTGGGCTGGGGGTCTCACTGGCAGTACAGATGTGTTGGATAAAGAACTGGATGCCCCAGCAGGTTCTGAGCCAGCAGAGATTCAGGCCCGACTCCACTGCAGCTCTCCAGCTCGTGTGTGTGCTTTCTGCCAAGCTCCTGTCATGAGTTCACTCAGTGTTTCCAGAGTTCCAGGGTGGACTTGGAGTTTCCCGTTGGGAGCTGTAGAACTCAATAAGGAGAAAACAAAATAAAAGTATTTAGGTGATGTAGAAGGAAAAAGGAATGTGTATCTCACTGCAGATACCAGTTTGTTCTGAAACACCTGATTTCCTTTAGTTTAGCATTAGTCACTGACTGTGCTGGGAAGGGGGAGATTACTTCACCTCTACCTCAGTTTTTCTAGACAAAAAGTCTTACTGCTCTAATCAGCAATGGTAAAAGGCTTAAGTTCTTGTATAATTTGTGTTTGTTTCACAATTATGTCTCCCCATCAGCAATACGTTTTGGACGAATGCCGAGGTCTGAGAAGGCCAAGCTCAAAGCAGAAATTCTAACTGGTGAAAATTATGTAGAAGACTCAGAAATGGCAGATCTTAAATCACTTGCCAAAAGAATTCATGATGCCTACCTGAAAAACTTCAATATGAACAAGGTTAAAGCCAGAATCATCCTTGCAGGGAAAACCAATAACAATCCAGTAAGTACTTTTTCTGTTACTTGAAAAGAAAGCTGACAGGTGCATACAGCAATTGTAATAATTTGGTAAACTCGTTAGCAGTTCTTTTAGAAAATAAATATCATGGTAATACAGACATGAAATATTCAAAGAGAATACCTGTAGTAAATACGGTTGCTTTTAACCACTGTCAGAATAGTAAAGAAGCTTTAGGAAAATCAGGTGATTACCTTGTAAGTGGAAACTCATAACCTTAAATTATTGTTCTTAATCAAAAATTAAGTGATATCTGAATGTGAATACCTCTTGATACGGGGAGAATGGTCCAGAATTAATTTCCTGTTATGACAGTGAAAAAAATGTATGTTTTCTGTCACAAATGCCAGGATAAGTACTATTATTGTGAAGGGTGTACAGGCACTCTGCATTACTTTCACTTTAATCAGAATAATATTTATAGCAGGCGGGGAAAGAAAACTTGAGTTTGTAATTTTTTATTTACAGTGCTGGCCATTTCCTCACCCAGCTTTCCTGGTCTTTTCTGTGTGGTTCCTTTGAAAGGCAGAAGCAAGCAAGGTTGTGAAGACACATATGCTGTAGAAGTTATTTTTCTTTCAGAATAATTTAGTCAAGGTTTACCTAATTCGATCAACTGCTTTTTGTTTGGTAGCACATGGGAGAGTATAATCGATGTAAGGACTCGCTTGTTTCCCTTTATGCATATTTATTTCACTTCTGTTGTGATTTTTGTTACTTTTATGTAGAAGATAAGTATCTTATTTTATCAGCAACTTCAGTTCCATTAAAAATTTTCAGGGAAGAAATTTTGCATATGCTGTAGTGAAAACTATGTAGGTGTGGGGAAGAGTGTTCTAAGAATTACTACATTATGGAATTTGGCATGCAATGGTCTAGTTTAGCCAAGCCTACAGCTTTCTGCATTTCAAGAGGGACACATGAACTATCCCAGCCTTTTCCATTGCATTAAAGAGGTGTGTAAAATTAGGCACAGGCTTAAACATTTTGGGGGTACAGGCTGACATGAGCCTACAGTAAATACCACCTTTATCTCCTCACTGAGTGGGTTTCTGCAGAAAATCCTTTTTGTGCTTTTTGCCATGTCAGAACCATAAGCCACAACACGTGTCACATGCAGGGATGGATCCTGGAGCACTGCATCCCAATTCTTGTATTTACACGTGTGTGGCCACAGCCACGGGACTGACCAGCCAGCAGTGACCAGCACACCTGGGTCCGGGTGAATTTGCACATAAAAATTAATGAAGAATCAGCCCTAGAACGTTACAAACAGGCTGCTTCCAATTTTTTCAATATGCAGAGAAGAGCAAAGGGGTTTTAGGCTATTTCATCATCGCTTAAGAAAAACATCTTCATTTTCTTTTGACTTTCCAGCAGAAAAACAGCTTTTAAAAGAAGGGGATTTTTTGCTTGTAAATAGCAACCCACCTGTTTTAGAACCTTGCACTAACAGCTGATTTCAGTGAATCTCGATTTTTGGCACTACTACATTTAATTTCAGAATGAATAAGCATTTTTCATGATGACAAGGTGTCATTTTTTAATATAGCTCCCAAGTCCTTAGCCATATGTCTTTTCTGCGTAGTGAGATTATGTTGTTTTTTTTTTTTAAGTGTGTAAGATAGTGTACATCTTTTAAAGGATTTAGAGGTGTGATTCTTACTTTGCTGCTTTCCACTCACATCCACCTTCCCATGGAGAGTTCTGCTCTGTGTAACTGTGCTGGAGTGGGATGGAGTGTGCAGTAGCCATAAACGTTTAAAAATGGGCAACCATAGGAAACTCACGTGTTGGACAATCTTCTGAGTGAAACAAGTGAATCCTATGAGCTCCTGACAGAACACTGTGTGTTCCTCAGGGCTTTTAATCTGAGGTGAGCAAAACAGCCCAGGGAAGATGCTTGGTATGCATGGAAATTTCTGTTCAAAGTCAGTTGCTCTGATTTGCTGGGCTGGGAAGCACTGGGGTTTGTTGTTTTTCTTTAGTGGATTGTACTTTGTTTTGATTCTTGCTCTGCAGATAGGTATCAAAATATTTTTGAGTTCTGATTGTTTGCAAGAAAGTCATAATGCTGGTTTTGATGTTTTAAGAGAGTGGCTCATCAGTTTGTAATGCACGTACCTTTTGAAACAAATGGGATTATGGGAAAGACCAAATTTTGTGTTTGACATTCTAGTGGGATTCTGTGTTTAGAGATGACTCAGCTCTGACTGCAGATAGAAAGTTGGGACAATTGGGACATAGTCTATGAAAATCTGTTCTAACACAGAAGAGTAGTCAGGGTCATGTTCTTATGCAAATATGGTGTCCTGTATTGAAATGACTGTCTGTGTTCCCCCTAGGGTACTTCAGGAAAGCATCATGATGTGCATCAAGTGTAGTTAGTTTAGGAGTCGATAGGAGTGTAGGCAGAATAACCTGGACTTCTGGAGAAGGTAATACAAGTGTTTTGTGAGCCCTCTGGACTGGCTCTTGATGGATGTGTGCATACCAAGGGCAGGAGTGCTGGAGCTTCGCCGTGACTGTTAGATGAAACCC
The DNA here is from genome assembly GCA_013400915.1 of Pardalotus punctatus. Classification (NCBI taxonomy): domain Eukaryota; kingdom Metazoa; phylum Chordata; class Aves; order Passeriformes; family Pardalotidae; genus Pardalotus; species Pardalotus punctatus. The sequence continues at coordinate 54,298 of VZTX01013247.1, forward strand.
AATTAAAGATCTGCCATGCCTCTTTACATCTGACCATTTCATTGCTGTTTGCAGAGCAGACTTGTTAGGTGTTGCAGTTTGTAGTTCTGTCATACAGTGTTTGTCTTGAGAAATACAGAAGAAGTAGGGTTTACTGATTATTAAAGACTGATTAGCATGGAAGTTAAAGTTTATCAAAATTCCTATTCTTCAGGAAGAAAATTATTACTAACCATTATTTTATGACTGAATTCGTGTTTTTTCCCTCGGTAGCCATTTGTTATACATGATATGGATACCTTATGTATGGCAGAGAAGACCCTGGTGGCAAAACTGGTGGCCAATGGGATTCAGAACAAGGAAGCAGAAGTTCGAATCTTCCACTGCTGCCAGTGTACGTCTGTGGAGACTGTCACAGAACTCACGGAATTTGCCAAATCCATCCCTGGCTTCTCCAACCTTGACTTGAACGATCAGGTGACGCTGCTGAAGTACGGCGTGTATGAAGCCATATTTGCCATGTTGGCCTCTGTGATGAACAAGGACGGGATGCTGGTGGCCTATGGGAACGGGTTTATCACCCGGGAGTTCCTGAAGAGCCTGAGAAAGCCATTCTGTGATATAATGGAGCCAAAATTTGATTTTGCAATGAAATTCAATGCACTGGATTTGGATGATAGTGATATATCCCTTTTTGTTGCTGCCATTATTTGCTGTGGAGGTAAGCATTGCATATTTGTTCTCTAAGGCAGTAAATTGTAATATTTCCCTCTCATGAATTAATAATTTTAATGGAAAAGCTTCTGTTCTCTGGAAGATTCAATTCTACCACTAACTGCACTTCAAGGAATCATTATAAAATTATGACATGTGTTCTTTTGCTTGTTTTGAGAACAGATCGTCCTGGTCTTGTAAACGTAGGACACATTGAAAAAATGCAGGAGAGCATTGTGCATGTACTGAAACTTCACTTGCAAACCAACCATCCTGATGACACCTTCCTCTTCCCAAAACTTCTCCAAAAAATGGCTGACCTCCGACAGCTTGTCACAGAGCATGCTCAGCTTGTCCAGATAATCAAGAAGACTGAATCTGATGCACATTTACACCCTTTACTACAGGAAATCTACAGGGATATGTATTAAGGATTTTTAGTATTTTTTCCACAATATTTAAAGACAGAGAAATACAGATGGGAGCAAAACTTCTTGCACAGTTGCGTGCTGTTCACTCAGCCCAGAGCAGGAAAAATCTAAAACTGGGGAACTGGAGTGTTACACTTCTTTTGGTTTGGGATCTTTTGTCTTCTTTCGAAAGAGTGCTGCAGAAAAATACTGGTCAGAGTGCTCAATGAAGTGTCTTACAATGGTTCTTTTATTTGGAAATTTGAAGATTGGTAAGGAATATATATTTGTATAATAAATCAGAATGTTAAGTAACAGAAATGAACAAAATTGTATTTCCTCTTGGCTTAGTCCTTTAGTATTAATATAACAAATTCAGCACCTTCCTTCCAGGTATCTGCACAATCACAAAGATGATGCACTTTTGCCTAGTGGTGATTACTGAGAACCAGCTGACACTTTTTCGTACAGCACTCAGCTGAGGTGTAGCAGATGGCTGGATATTACTGTCGATACACTTCTAAAAAATTGGAAAGATCTTTGCTCCACTGCTGCTTTGATTCCATGAAATTATGTACAGCTTCGTATAATGTTACATTGGCGTACCTAGGGTTAGCATATTTGAAAGATGGTTCTCTTACCAAATTAAACAAAATCCAAAGAGTTACCTAAAATACAGCAGAGTTGTGTTTTACACCTCCAACAGGTGTTTCTTGAAGAGCAAACATGATAAACTGATGGAACCCCTTTTTTTAAAAAGTCTTTTAAGGAAATGTGAAAATATCACTGATGAAAAATATATCATATACCCTGTATTTTTGTAGAACTTGTAATAGCTCAAGATGCAGTTTTGACATAAAAATACTGCTTTGAATTACCAAGAGTTTTGGAGAGACTGAAAATTCTGATCCTGCCCCAGAAAAAGAAAAAAACTTTTAACTTTCCAGCAGTGATACTGCATTCTGCTGCAGTGATAGGTGACTTGGAAGGAATGATTGGATAGGAGGCACCTGCTTCCTTTAAGTGTCCTGGCAGTGTAGCTGTTTGGACCTGTTTACCTTTCTGATGAATACACTGCTTCATTTTTTACCCACTTGGATGTATTTATTCCCATTCCTTCTTAGCCCTCATGCATAGAAGTACTCCCTACGTGTTTTCACCAGATTTTGTCCTTGTGGTTCAGGTGACAGCATCAGGAAGCAGTGTTCTGGATGTCAGGCTGTGTCATAGGATGAAAGGCAGCACAGCTGAGAGTAAGTTTATCGTGTTCCTAAGAGCAAACTGCTTTTTACAACAGCACTTGCTCTACTCCTGCTGCAAAATAAACCATAAGGAAACGGCTCCCAGACTTTGCCACTCCATGGGCTCTTTTCTCAGAGAATACTGCCCAGAAATGCCAGCTGCATGCAAGGCACCCTGCTGTTTCTCTGTGGTTTTGTTTCTTTGACACGGTAAATTCACATTATTGCCTCCTGATTTTACTGTCTGTTTCATAACACCGAGTTTCAGGAGTCAATCCCAGCGTTTTCAGTACAGTTAGCCTTTCAGTGGCACAGGAAAACTTCGTGCTGTTTCATTGGAGCACATTTGAAGACACCAGGATCTTCCCTGCAAGGATGGGGTGCTGAAGTGAGAACATCACACAATGATTCCTGTTTCAGTGGCAGTGCTTGTGTCTGTCCAGGCCCACGGGCACAGCTGGACACTGGAAAAATTCCAGGTTTAAATGCAACTGGGGATTTATCTGGGCAATGATTGTGGCAGAAGTTATAGATAAATACAGATTTTTTTGTGTAAAATATTGAAGATTTGGTGAGCATCTGGGGCAGGATAGGAACAGTAACTGCATGTGCACAAAGCTTCCTCCCCTTCCCTGTTGGCAGCAGGAAGAACAGGCCTCAAACACTTCATCAGACAGGACTGTGGGTCTTGCCAGGAGCCCTCAGATGAGAAATGGGCTGCCTTTTGTGTCCCAGAGCAGCACACAGTGTGCCCTCAGGAACACAGAGAGGATTTTAGGAATGCTGCTGCTTTATTCTGCCAGCCAGCCCTGCTTCACTGAGGAGCTGGGGTGTTCAGGCCGTGGAGATAATTGATCTGCAATATTGCTGATGCAAAAAATTGTCAAAATATCAGCCATTCTGGGAGGGTGTTCTGAAACTCCAGGAGCCAGCTGTTAGTTTATCTTCTAAAGGAAAAAGGATAACTTGGAATTTTTTCCCCCAAAGCTCGGATTTTTGCAAAGGGCAGATTTCAAAGTTGTATTCCATAGTCTAGGTGTACTGGAGGTTCTCAGGAAAATCAGACACAGGCAGTGCACACAAGAACTATTTTTCCTCCTCTTGTTCTCAAAAGTGGCTAAAACACTTTAGCAACACTTAAAAGCATGGATAAATTAATAATAAATACTTAAATTCTCCGCAAAGCTGTAAAGAATTTAAAATAGAGTAACTCAGTGAAAGATGTAACATTTAGCTGTTCCAGCAGTTGCTTGTAACACAGTCTTGCTATTAGCACAAGAAGAGTGCATAATTTTTTTGTTATTGGAAAACCAGCGAGCGATTTTTTACTACTTCCTTGGGCACTAAAGTTTGATTTCTGTTTTAAATTAAATTGCAGACACTTAATGAGAAAAAAAAAAGAGAACACATCTCTGAATTACAGAAATATGAACAAGATGTTAACACAGCCTAAAATTCTGGATGGATTCCACTGGCCACACTGCTGCCCTGTGCACATTCCCACAATCACTTCAAAGAGTGGCACAGGGCAGACAATTCCCTTCCCGAGAATTACTGGGCAAAACAACTCCTCATTTCTACATTTTGCTTTTAAGGAATTGCATTTGCTCCTTCAGGAGGTGACTACAAGCAGGCTTTGGCCAAGATTTTAGAATTATTCAGTTTGTGTCCATTTTTTTAAGGTTTGGAATCCAAACTAGTCTCAGATCTATTTCTGATCTATTACTTCAGCATCTCCCATACGTGCAGGTAAACTAATGCTTTAAAATACCCCATCTATGGAGAGTAATAAAGTGATCAGATTTTAGGATTAAAACTGTATTCAAGATTTACTGGCTCGTAAAGTACAGTTTGGATCTGATTCTTGCCAACATAACTCATTTTACTGTCATAGCATGGCAGAACTCTGGTTAGCAACCAGGCACCACTGCCAGCTTAAGGCAAGAGACAGCAGGTGAATGGGGAAATATCCTGGGAAACAATGGTATGACTTAAGTTTTCAGCAAACATACAGATTGCTCATTTTTGAGCATTGTTTGGGGGGGGAAATATTTATTTATTTATTTATTGGGGTGCCCTAGGTACTTTTTGTCAAAGGGGAAAGGGGAAAAGAAGGTTTTGTGCCAAATATTAGGGAAATCTGATGTTTATTCTTCTCTCCTCCTTAAATATTTTCTTTAAAGCTGACGTTTAAGAAAAATCAGGTTTTTTTGTACCTTTTTAAATTTCAGATCCCACTTTACTTTAAACACAAACCGACTCCTGGTAGGAAAGTTTTCACTTACAGAAACTGCACCTTTCGTCCCATGTAAAGAAACCATATTTTGTATTAATTGCTATTTCCGTGTGCCTTTGTGCTTCGGTTCCAGCAGCTGCTGCGGAGCTGAAGTGCTGCCAGGGAGCAGTTTTGCATTATTCCTGCCCCTCACAGATCGCGGAAATTCCAGCAGTTGCACTAAGCCCGTTCTCATGAGAGAGCTGGCACAAGGCTGCACATCAAAGAGCTTATAATAAGCATCTAAACATTTGTTTGTTTATTCAAACTGCTGAAACTCGGGGGGATTTATTCATCACGAGAGCTGGGTCACATATAATCGAGTTTGAATTTCCTCCTTATTTCTGATGGAAAGCCTGGACAAACTTGGGCTCCATCTGAGGCAGAGCAGCTGGGGAGGATCCTGCTGTGGATCAGAGGAACTTTCAGTCTGTCCTGAAAAGCTCCCTGTGCCTTAGGTGCGAGTCCGTAGCTGCATTTGACAAACAATTTTGCAGCTGTTGTGGTACTGGTTAAGCAGAAGGTCTTACAAATAATGGTTCCTCTCACAAATCCCTCGTCCTTTAGGAAGGGTTGGAACGTAAGGTGGAGCGCGGTATCTGGTACTTGCTCATTCCCAAGTGCTTTCCTGATAATCAGTTGCATATAATTTTTCTATCTAGGTTTAATCAGCTTTATTATCCTTCTTTTAGTGGAGATTTAAATTATATGTGGGTTTGATCTAAGAGTATTGACATTATTATGTGTTATGGGATTTTTTTTAATTTAATGTAATACCATTTCTTCATGTTTCAGTTTGTAAAATACAAGAATATAATTGCAAGGCGTAAACTTTCACTAAATTAATTACAAAGGTGCTTAAAGGAAAATGTGTAAGTTATTTAATTTAAGGATTTGTTACATACTTTGTCTTGTGAACCCTTTTGTACAGTGAGAAAGTATTTACTTTTATGGGCTAAGGATGAAGGGGCTGATGTCAAAGATTAATTGCTATTTATTCCTGTCTGGTCTTTATTGCTGTATCATTTGTGAAGAACTATCACAAATTCTGAAAAGTTATCGATGTTTGGTGTTGACAATTATAACAGAACTTTAAAATGTGTTTTCACCTAGAACATAGACTTCCTTTTATTTAATTTTAATAAAAGCAAGTCTAGTTGAGGAAGAGCTGCAGTCCCAAAATCGACTTTTTAACTCAAGTTCACCAATATGCAAGACAGTGTGTAGAACTGAGTTCATCTTTGTTTTGCAGCAGGGCAGCTCGTTTTCCTTTGAAAAGAGCTAAAAAGAAGCTGCATTTAGTTGGTGCACCAGCGCCGGTGTTTTCTGAGGAGCTGACTCGTGGCTCACTGGGAATAACAACATGTACTCAGGATTATTCCCTGCCATCTGCCCTGAGGGCGAGCTGCTGCTTTTATGGATATATTTTCAAACATGACTCGGCGGGACAAAACAAAATGTTGAAATGGCATTATTGGCTTCCCTGCAGGAGGGTTCCTGTGGGGTTTTAAATAGAGCTGAATTCAGAGTCTGCTCGTAGTGATTCTGTGTCGGTGCATGCAGGTGTGACAGTCAATGCCTACAGCATCCTGCTAAGGAAATCTGATAGAGGGACAAAGGTACCTTTCAAAGGTAGCTGCCCTTTATTTTGCTGTGTGAACCACCAAACACGGCAGCTATCACAAGCACAATCTACTGCAAATGTTCTGGCAATCATTTGAACTTACTGCTTTTTACTTGTAACAAGTAACACTTAATTTCCTCAAATTGCTGCAACTTGGCCTTTTCACTTCATCAGTGTCACCGCACAGGTATGTTGTCTGCACACGTTTGTGTCTGTCTGTAAAAGCTCTGCTGGACTTCGCTGTGCTGACCTGCAGCCACTTCCCTGCAGCCACTGTCACTTCACACAGCACAAACCCCGTGTGTGACTGAGCCCTCCCCAGGGAAGGCTGTTTCCTCCTTCCTTTTCTCTATTGCGCTCACGGGTTTTTTAAATCTTTTTCTGCTTCTGAAGCTGGGGTGTTTTTTGCTTGAGCTCCTTTATTGCATCAGTCGATCTCGTCAGATTCCATTGCTGAGGATGTTTCGAAACACAATTCCTGTTGCAAGGACCTCAATTGCAGATGAGCTGTGTCTGCCAGGGGATAGGCAGCATGCACAAGAGATTGATCTGATTACGGGCTGGACCTTAAACAAGGACTGCAAGATCAAGCATAAGGTTCTTGAAGTTGGTGTATTTTCTCAGGTTGGAGATGCAGGTACCGTAATCCCTGTTGTGGTAAAGACATCAGCCCTATGCTCAACGCCAGGAGTTTCGTGGCGTTCTTTACACTTGAAAGAAAAGAGATCAGCAGGATGGGGAAATCCTGAGTGCCTGAAATGCCTGTGTCACAGCAGTTCCGTGTTGCAGTCCGGCTGCGTGGGAGTGCGGTGTCACAGGCTGTGTGGTCAGTGCTGCAGAGCAGGGAGCCCCCGAACAGCCCCCCTGCTCCCCCGGCCCCTCCAGGGCTCATCCCCACCCCCGCAGCATCTCTGTCCGTGGGGACGCAGTGCCTTGGCCCTGCGGGACGGGAGGAACGTGCGTGGTTTCGTTACTTTGGTCCGAAGGTGTCTAAGCAGCGTTTCGGTGCCGTGGTGTGCTCCTGAACCCCCTGTCAGAGGTTTGACAGCGTCGGGTTTAGCGGCTTCTTGGGGAGCTGCCTCCTGCGCGGCTCCTGCTGTCCACAGCTCAGAATTTTCTCTAGGAATGCAGCGCCACAGCTTTAGTGCATCGTGATGTCGAAGCACTCCCTCAAATGTCTTAAATGGTCTGTTATCCGGTAGGACACAAAAAAAGCACAGTGTTGTTAGTGTTGCCAAACCCTAATCGACAGGGCTAACAAGTGTTTAATTAAATCAAGATATCAAAGAGAAAACAAAACAGCTTATTGTTTCCAGTCACCTGTTTTTAGGAGGTTTTGGGTACATTTTACTACAGTAAATAACAGAACGTAGAAGGAGCAGACATTTCTTGCAAGTAGTCCAACCTAATTCTCATGGAATGCTTGTTCCCCAGTAAAAACCACTAATTCAAGCCAAATTCCCAAGTTTCTTTCTGTTAGAACAATGCAAATGACACTTCCAAGGACAAATGGAAGCCCTGGTCTCGCAGGGATTTTTAGGAAAGACAGCGTCTTGTACTTGTGAATGTAAAAGTCACATCTAGCTACATACAATGATGCATTCTCAAACGTTACCAGCCTACTGATCTAGGATGAAAAAACTTGAACTAAACATTTTTTTCCTTTTTTACATTCTGATTTTTTTCCGCCTCCTTTAAAAATAAGAGGTTAAATACACAGTGTTTGTATAGAGACTGGTAGGAACCTATGTGCTTTAAAAAAAGTAATCCTCTCAGACTGAATGTAAACCAACTTAATTTGAAACACGGTTTTGCCTTAATGGTTTTAAAAAGTAATAAAGTATTTTTAAAAGTGAGTTTAATGACTTGTGCTGATCTTTTATTTCCAGGAATGGAACTCAGAGCAATGTGACATTCAAAAGGCAGCATATTTGAAGCATCTGAAAGAGCTGCTGCTTCCCAGCGTACTGTTGGCCACCTTTGGAAGCAGGAGTGGGCGTGTGGCATACTCAGAGCTGTTGCATATCTATTTATCTGTATATATTTCCTGTTTGGTGCTGACCCACCATCCAGCTGTGATCTTTCATTCTCATGGGTTGTATGGCTGGTTTGAGACATCTGTGGAATTCAACAAGTGACGAGGGCACTTCTGTGTGAAGTGCAGCACTGACTAATTCAACGAGCACGGCTTCAATTCAATCAGTTGGGGAAATATGTCACGGGTACCTGGAAGTGTTCCTTCCAGAATCTGGGGATATTTTAAGCTGGTAAGAGGGTGCTGAAGTGAAAATTACAGCAGAGGAAAAAGACTCAGGTTTCTTCATCAGCTGTGCTGACTTGTGAGCATGGAAGACCTGATGTTGAGCAGCAGAAAGTACTTGGAGACCCCGATGAAACCAGCCTGTAAAGGGTGAAGAGCAGGAAAGGTTGGGCATGGTGGTGTTCAGGCTGTGAAATCACACATATACCAAAAGATGATGATACTGAGACCACAATGCTCATGTTCAGAGGGAATACATGAACGTGGAATACATCCATTTTCACAGCTGACAGATAACAATCCATTGTCATTGCAGGAAGTAGCGAGTGGCACACAGGGCAGTCTCCTTTCCCTAAAGCAGAGACCAGAGATGCCAGAACACATCTGCTGTCCCTCTGTGGTGCTTGCTTGGCTTTTCTTCACCTACCAGGTCTTCACAGCCAGGTAACTGTGAAGCAGAGGCATCCCTGACTTTTTTTTCCCTGTTGTACGATAAATAACTGAGCTGTACTGAGCCAAATTTAAAATTCTGTAGTTCTGCTCTGAGGTTCTGCTCCCTTTTAATACTGAGTTCCTCCCCCTCCAGTTCAACGTAACAAGTGCTTAAAGACAGGGCAATTTTTGAGGGCTTTAAATACTCCTCAGACATATAATGAAGGCAAAGATAATGGCTATGAATAAATTAAATAACTGCATTTGTTTAAAGGGCTCAGAGGAAGCTGAACAGGAGGGGAAACAGCTCAGAGAGACGTGACCCCATTCTCACTGGTATGGGAGCTGCACTAGCCAGTTCATTTTAAAATCTAAGAGTACAACCTGACATGAACAATGTAAAATCCAGGAAATAAAATGTTTCAAGGTATGTTTGCTGGTGTAAACATATCCAGTCACCCCACATAAACATGTTGCCTTGGCAGCTTGGTTAGAAGACTACAAGTCCCAGGTGGGAAAGTGCTCTCTTCACCTGTGGGTTTAGCACAGGCCGTGCCTCTGGTCAGATACAGACACACACAGCTTCTGAACTCAGAGTTCCTAACGTGAAACTGAAATACAATACCACCCATCTTGTGTAAGTTTAGTATCACTTTCCTGGAAAGTGTAGTCTTTTGTTACTGCAAAAACGAATCTGAAATGTTGAGTCCTAACATGGATCTTTTTTTTCCACAATTACAGACATATATATTTTATTTCTTAAAGTATTTAAGGCTTGAAAAGGCTCCTAATAGGTCCTTTATGGCTCCTCTGCTAGAAATTTCAGTCCCAAACAAGGGGCACCAATATACTAAGATCAGAAAAAAGAAAGATTTTAGGACCCTTAGATGTCCTAAACAGCTCACTGAAACAACATTGATTTCTTTTAACAGACACATGTTCATTCTACTAAAATGATATATTTTTGATGTTGTCCTGTTACAAATTATATGGTTGGAAGAGTTGGAAAAACAAGATGTTAACCAAGGCACTAATAGGTTCTGAACCAATGACCAACATAAACATGGGTTAATAAGGAGATTTTGTGATTAGGGAGCATTCTAGACACATCCTTAAAGGTGTGTGATTCTGGTTTTACATAAAAGTTGCCTAAATCTTAGAACAGTCAAAACAAGTAACTGAGAAGCTAATTTTTGAGCTAAACAAACTACTGTTTCCATAACAACTTTTTACCCTTTTTGCCTGAAACTGTGTTTCTGACATCCTTATTATAGCTGCAGTTTATTTGTCCAGTTCAGGGAAAAATTGAGTTTATTAATGGAACTTTTCTATTTCCAGACGAACTGCTGCGAAAGTGGAAAGGAAGTCACCTTTATTGTCAAGCATAAACCCAGTGAATTCAGGGTCCTCTCCATTTGCTGTGCTGGCATGGGGTGGAAGGTTAAGTGAAAAGTGATGGCAAGTGCAAGGGACCTGTAAATATCTTTATTCATTGTAGAATCACCAACCCTCAGAAGTCTCAATGCTGTGATAGCACAGGGATTACCATACTGAAAAATTCAGGTATTTTATTTATGACATTTTCTCAGAGCACTTTTATTTTAGACCCAAAAATAAAGCTTTAAATTCCCTGCCTAATGTAATCTTACCAGGACAGCACTGCCAGATTAACAATTGGTGTACACTGACTTTCTTGAGTATATACTGAATTAAGCCAGCTCCATCCTGGATTTTCATAACACTGTAGGAGTGTCAAGAAAACACAAAGCACTAAAACAGCAAATGTGAAAATCTGGACTTGGGTCCTGTGCTCTGTGCTGTTTGGTTTTTCACTGCAAGCATTTCCCGTGGTGCCAGCAGGCTCCTCTGCCCTCCCTTCTGGCTCCTCAGCACCTCGGAGCCGCTCCCTGGCATCCTGCACGGGGATGTCTGAGCCCGAGCCAAGGGCAGGAAATGTGTTGCTCTCTCAGGAGTAGTGAGCTGATGAAGGTCACTGCTTTAAAAGGAGCAACGTGATAGTGTCCAAGCAGAGAGGGGAGAAAGCCCAGCCAAAGAACTGTCGCTCTTGGTCCCTCAGGATTTATGTTTTGTATCCTTTTCTTTGCAGGATTTCTGCCGGGTCTTCCTTCTATCCATGTCTTCTTGTATTTCCAAAGGAAAGGCCTTTAGGTTTTCCTTCACCCAGGAGTAGAACAGGCTACAGTTCTGTAAAGAAAATAACGTTACTAGCAGGATACACAAAATGGAAATGCTGAAGTTCCAGTCTCATTAAACTACATTTATATTTGGAATTCTTCTTCTAGGCTGAAATATTCCAGCAGTTTTACTTTTTCTTACTCAATAATTCTAACATCTGGTTGGAGCTAACTGGGTGAAAAATAAAACCCGTGTCTGTAATTAGCACTAACCCAATCAACTGTCCCACTGCTCCAATAGAGTGACCTCCACCAGCTCCCTGCTCCAGGAAATAGCAACACCCCTCCTTCAGCTGCCTTCTCCTTCCAGCACCATCCACGGGTTCCTGGCCTGCTCACTGAATTCCAAATGGGATTTCATGGGTAAGATGGAGCTGGTATTGCTGATGGATTATTCTTGGAGAGTTAGACATGAATACAGGTATAAGAAATTCCATGGGTTTTTCTGAAATAGTGAAGTTTTCCTCTAAATCTTGGCTGATGAAGATTTCTACCTCCTGGGAGGATTTTCCAAATTCCTGCAATGGTGTGTGACTTGGAGTCTCGGCACACTCTTCCTCACCAATCTCCACAGAAATGGCCTAAAGGCCAACACAAGTCCCAGGTACTGGGGACTCTTACAACACACCATCTTTTCCATAACTCCCAAAAAATTACTCTTATTTCCATTAATCCATGCACTTGCATTGTCCTAGGAGAATACCAAAAATATCACTATCACAGAAGTGTCCAATAACCAGAGCAGATAAATGAGCTCCATTCAGCTGAGACAATTCAAATGAGATTTCATCCCTTACCCTCAATAAATACTCACTGGTTAAAACCTAAAAACACACCTGGTGCTAAAGCTTCAGTTCCCTGAACTCTAGACGGCAAAGTATAAAAGCTGTTGTGCACAGAGAAGGTATTTTTGCTGTCCCTGTTCCATTCACAGCTGGTATAGACCCAATATTTTTTTTTTTGGTAACCTGATGTTAGTTATTGAACAGAAAGAAGCAAAACTGATGGAATATTTTCATGTATTTGCAACACAAGAGTTTGAACAACTGGAAGAGAAGCTAATTAATGTATTATTCCTTTGCCCCACAGCGAGACTGACGTCCACGGTTCTCCTGACGTGCTGATCACCAAATTCCAAATAGGATTTCATGGGTAAGCTGGAGCTGGTGTTGCTGATGGATTATTCTTGGGGATTTAAGCATGAATAAAGACATCAGTTTAGATAGATCTGGACATCTTTTGGGGAGAAATAGATTCCCTGGGTCTTACCTAAATAGCAAAGTTTTCCCCTTGCCATGGTCATTTGCAGCTGGCCTTTCTCTGGGAGCTTGGCTTGGCTCTCCCTGTGTTCCTGTCCTTGCTTTTGTTTCCTGTGTCACTATCTGGATCAGCTGATGATTATGTCAAAATCACAATCAGCCTGCTTCCATATGACTTGGAAGCTTGAGGAACAACTTCTCTTTATCTATTTTCCTTTTCAGCCCTAACTGCCAGGCCCCTTCACATTCAGGAACGAGCGTGAGGCCTTGGTCTCTGAAAAGCTCTGAAAGTGGATTTCAGTTGCACAACCTCCAGAGCCTATTGTTTTTTGTCTCTTGGTATCCTTAATGCGTTAAGCTGCCAGTTTCAAGGGGGAGATTAGAATTTAAGGTGGCCCTGCTATTGTTGCTTGCGTTGCCAACTGCACACAGCACGCAGCTCCAAGGCTGGGGTGGCCCCTGGCCATGGCAAAGGAGAGGAGAGGCTGTTCCTGCAGGTCGATCCCCCATGTCAAGAGGCAGCTCCTCACAGCAATCCCAGGAGCTCAGCTGGCATTCTTTTGGCTGGAATGAGTTGCCAACTGGTGCTGATTTTGGCCAACAGGAACTGGGTAAATCTTGACTATGAACCACTCCACCCCTGAGCGCTGGGTCCGTGCTCTCTCGGTCCTGGGATTTTCAGCCCAACTCTTCTTTCAGTGCCCTATGAATTAAACTTCCTATGTAGAGCTGAGCCTTTCTTTTAAACCCTTATCCTGGTACAGTTCTGTGATAATTGGATGATTCTTTAATGTGTTTTCTCCCTTCCATGAACAAGGCAGGAAGGGGCCATTTAAATTTCAAATTTAATAGTCCAATTCAGGCAAAACTGAGCTGCCAAAGCATGCTGCCAGAGTTTATTTCTGTTTTGACATGAATCATGTCTGAAAGTAATGTATACAGGGCTGGTATCTTTACCACAACACGTAAAGGAAAGGCTCTGCCCATCCGTGTCCAGGACTGACCCCGCATGACTGGAAGTTGAGTGGAAAGCAGCTGTAGTGTTCCATTTACCACTCAATACCTACAGCCGTGTCCAAGGTCAGTGTTCAGTCACCTTCTGCTGAGGTGAGCAATAAGGGATGAAACTTGCTCCCTTTCCTCCTTTCTTCTCCAAAAGCCGCCTCTTTTTTCCCCTCTTTAGCAAGTGTTGCAATAAAATAGAAATAACTGTTTTAAATTAGTAATATGGTCAGATTATACAATTTCCTTTCCCCTTTTCTGAAGGGGTAATAGGAAGAAGGGCACTCAACCTGCCCAAGGACTTCTAAAAGCATTTCTATTATCTTATTTTTGTGGGGTTTTGATGTGCTTCAAGACATTATAGATAATGATTAGAATTATTCCCAGTTGGATCAAAACTAATGGCACTTACACAGGCACTGTGATAAAAGACTTGAGCAGGGCGATACAGGCTACAAAATGATTGAAGTAAAACTTCAGAGGATATTTGGAGATATTTAAGTTTATGAGCACTCTAGAGAACAGTTGCTAAGTCATGACTTTTATTGGCACAGCAACTGTAAGGAAATACACTTCAGTTAGATGGGTTGTCTCATGAAAAGCCTAAAATCTGATCTGTCTCTAAGCCTCCTTAGGTACAAAAGCTAGCTAAAATCCTGTTGCCAAATCCAAGGTCAGAAAAGTCTTAATTTTGACACATGTTAGCATAGTGCTATTCTGAATTACCATAATATTAAAAGCAATCTATCACTAAAACCTTTCCAACTGGTCCAGCTTCTTTGCCAAAGAGGCCCAAGAAAGTATGATTTTTTTTTTTCAGCTTCAATTCCTGGGTTTTAACATTTAACTCAGCCCAGGGCTGAGTTGATCTACTTGGGTCAAGCACAAGCAGGAACCAAAACCAATACAGAGACATTATGCTAACTTTGTGTCTCTCTCTGTTGCCTTGGATAAGTTTTTACTTCTCTGGACTTTTAATTTTCCCTACATGAAAGAGGAATAGTATGTGTTTACTTATTTTGCGGTGTGGGTGTTTAAAGCACTAATTATCATTTCTGCAGATCTCTTTCAATGTTACCTAAGCAGTATTGCTAAATACATTTTGAAACCATAGTCATATGTGTGATTCACTATCTGGCCTGGCCAGTTTGGTAAGAAATTTATTCTCAGTTATTTACAATCAATGTTTTACTTTGAGCGATACCATCAGGGGAATCTTGAAAACTCAGATAACAAGCAGTGAATGATTGACAAATTTCCACAATGGGCAAAATAAGCAGGACTTTCAAAAAGATTAGAAGAGGCTTCCATTAGCTCACTGTGAGTATCTTCTCTGCATTGCCAAGGCCTAGGTGAACTGAAACAAACACATCTTCAAAGCAAAAGCTCATCTTCATTCAGAAAAGCACAGTGTGTGCAAAGAGCCCGGGAGGCTGAAATGCCTGAAATTCTGACAGCTCAAACGCTTGGAAATATCTGCTGAATCCTTCCTAAATACAAGACACTTCACTGGGGAATGAAAATAGCCGAATGTGCTCAAGTTTGTCCCAAATGTATCTGTGTTGCCAACCCTCTGCTGTTAAAAAGGATAAACCTGGTGTGTCAGGGCAGGAATGGAGCCCCTGAGCCCAAGCTCTCCGAGGAGCTGCACTTGGCTCTTCGCTGGGCTGGGTGTGGAGGGAGGCAGCCCCTGCCACAGCAGGGACAGTGCTGCTGGGAAGATCCTGCTCACATGTAAGCTTGGCCTCTGCACAACTGCCCTGAAACCTGAGCCCGGCCACCACAGCCACAACCAGAGAGTGCTGGCGCTTCATCCAGCCCCCACCGAGGCAGAGCCTACAGCTCCCTCTTGTAGCTCCAGAATAGAAAAAAGAAAACCCAAACCCTCTGTGTTGCAATCACTTTTGGTGACTTGCAGTCATTTAAATGTCATCAAAGACTTCGGAGATAGGATGTTGAGAAACGCCCCCGTGCAGGTAGCTGGGTGTGAAGCTCCCAATCCCAGCTGCACCTTGTGCCCTGGCTGCCAGGAAACAACCGGAGCCCCCAGCAACGAGCTGGGAATGGGCACGGATCCTTTTCCTAACCAAGGGCTCAGGGCCCTGCAGCACTGTCTGCGAGAGGACTGGTCACCCCAAGACTCTGCAGGAGCCAGTGAACAGCTGGAAGACCCCAGACCCAAAATTCCCCATGGGAACGGCTGCACAGACTGTACGGGTATAAAAGCCCAGGGATTCTTTCTGGAGGAAGCAGCCTGAGCTGTTCCTGCCGCTGCACTGCTCAATTATTAAACCTTTTTTTTTCCCCTGAAATTGGATGCCTGACACTCTGCTGTGGGAAACCTGGTGTAAGAAATTTCTTGAACAAGGAAACAAACCCAATCAGGAGAAAGGTGCTATTGCGTGCTCCCCTTGGCCCATCCTTGGTGCTGACCGCCCACAAGTCAGAACAGCAACTCAACTGGCCAAGTGTGCCAATATCCTTCTGGCTGTGTCTGCCCAGCTCCCAAAATCTGAGACTCACAGCAAACAAAGGGGCCAGTTCTGCACTGAGGAGAAGGAATTAACTGTAATTTTACACCACCTTTCTGGACTGCACTCAGATTTCACAGTTTAGGGTTGCCTTTCAGCTGCTACTTAAATTCATTCTTCTTCAGAGAGCAAGCATGGCATGGCACCACCCTCTTCCCTGCTCACTTGCAACTTTGATAGAGAGCTTCATCTGGGGGAATCCACAAGAACATACAATTATGTACAAATAACATAAAGGACATGGAGGAATAGTTTGCCTTAAAAATGGACAGTTTGGGCTGTTGCTGCTTGATCTTTCTCTGACAGGTCACCAGGACTGGAACAAAAAAGAAATTAGTGAAGCAGCTTGTTTTGCTTGTTACCTACTGTGCCAATGCCCACTGCTCTGCTACACAAACTGCAGTGAGACCCAACGATGAGAAACTTGTCCTTGTCAGGGCTGAAAGGATCCTTCATGACACAGGTTTCTTCCAAAAGCCTGTAAAGGAATAATTTCAGGCTTTTAAGTGTATATTTCACAGTACGAGATGGTTGAGAGGGGGAAATTGGGGAGGCTGAAAATTTATCAGCCCTTTCTACTTGATTTGCTCATCCTGCTGTTGTACATGAGACAACACAGCAGCTCTGCAGCTCCTTTTCCCTTCAAAACCTTCAACTCTGCAGCTGCCTTCAGTCCTATACTGCATTTTCTACCTGTCTTCCAAAAGTAGAGCAATTGGTGAGCCTCTCAGTGTCATCTTACTAAGTTTTTCTCAATGCTACACCTTAAAATAATTATCTTCCATTTTTTTATGACAGGCACTCCTCAGCACAGCCAACTTCAGTACCTTGTCAAGTCACCATTTCAATTGTACAGCTTTTAATCAGCAGTTCTCTTCCAAAGCTGCACGCATGTGAGTTAGAATACAAAGGTTTTACTGCTCTTGGTTATGTCACTGCTGTAAGGCTGAGGTCTCCACCTTCTGACAGCACGAGCTACTGGCAGAGAGCCTTGCAGTCACCTCCAGTGTGCTTACTTTATGTCACAGACTGTACTGCTTGCTCCAGGGTGTTGAGGGAGTGCATTTATTAATAATTTGGCAACCTGCTTGAGAAACACTAAAGCCTCATTTTTTCTGGGAACTCGAGGCAAATAATACAGAAGTCAGTTGAGTGTCTGTCTGCACAGGGCACCCAGCAAGCCTGGCTTACTCCTGGACTTGAGCCAAACTTGGATTCTGGTAATACTATGGATAAAAGGTATTCTGTTAACTCATACTGCCTTCTCCTTGCCTACATACACACACAAGTGTGTCCAGCACCGCGCTCCTCTCTCCTTTCTCTGTTCACTCAAACAGAAAATCATATGGCCAGAGCCTTCCGCTGTGAGGAAAGATCAGGCATCTCACCATGACAGATCACCTTGTCAACAAGGGCACAAAGACAGGATTGTGTTTGCAAAGCTCCCCTTGCAGGATTCCCAGCCCTGGTCAGAGCAGTGCCATGGCACATCCTGTCCAGCCATTTCCTGCAGCACTGCACTTGAGACGTGGGAGAAAGCCAAGAAAGATGGGGTGTGAAGCTATTTCTTAACAGCATCTACAGAAGTGTGATGCTTCAGCATCATTATATTTTTCTTTTGGGACCAGAGCAATCCAAATAAATCTGGGATGTTAACACTGAGCTTGGATAACCTAAATTGAGGTTCACATTCAGACTCTTCAGGAATGGACCTGATCGAAGGTGAGCCGTTGCTCTGCTGAGTGGAAGAGGGAAAACAAATAGCACTGTGGGGTTTGGAATGATAAAATACCAGCTGCCCAAGAACAACAGCCCCAGCAGGTGGTGATCAACAGCTGCTTCCGTTCTTTAAGAAAACTGAGCAGTCTCATTGGGGCGAAATGCAAAGTACATTCCTGACTTCCAGCTCCAGTAAGTTCCTGACCATGTTTTCCTGATGGATTTGTTGAGCATGATGGCCTCCACCAAGATACTCATGCATTTAAGGCAAAGTGCTTTATTTTTTTGGGAAGCTTAATGTCTGCAGACAAAGCTATAACTGCATAATTTCTGGTCAAACTATCTAAGTGACTTTTCTGTCACTTAGCAGAGACAGAAAAGGTTTCAGTGCCTGAAAATATAAATACATACTGAATATCCACATACCCTGATGTCACACAGTCTGACAAGGGATTGTCCAGTCCATGCAAAAAGCACTGCTATTCAAAACTCCACATCATGCCAAATAGCTCTTAAGAAGTGTTTTTGCCATATATATTTCATTCATGCTGTTTGCATGTACTGCCCAGCTGAGGAAGGCTGCTGTGAGGGAAAGGCTATGCCCAGAAATACCAGGCTGGCAGTCAGCACAATTCCAGCAGGATAATGTTGGTATAATATCGTTGTCAGTGGGGCTAGGAAACAGGTTGAATACACATCTTTGCATGGTATTGAAGCAGGGCACAAAAACCGACTGTTGTCTTTCCTATCAACGCTGACCATTTTTAACATCCTTTCCCTTTGGGAAAAAGGAGATCACTTTAAGTACCAAGCCTCATGTTCAGGGTCAACACAGCACATTACTGGGCTCATGCAGTGCACAGTACAAGGATTCAAATGCTCCCAGCAGAAATGAAGTCTGTGGTCTCAGAGGGCACCTACACAACCGAGTGTGAGTTTGGTGGCATCTGCCCATAGTACATGTAGGGGGCTGAGAACTCACACAGATCACATTTGAACTCTCCTGCTGTCTGAACTTCTTTGGGAGCATCCATTTTTTAGCTACCTGCAAGAAACATAGAAAAAAATCTTTTCGCTTCAAAGCGCAATGTTGGGAACACGCCTGCAAGAAAATTAAAGTGACCTGAGACATTTGGTTTTGCAAATTAAAGCCCAACAGAAAACTGACACTTGCAAACTTTGATTAATAACTGTCTTCTCCCAAATCAAGCTGGTTCCCCATGTCCCCGTTAGATTTTCAAATTCCTTAGACAGTTCTATAAATTGCAGCCTGGAAGCCTAACTATGAAGTTCACCTATTAATTTGGAACTTGATCCATGAAACAACACAGGTGACAAAGCACATGGCTGTGATCTTGAAAACCCTCTGCTCAGCTGAGGTCCACACTCCCTAAGTGCTTGCCAGGACACAGTTCCCTATCTGCTGCTGTGCAAAATTCCAAACCTGCTCTGCAATGCCCATCTCCTGCCTCAAACTGGAGCCATGAAAGGGTTTGGGACCCTGCTCAGGAGGAAGGTAAGTGTTGCAATGATTTACTGTGTCTTTTTCTTTGCTTCTGGTTCACCTTGGAATATTTTGGAAGCTTATCCCTGGCTCCCCATTCCTATCTGGCTTTCTATGGAAATGAGGCCAATGGAATCACCCTATACCTCAATAAAATGTTGGCCAATCCAGCCACTTGGGACAAAGGAGCAGACACCTTTAAAAAGGTTTAGGTCCTATAACTTTTATGAAAATAGGCAGATGGAGAAGACTCTGCTTTATCCTTCTGAAGAATACTCATATATTTCTATAAATAGGAGAATCTGCACAGATGAAAGTTATTGTCCATCCTGACAGACTTCAGGCCTCTCTACAAAGGTGTGGCCATCAGTCCCAAGATATAACACATAGAAAGTCATGCTCCATCAGCTTTGGTGCTAACAGATTAGTTGTTTAAAATCCTGGCCATTGATTTACATTTTGGGAGCTTACCCTTCACTAATACCACTAATATTAGTTGAGAATCACACCCCGAGGTTTTCCAAACCATGGTGTGGTGAGTAGGCTTTTAGGGTTGATTTTGGTCTGTAAGAACAATCTTATTAAGCACAGCTAACCATGTGCATCCCCAAAAATTGCACCAATCCGTGAAAGAAACATATCCATCTGTAAACTGGGTATCTTCACTCACCTGCACCATTTTCTTGTACAGAAAATTCATCTTGCAGTTACCAAGAAAATGACAGCTTTTAGCTAAAAACCCTTGTGTTTTTCATGGTGCAGTGTTCTGCTGCAAAGCAGTCAGCTTTTGGAAGAGAAGCAAAGCTGGCATCAGGCTCTGCAGAGGTGAGCACCAGGAGCCTGGGTTTGGAGGGGTTTTTTTGGGAACAAATTGCCTGACTGTCCCTCCTTGCCACACCGGGTTTGCACAGCAGAACAGTCTCACAGCACCGAAACCAGAGGCTTTCAGAATAAACAACCCAAAAGATGTGCTCCCGAAGCACACTGAGCACACTCCAACCTGAATGCCCAGCTGGTGGCCATGCAGCTGTGACCAGAGATGAGCTGAACCATCCCAAAACACTGAGAATGGACAGCTGGTATCCAACATCCAGCACCTTGGTCCATGGTTTCAGTTTTGCTACATCACATGAGTTACTGAAGTAGTAACAATTAAAAAATCTCTTTTTTTTTTTCCCTTCGAATATTTTTTTCTTACTGCTTCAAGGAACTAAATTGGCTTTCAGAGGAATCCAACAGCTGCTAACAGCAGCACAAGGTAAGAGGCAGAACTGCAGCACCAGCAGAAAGGCAGGGCTGCGATGAGGGACCTGCACATCCCTCTTTTGGTGACAGTAAGCTGCTATTTCTGCTCGCCCGACAGGGTGAAACTGAATCCTCAGAGACATCTGCTGACAAGGTGAACTAGGGGCAAGGTGAAGCAGAGCTGGGACTACTTGTCATCTAATGTTCCAGAAGAAGAACAGGGAGATCCTCAGAAGCTATGGAGGCTTCATGACAGACACCCAATTCAGAGTCTTTGCTATTAAACCCTGAAATTTAATTTTGGAAATAATCTCCCTTACCTCATCACTCCTTTACCACCAGCCTTTCCACTGCCATTCCTGACATTTCAGTAGCACAGAGAGTTCTCCCAATGTAACACAAAAGGGGCTGGACACCAGTTTAATAAACAAATCCACCTTGAGAACACCTTAGGCAACTACTTTTTTTCACAAATGATATGACCCGTGGATACCATGTGTTTTCCCTGCCTCACAGGGATGCTTGAGAGAATTTAATTAACTCAAGTGCTTTCAGATTTGTGAGTTAGCTGTAAGGCATGTATGTACATGCTACCCATTTCTCCCTGTATATTAAAATTGTGCATAAACTCAACTAAGAAGTCTCCTTTTTGAACCCTGCATTTTAGGATTACCAGCTAAGTCTCCCTGACATTCCTAACTTTACCTTTTCTGTAGGTACCCAGCAGCAATACCAATACACCCACCCAACTGAATGAGACTCATATCAACACTTGTATGCAATTTTTTGTAATCAGTCTTTTCTAAAAAGGTGAATCATTAACCCCAAAGAAGTAGAATATGGAAATCACTTGAATCAAACAGAGAAGACTATAATGGTGAGTTTTCTTTAAAATAATGCAAAACACCAAGAACCAGAACAACAAAAAAAAAGTATTTATGGCAGTGAGGGTCATAGACTTTGGAATGAGTATGTCCTGACCCCAAGTCAAAATAACAACCCTGGGTTCAGAGCTGAAGTACGTTAGATATAGAAACACCTGCTCTCTCACAGACCATTGGCATGTAGAACAGAATCTGTTCAATGACTACCACTGGGAAGGAATGATATCTATGTACAAACAGATTTTTGGCTATGCCAGTTGAAAAGCATATGATCCTGCCTGCAAGGCACAGATGAATTTATGATGCTTTCCATTTTACTCCCAGCTTACGAGTCACTGGTAGCAGCTGTACCAAGTTTTATTTCACTGGGAACATCATTTGTCCTGAGAGCTTGTCTACACAACAGCACTTGGGAAAGTTAAGGTCACTAACTAAAGGTGTGAGGTCAATGAACGCACAGATTTCAGAGTGAATGCTCCCATTCAGAAGTAAAGTTTGCTATACAACAAAGTAAAGCCATTTCCTTCTGAAGAAAGATATTTAATAACAAGTTCATGCATGTGCTTCACACCTTTAGTCTGAACCACCGAGCAGACAAGTCCTGAGATGCACTTTCTCACAAAGAGTCACTTCCAAAAAGTTCATCTGCTTTGAATAACCATGTCTTTATGTCATAAACCCAGCTGAGCCAGACCTTGGTTTATCACAATGTCAGCTCATCAGCGTGGCCCTACACACCATCTTAGCAGCATGCCCGGTGTGACAGTGGGATGAGGTGTCTGTCTGCCCTCCAGACACATGGAGCAGAGGGAGAACTCATTTCTCTCTAGCAGACCAGCAGCAGCATAAAGGATCTCTTGAGGAGAAAGTCCAGGGCACTAATCCCTCCTTAATAATGACAGGCAAATTTGTGACCAGGAGCAACCCTACCTGTCACTGGTGCTACTACTATTTTTTTTTTCCTTTGGAAAGTTCTGAAGCAGTACCATGTCCCAGTAACATGTCACAAGTCTGTCTGACCGACACATGCTGAACAGCTCTTTGACAACAGCTTGTCTAGAACCAAATTCCGCCCAAGCACTGACTGGAAGCCACAAGGTACTTGAACACATCCTTGACGCACATGCCCAGCTCTCCTGCTAAGAACACAGTTACCCACACGCCTGGGTAACCACTGAACTGACACGCTCCAGAGAAACCTGCCAGGTCAAGCATAGAGTGCTGCAGGATGTGTGTGAGGCTGGCTCAATGTCCTGGCAGAAGGTGAAGCATACACATTTCAGTGCCATAGCAAGGAAATAACTGCAGTAAAAGAAAGGCAGGGGTTAGGTGGTGTGGTAAAAGCGTTTCTCCATGCTGTCTGTGGCTGATGCCTGGTATGGATGTGGGGAAATGGCTCTTGGTCTAATTCTTTTTCTTAGCCCAGTTTCTACTGCTAAAGACTTCAGGGCAATTCTGCTTGGAGCATTCTGCTAAGAGGCCTGGAAGGCATGCCAGAAATCATAAATCACCCTTAAATTGTCAGGGTCAGAAGCAATGTACTAGCCAGATAAGTAATCTGATTTTCTTTGCTCCAAACCTCATTAGCACAAGTCTTTACAACACATAGGTAAAGCACCTCTTAATACTCCACAGGAGACTCCGTATTTCTGAGTCACTGATAAACTAGAGAAACTATACAAGAAACAAAGTGCCTATAAACAGATGCAGACTTTGATTTGAAAGGCTGTCAAATAAAACCAACATTGACACACCCTTAATCCTCCCCTACAAAACTCTTGTTTCTTTTACCTGCCAGGATTTTCCTGCAGTATCCACTGTTGATGACAATAACCTATTAAAATATTCACAGCTTAATTTTCTACAGGAAGAAATGCTCTCTAGTAGAAGGGCAGGAGTTCACAGCCTGACATGTGCCAGTGTGTGGTGTGACAAATATTTAAATACACTTCAGCACCAGCAATGCACTTCGCCTTCTTCAGAAAAGCAATCTGCTGCCTAATTGATGAGGTAGTAGATAAAACAGCAGAACCTTCTTACTTGCTAGTTAATCCCCGGCTGAACAACTCTCTTCCTCCAGTTGCCTCATGCTACAGCCCTGAAGGCACGTTTGGGTCACCTGTGGCTGCCTCCCTGCTCTTCCTTTGAGGTGACTTACCTTGGCTTCAGCATGAATTAGCCCAGGACTGTCATTTCACCCAGAACTTTCATCCTCACCAGTCTGCCGAGGATCACTGGATTGAATTAAACCTTGACTTGTTGCAGCACCTTTTCCCCCCAGGCTGGGGGGTGTGCTGGCATTGCTATGCTCTCTCTGCTCACAAGGAAGAGCTCCCTGCAGAGGCAACAGGCTTCCTTCTAGCCATGGGTCACAGAGCAGGCCCCCAGCCCTGCTCCTGAACAGCTCCCATGGATTCCCCACGGCAGCAGCAGGAAAAACAGTCTAGGTGGTCACAGATGTGAAAGCCAGTGTGTTTTCTGAACAGTTGTAGGGAAAGAGGAGTAGCACAGACAAGCAAATCAAACCCCTTCCTTAGGTAAAAAGGCTTTCCAAACACAGGATGAATCTCAAAAAAGCATCTATACCCAAGATCCACGATTTAACAAAGCTGAGAAACCAAGGCTCAACAAAAATCTAGCCCAAGTGCCCCTTACTCAGAGATGACATGCAGCCTGCTCTAAATTAGGCAGCATTTAATAAGAACCTCAAATTAGGGGAGAATTTAAAGCTTCACACAAGAAGGCTGCACAAAGCATCATCCACACAGGAGATCCAAAAACTGAAGAGTGGCTGAAGTGATCATCAGTTCTGGATCACAGTTATTCTTTGCCAAAATGGAAAAACTAGACCTGAGGTCAGATTTCATTAATTCTCCCTCTGGAACAGCCACAATAAAAAAATCAACCTACAGCTGTAGTAACCCTCTGTCCTGAACCAATTTTGTCTCCCTTCCAAACTGCAGCTATTAGAACTTTGTTACATTAGTATCTATAGTGGGGACAAGCAAGTTGCCCTATTAATATATAGGTGATGACCATAACTTTTTAAGTTGTCCTTATAGAAAAGTTAAGTGCAGGGCCACACATGTACCACTGAAAAGTATCAGCTTGGTTAAGCACAATCTAAATTTAGTGCAATACTTTCCAACAGAGTCTAAAAATAGAAACACCAAGATTTTGTGGAAATAGAGAGGCTAACACAGTATTTCAGGAAATAAGACACTGCCACTTGACATAATCATGAAAGGAAGAAATACAGCTCCAGTGATTAATCTCCCTACAAAAAGCAGAGCTGGGACTCTAAAAGAAAGGCTCAGTGGCCACTCCATGGGGTTGCATGTGACAATGTCCTTGCTGTGGAACCAGTGCCCACTTTCTCCTGTGACCAGGAATATGTTCAGCATTACCATACCTGGGGAAGGGAATTCTTTCCAATAAAGCATAACTGCAGCTCTCAGTTTGTTAGGACTGAGCTTGACTTGGGGACTGCAGAATGAAATAAAGCAAAACTATCCAGAAGCAAAAGCAAACAAAACTACCAGAGGGGTGAGGGGTATGGGGTGAAGAGTGCCAGCTTCCAGACTTCCTGACATACACCTATGGCAATCTGCTGTCTTCTGGCCACGTAGCAATATGGAACAAGATGAATTTGGGCAGGCACAAGACTTCCTGAATTTTTAACAACGTTTCAGGTTACTCTGTTTGCCCCTGCCAAAGACTTGGCTTCCCAACCAGCACTTGGATTACTTTGCCTAAAAAATATGCAGGTACTGAGGCTGCACTTATTTCTTTCAACACCTGATGCATCAAACAGGTGTCAAGGCACATATACAAGAACCACTTCCATAATTCTCTGTAGGACACAGAGAAATACTTGTTCTTAGACAGATGAAGATGTATTTTATCACTGAGTGCCAGGCCACGCCTTTTGTGCATGCTCTGTACTCTGTACAGTCTGTTTTCCAGAGGGTTTACACTTACGCTCTTTCCTTCCAGAAATTCTTTTGGACAAATTTACTTCTCTGTTCATCATGGGTAAACCAGAAGAAAAATTACTTTTTCTCATATGACAAATTCAATCATGGATGGAGATGTGTGGGTCCTACACATCACTAAACCAGAGCGGACTGCTCCTCCTGGGTCACGTGCCAGGAGGGCACTCACATAAAATATTCACAGTTCTGACTTTTTAACCGAGCAGCTCAAAATCTATTAAGAATTGGCAGCATCCTCAATGTGTCACAGATATTTAATAAACTTTTCTTTGGCTTTAGATCTCCATCTGCCCAGCAAACTCAAGACAGGTCTGACTAAGATTTCACTGAGGTCCAAAAGGAAAGTGTAGACACAGAGTACAGCTAATTAAGCAGCAGAGCTCATGGAATCTTGACAGAAATTGTATGTTCTCCATGTTTTTCAAAGTTTTTCAAAGTGCTGGCTATAGGTCTAGGTAGATAAGGCTGAAAAACACTTATGTTTTGGTCTAGATTTAAATATGTACTTCCTTTCTGCACATACACATGGCTCCAGGCATGGTTCATGAGTAATAACTTCACTCATGTTAGGGAAGCTACAACAAAATAAATGAACAGCTGGAGGAGAAGGTGTAGTGCAAAGTTACTATGGCCCATAGTTAAAAGGAGACTTCAAAGGAGGTAGCATGGTTCAGGTGTTAGATGGGCAGCAAAAAGGAAAACAGAAGCAGGTGGAAATGCTTTCACCAGGCACTGAGAAAAGGAACAGAAAACACTTGCCAGTCCTCTCCTGCTTTTTCCTGGACTGGAGTAAAGAACAAAGAAGCCCAAAACATTGCAACCACGTAGGAAAGTAATTTCTTTCTTAACCAAATCTCAGGTTTGTGCATATCTATTGGGAGTTTTGGGGCTTTTTACAGCTTTTTTGGTGTATTGATTTTTGTGCCAGTAAAAACACTGACTTAGCCAATAGACCAGTGCAAAGGTGATGCACAGGCTAGAGAGCTTGGCATCTCACCCAGCCTGGGGAGCACATCTCCATTCCAAGTTACTTTAACAGCAGAATCCAAGTGTTTTCCTACAACTGCCATCAAACAAAAACTTTCTTTGTTCTGAACAACCTCAGACAGCTGCACCTGGACAGACTAAAGCTTCACCAGACTCTTGACATAACCTTCTTTTATTTGTAGAGATCATAGACTGTGTTTGAGGCAAGACACAAAGTGAGACAAGGTATCACATATTGCTTTCATTGTAACAGCTCCTTTGTGCCTAATTTACATGGGAAACTAAGGCATGAGGAAAATACTTTTGGTATGGGATCCAGAAGCATGAAGGTCTGAAAATTCGTTTATATAAAACATGCCATTTCAATTTTAAGAATATAGTTACACATCCTTACTAACTACTAGTGCACAGATCCAATTCTTTGGCTCAAAGGTGCCTAGAGCTGGAAGACAGCCTAAGAGACTATTTGGTCCATCACACCCAAGGCACAACTGGCTTTGTTCTGAAGGAATTTTGCAGTGTTTATAGACTCCTGCCAACCCCCGTGTCTTACAGAGCAAGTCTGGATTAAGTGAAAGGAAAGCCACGTGATTAAGCACTCTCCTCAAGCAGAGAGACCATTTATTTCATGCATCACTGAAATTGTGAGGTATTTATTTGGGTTCTCAGAGCAGACTCAGATGGAGACTATGGTACCCCATCTCTCATATTTCTTGCAAATGTCCTACCTTCACCTCAATTTTCAAGGTGAGTTGAGTATCTAATTGTTTCCATGGCTCTACTGTCCTTTGAGCCCAAAGCTGTGATCCCTACACCACTTTGTTCAAGCACAACCTCATATTGGAGATGTCCACGTATGGCATGGAACCAAGGTTTCCCCTCAGTTCCCTAGACTCCTTAAAGCTCCTTCTTTGTGGATCTCCAGGAGCAGTGTCCACAAACAGCTGAACTTCCCTGGAATCCTCTCGCCAGTCCCCACCGCGAGGCTCCATCTTGTAGATCAAACCAGCAAAGCTCCTCACAGAAAGCAACCTGCGGCCACTACACTCTGTTAAACAAAGACTATACTTTATAAGAAAACCCCTGCCAAGGAAAAGATCTATCACAATCCAGCGTGGCCTCTAGCTCGGGAACCGTGAGCGTCTCCCGGTCGGCAGTGCCCGGCCAGCAGCTGCTTCGCCCCCTCCGGGCTCCGCTGCCTTCCCCTGTTCCAGGTTTCCTCGCCCGGACTCCGGTTCCCCCATCCCGGGCAAACGTTCTCCCGCCCGGGTCCCGGTTCTCTCCCCACAATTCCCGGTTCCCGGCTTCCCCCAGGCTCTCCCTAGGTCCCATTTCCACCCCCGCAGCTCCCAGTTCCTTTAGCCCCCGTCTCCCGTTCCTCGGTTCCCTCCCCCGCTCCCCTTTGCTCCCCGATTCCCGTGTGTCTCCCCCCCACTCCCCCCAGTTTCCAGCTCCCCCC
>VZTX01013248.1:0-62326 GCA_013400915.1 Pardalotus punctatus
CCCCGGCCCGGCCCCACCTCCGCGTCCCGGCGCGACCCCTCCCTGCCCGCGCCGCCCAACCGCGGCTCCGGCCAATCCCACCGAGGCTGCCAGAGCCGCTCGCCAATCAGAGCGCCCCTCCTCTCCTGCCTCCCGCCCCCGAGGCGGCTGCGCACCAATGACACGCGAGGAGACAAACCCCCGTTGAGGGTTGGTTGGGCTGCCGCTCTCCGCTGCCCGCCTCGCCCCGAGCTGCCGGGACGTCAAAGGGAGGCAGGGCCAATCGGGGGCGAGGCTCCGTGCGCCGCCGCCAATGGGAACGCGGNGCCAATGGGAACGCGGCTGGCGCTGCGGCCCCGCCCCTTGTCCCCCCGCCGGCGGCGCGGCCGGCGCTCCCCCTTCCTCCCTCTCCTTCCCTCTCGCAGCAATGGCGGCGACGGAGCAGGAGCAGTTCTACGCCCTCCTCAGCAACCTGCTCAGCCCGGACAATGCGGTCCGCAAGCAGGCCGAGGTAACGGGGCCGCCGCGTCAGCAGCCGCCCAGACGGCCTGTCAGACCCGCCGGGCCTCGCTGGAGGGAGGGAGGGAGGAAGGAAGGGAGGGGGGCAGGGAGGCGGCGGGGCCGGCCAAGCCCCACGTGTGAGCAGCGGCACCAGCTGCCGCCGGGGCGGCCCGGGCCTTCCCCTGGTCGGGGCGGCGGGCCCGGGCTGTGGCCGCCGTTTTGCCTGGCGGACGCCGGGCCCGCGCCAGCCCTTGGCCCGTGAGGGCGCGAAGGGTCCCGTTACTCCCCTCCGCGCCCGTCCCGGCGTGTCCGACACCGCTCTCGCCCCTCGCCCGCCGCGAGACTCCCCTCCCACGCGGGACCTGTGTGGGACCGTCCTCAGGGGCTGCTTGTCCCCGTTGCCCATGGCTGGCTCCGCCTGAGCCGCCCGGCGTGACGGAGCGCGGCCCCGGCGCCGCCGCGCAGGGGGGGCCACAAGCCGGTGGCGGCAGCGGCGTGTGGGGGGGCTGGCTCGCGGTGCCTCGGGAGCGGAGGCGTTTCCCGAAGGAGGTCAGAGTGGGTGCCTGGCGCGATGGAAGTGCTCTTGTGTGCGCTCCCCAAGCGCCCCTCGCAGGGGCTCCGTGCCCCCGCCCTAGCTTGGCCGGCAGGAGCGGGGCCGAGGTCCTTCTCTGTTGCCGCACAGTAGTTTGGATTTTTAACTTTTCGGAACGGCCCCTTGTGTATTCAAGTGTTTCGTCAGCTAAGAAGTATTTCACCCAAAAGAAGTGTTTTCAATATGCTGAGTTTCTCTTGTTATCAGCAAAAAGTTTTCAGACGTGTTGTTTCAGCTGAAATTCTTTGTGGCGGCTAAGCCACGTTAATTCTTTCTCTCTGTCATGCTTAAGGCTCCATTGTCAAGCCTGGTGGGGAATCTCTGCCGTTGAATTAAATACCAGCGTCTAGGTTTAGCATGAATTCCCGCTGCATGGCTGCATCGGGTCTTTTATCGCTCTCATCACTCCAGCGGTCAGCAGAGTTCAGCACATTGTTTGGGGAAGAATAAAAAGCATTATTCCTGATGCTGCAGTGAAAATTCCTCAAATATGAATCGAGAGTGAGAAGGAGGGGAGACATACATTTTTAGAAAGCTAATGAAGTTCAGTATTGATAACTGGACTTTCCAGAGAGGCAGCAGGAATTATTCCCACATTCCTGAACATAGAGCTGCAATGGAGGCCATTCCCTGGGAGCTGAATTTCTTTCTCTTCTCAACTGCCTACATATAACCTAAAAACATTTCTAATAACTTTTTGAACTTTATTGGAATTGTAACAAAGCAAGTTCATTGCACAGCTGTGTTGTAATGCCTATGAAATAAAACATTAGATAAGAACTCTAAAACTTAGATTCTTACAACTGGCATATTTTACCAGAAACTTGCTTGGAACTGAGTTGGAGTTACTTTCAGTCATCATACATACATAAACGCTATGGTCAATCAGAATAAAAAACTTTAATTGGCATGATAGATACCAAGCTTTTCAAGTTTGTTAGTTTCCTATAAAAATACAAGGAGTAGTATAACTTTTTGCTTATTTAGCTGCACTGAATTTGGCATTGGTTTCTGCATATTTCCATGGTGTGCTGCAAATACTTTTATGGATTAGGATCATTCAGAGTGGAAGGGTCCTCAGGAGGTCTGTAGTGCTCAAAGCAGTGTCAGCTATCAGGTCAGACCAGGTCACTTGGGCCTTTGTCCTGCTGACTCTTGAAAACCTCTAAGAATGGAGACTGCACAAGCCTTTTGAGTTACCCACTCCTGCTTGACTGTCCTCATTAGGGTAGAGAGATCTGGACCCCTTCCAGTCTGAACCTCCTTTTTTCAGTTTATGCCTGTTGTCTCATTCTTCCACCATGCACAGCTGTGAAGAACCCCCCTTAGTCTTCACAGTGGGTTAATGAACTTTTACCTAGAAACACAAATCTGTCTCTCTACAGTGTGTCTAGCTTGACTTAAGTTGTCTATTTCTTGAAGTAAGATATTTTTGGATAAAAGTTGCCTTTAAAATATTTGCTTCCTGAAATCATACAGGACTCATTTGGTTTTAAACGTCAGCATAGTCCAATCAATTCTTTAAAGTGTACTTACTGTTGGAAGGAAATATTGAATACATAAAGGATTCAAATAACTGCAGGTAAATTGGATAGCAGGTTTTCATTTGTATCTAATGAAAACCAGTCAGAATGAGAAATGGATAGACAGGAAACTAAGCAGAGAAACTCAGGTTATTTCTAATAGGTCTGGTCATTGAAATGAGAATGAGGGGTGTTCAGCTGAAGACTGAACTTCATGGAGATGTAGTCATATCCTGTTTGGGAGGATTGTAGTAAAAGCTGGTAAGAAAAAAAAAGGATGAGGAAGAAAGCCTGTTGACTTCAAACTCAATTCAATTTACGGGTACGGATCTGTACGTGTATAGTCTGCTCTTGTGAGACCCCACCTATAGTTCTGTGGTCCCCTAACACAAGAAGGATGTGGACCTGTTGGAGTGGGTCTGGAGGAGGGTCACAGAGATGGTCAGAGGGACTGAACAGCTCTCCTGTGAAAGACAGGCTAAGAGAGTTGGGGTTGTTCAGGCTGGAGAAGAGTGGAAAGGCCTTCCAGTACCTGAAGGACCCGCAAGAAAGGTGGAGAGGGGCTTTCACAAGGGCATGCAGTGATAGGACAAGGAGTAACGGCTTTAAAGTGAAGGAGAAGGGCAGGTTTAGATTAGATATACAAGATAAATTCTTTACTGTGAGGGTGATGAGGCACTGGAACAGGCTGCCCAGAGAAGCTGTAATGCCCCATTCTTGGGAATATTTAAGTCTAGGTTGGTTGGGGCTTTGAGCAACCTGATCTAGTGGAAGGTATCCCTGCCCATGGCCGGAGGGTTGGAACTAGATGGTCTTTAAGGTCCCTTCCAAACCCAAAACATTCTGTGATTGTGTGTATGAGCTAGCATGGTCATGACCTGACTAGCTGACTGAAATCTGGTTGGTTCATTTTATCATCCATCTTGTAATGTTGTCTGTTGACTGTAAAAGCCTGTCTTCCTCTTAATTGTGCATCTATCCTCTGATAGAGGAATTTGTATTTACTTTGTTTTGGTGATTTATTTTTTAAAGTGCATTTCTCAGGTTTGGGAGAACATGAGTAGTAAGAATAGGTATTTGTTTGCATGTGTTATGAAGGTTGGTCATGCTGTGTGAGAAATTTGTACTTCTGTGTAAGGTAACTAGAGAACTAATTGTAAACTAAAAGAATACAGTAAGATGCAGCAGGATCCAGGTACATAGTTAGGATGTGGGCAAGATTGGTAGTAGGATGGGATGGAGCCTGCAAAGAAATCTTTCACCAGCGCAGAGGGAAGGTTCTGGATTTGGCCATGTATGCCTCATGCCCCCTTTGCTTTAGCATCCTCTGAATTCAGTTCACTGAATTGACAGAGTATACCATAGAACACCTGCTTAGGTTGTTGCCATTTTTAGTGAGTTAAACAAACAACTTAAAATAGAATTTTATGGTTATCAGAATTGACATAAGGGAAGCCAGCTTTTACTCTGCTTCAGCTGTCTGTGAAAGCATAACTTCAAGTCTGTGCTGGGCCTGGGTTTAGGGAACCTTTTTGTTTCTGTATTAATTTTTGTATTTGTAGATAACAGTGCAGTATAAATATATACATTCATGGAAGTGGTTAACCTGAGAAGACTTTCTATTCTGACCCTAAACCTCATTTAATTTTGCAATCTCCATGAAATGATTAGATTAAATGCAGGAATTCATTGGGGATTTGGAGTCTCGTTGACTGTGAGTGTATATTGGCAACTATAGAGAATATACAATGAGGATTGACTTTGTGAAGAAGGTCTACTAGGAAGCAGGTACAGAAGGGGGAAGAAGATGATGTCTAATATTAAATGCAAAACTATTTTATTGAAAATAGCAGGTATCCTGTCAAGGTGTGCGAGAGTTTGTTAGAGTATTGGAAGGGCCTACTGCAGTGTTGGAAATGGGAAGTAGGCAGGCAGAGACCTGATGAAAATGAACCTGAGCTTTGTAGAGAACCTTTGAGCTTTTTTGAGTTCAAGATGTGATAATGAATATTTTGGAAGGGTAAAATAATTCATCTTCAGGATTGTCCATGAAAAGTAACTCAAAATTACTAAGTATAGAACTATTTGTGAATGTTATGAGGGGTTGCTATTTAGCTTGTAATTCTCCTACTCCTGCCTACATAGGTTTAGTATAGTTTAAAAAAGCATTTAGAGTTTCAAAATGCTCAATATACCATGTTTTGGTTAGCAAAAGTTGTTTTACTTTGTTTTCTCTCCAGCTTCTAAGTAACAATACAATTTAAAAAGGAGTAATGAATGAAATGCATGCCAGAAGCATATGAGGCAATGTAATTGAACTTTTCATTACACTTTTCATTTTGCTAAGAGGGTTTTCCTAAGGAGGAGACTAAATAGCATCTCTTCCTGAAATTCAGGCAGGAGTTTAAAAATAAGAAGTTCTTACTCAGAATGTGTGGTTGAGATGTGTGGCTGCCACATAACATTGTAGAAGTTATAAAAAGGTGCAAAACCAGAACTGATCAGATTTTTAGACTCTATAGTTGTCCATGATTATTAACCTGTTGGTCACAGCTTGGTCTCAGGCTTCCAAAGTTCTTAATTCTTTGATATGATAAATGTTATGATGGATTTCCAGTAGAATAAGTTCTGTGTATGTTTTATTTATATTTTGTAACTAATTTCCTAAGTGGCCAGTCATGCTTATGTAGATCATTCCAATATGGCAGATCTTACTAGATAACTACGATTTTACTCATTATTTTTAAATAGGTCATACATTTTTATTTTGATATGTTTAATTATTTTTTCTGCTTTGTTGTTTTTTTAAAATTGGATGGATACTGATGTTTTTTTAAAAGGAAAGTCAATTCATATTAATGCTTAACACACACTTTCTAATAAACATTTACAATAAGCTGCATCCCTTTTTATGCAGGAGACCTACGAGACTATTCCAGGCCCATCAAAGATCACTTACCTCCTGCAGGCAATCAGGAACAATGCTACTCCCGAGGAGGTATGGTTCAATCACCTTGGATTCGTGCAGATTTTCAAGGGTACTTGGAGAAGTGGGGAAGAAATCAGTGCTGATCATTTTGGGATAAATCAACAAGTTTGGCATTTACTGAAGCATCTTAATTTACTGCGCATTTGTAGAGAGATCCTACATCTTCTCATCTGGTTTGTTGCATGTCGAGGTCACTAGCTGAGACTTTTTGGTGTAGGATATTTGGTTTCAGAAATAGTTTTTCATAAGTGACTGCTTGGATCGCCATTGTTTTCTGTTGTGTGCTTTGCTTAATGAATATAATATTCTAAAAATGTGTAACTAA
The DNA here is from genome assembly GCA_013400915.1 of Pardalotus punctatus. Classification (NCBI taxonomy): domain Eukaryota; kingdom Metazoa; phylum Chordata; class Aves; order Passeriformes; family Pardalotidae; genus Pardalotus; species Pardalotus punctatus. The sequence goes on from VZTX01013248.1 coordinate 5,910, forward strand.
TGTGACTTGCTGTCATGTTTCTTCAAGTTACAGTTAAGAAATTATTTCTGTTTGGGGTCCTGTGCCTCAACGTGTTAAACTTGTGTGTTGTCTGAAACTTACAGTGCTTCTTATGTCATCTAGCAGTATTATAGAATGACTGGAGAGCAGTCTAAGCACTATATATAGGTTTTAATCTGGGCATAGAGTAAGTGTGCCTTTTAGTTACTCCTTAATTTTGTAAAGGCTCACAACTTTAGCAATCAGTTAAAGTACTGACTGATAAAACGATTATTCACTTGGATATGCTGAGTGGAGAACTAATAAAGAGTCACTTAGAAATAAAAATGTTTTACTTTTTTAGGTTTTCAGTTTTAAAGTTTTACTGAGCATTGGAAGGATCTAGCATGTAGAATTTCCGAACAATAATGTAAGAGCATGAGTGTGCTGTTTCTCTGTGGATAATGATCTCTTCTGGTAGACTGTATTCAATTTAGAGTTAGTTGCCATTTGTGTTTTTTAATGCTAAGAAAGTATCAGCTTACCCTTACTGATACTTATGTATCTACAAAATTGGGTTCTACTGACAGGATCCTTCAATATTATACTAGCAACTGGCTGCATAAGAGGTATCTAGTTTTCCTTTCTGCCCCTCTGAGATGTTTCAAATGATTGAAAACTGTAGAGCAGTGTTACTACAAAGTGTAAATAAATACTTGCTTCACGTGTTTGCTGATTTTATTCCCTTTACATCAGCTAAGGAAATAGCCAGTGTAAGACTTGGGAATCTTGCCAATGACTTGGATTCCAACTTGCGAAGTACAAAAAACAACTTTTCACCTATAGAAATTATTCTTGCCAAAGACATCAAAAGCTAACATTTGTAGAATAACTTGACATTTAACTCCACCAATGGATTAATCAAAGAAAGGTTTAAATGTTAGCTCTTAACATAAATAAACATTAGGTGCTGGACTCAAAAAATCCTGATTAATAAAACCTACAAGCAATCTCTCTTTGCTGTAAATCCAAGTACTTAGTAGCCTAATTAGAGCCTAAGTGAAGTAATCCCCATGCTCAATCTAAGCACTGCATATAAACATGCTGGGAAATATTCTGTGCATGTTTAATATGGTACTGCTATCAACAGGTAATTTGTGCATATATTTTATATAGATCCAGATGTTGAGCAGAATATTGCATTTCACCAGTGGAGAGAGCTTTGGGCCTGGTATGTGTCTTCTGAGCACATTGAATGTACCACTGCCACTGAACACAGGATGCTGGAAGGAGCTCTAGAACTTTAAAAATTCCTTGTCCACACTATGTGAAAGTTTGGTTCAGATCCCTGTTCATCATGAAGCCTCTGTATTCCTTTACCTCCATTCAGGAAAGCTAGGCTGAAGTAAATACTCCATCCTGTTTGCATGAGTTGGGTGTCTGTGTTGTAGAGAGTACAAGATTTGTAGGACTATTCAGACAGCAGCTGGGGGAATCCTGAGTCTGCAACCTAGTAGTTTTGGCATTATGATGGAGCAACAGGGATGCAAGTCATACTCCCAGTACCCCTTGCATTTGACATAGAAAACACCATTAAACTAGATTAGGAATAACTTCTAACTAACTGTATAACAAGTTTTCTCCTAACCAGGTGCCTAAATTATGGAAATAGTCGCCTTTTTCCTGTGTTCTTATTTCATACTTTCCTAATAGCAAAGTAGCACTGTTCACAGAAGTGGAGGGAAGCATGTGACTTAGCAGTTAGAACACTTCTGTACCAGATAATGTGCAAGTTTGTACACCTCAGTCTGAGGAGAGGCTTCAACCCAGGTCATAACTTCCTGGACTTGTAGTCTCATTGTTAGGAAGTTAGGACTCTGCTTCCTCTGCACCTGCATATTAAAGGATTGTACAGAAAGGTGGTATATATTCACAGTTTATTTGATTCATTTTATTCCTAGGACTTGTTTTAGATGTTAGAGGCTGTTTCTTTGCAGTTTAGATTTACTGCACAAATCTTTGAGAGGAGCAGATGTACATTTTCTCCTGCATTCATTTTTTCTTGGTTAACTCTGGACTGGCAGGTTTTGTTTGTGTCATAACTCACAGATGACTGATAAAAAATGCTCTGTAAAACTGTTTCTGCTGTACTTGCAGCCTTCTTAGAGGGCCTTGACCTCATATTGTCACATGAAGGGATGGATTTCATAGTCCTAAGACTGCTGCTGTGGACAGCTTCCTGTTCAGCCTTTGGGAAGGGCAGGGGGAAGGAAGGCAGCCCAAGGATGCGCCACAGTTCTGCCTTTGAGTTGTCTGTGGACGGTGAGCACTCTGTGCTTTGAATTCCACATAGGATGAGATCCCTGAATGGCATTGTGCAAGTCTCTCTTTGGACTATGAATGAACCTAAATGTTCTTTACTTCCATCCCTGCATGTTTTCTTCCTTGAGGACTTAAAAGGAACAGTAAAACAAAGGTAAAAATCACTGTGACAGTGCTACACAAGATAGTCAGACTTTTCCTTACAAAGTATGTAGGATTACACAGACGCTTTGAATACCAGTGGAGAGCGTGGTGTCCCAGATTGCTGTTCATAATTCTGCTGCCCTGCTCAGCAAATTGGTTTTCTTCTTGTGCCTTGGCTCCATCGTCTCTAAAATACTAAAACATTTCTAACACCCTGCAAATTCTACTACTAAGAAGCAGTATGTTAAAATTTGAGTATTATGACAGCTTTTTATATTAGTAGCTTTGACACTTCAGTTGTATGTGAGCATAATTTAGACATGCAGAAGACCCATTGCTGGGAAAAAATGTGCTCTTTTTATGCTTAATTGGTAGCTGGAATTTCTTCTTTGGGCATGTACACTTTATATTGTTCCTCTCATTAAAAGCTATTGCCACTAAATTGCAGGATTTTAAAATGCTTGTTTGAATCCATATCTTGAAATACTTAAGGATAAAAGAACCTTTGGGGTGTGTGAAAAATACAAATATTCTTTCTTACTGTAGAAGAAACAACCCCGGAGGTGCCATTAATTCAGCCATGTTTGTCATAATTAAATTGACAATGATAGTTGTCATATGTAAGTGAATATCTGCTGAGGAAAATATGCCATTATTTTGTTATTAGAAGTCAGCTGCTCATTTGTCACTCCTTCAAACACTTGAATTTGCTTTAGGGATTTTTGGGGGTTTTTTTATAAGCTAGTAACTATAACAGGATAATTCATGTAGTACTGATCTGTGTCTTTCTTCATGCTTTGCTACTTGTGTTTTTACTTTGCAATCGGTCTGTTTATCAGTCTTCTAATATTTTAAATTCTTCAGAGTTGGAAATTCCTCTCTTTGTTTTCATAAAGCATGTAGTCTCAACCTCTATTCCATGTCTGTGCACCTATTATTACTTCATGAAAGAATATAATATAATATAATGCAAGTTCATTCATTATCAGATGTCAGGAAATATGCAGTGAAACACGATGCCTTGAGTAAGGGAAGATGTAATACCAGAGTTTGTGCCGTGTTTAGTCCCAGTAAACTTGCTCACCACTCAAGGCATTTCCTATATAAGTTTACCATGTAATTGCGGAAAAAATTAATCTTTCCCAATATTGGTGCTCCTAGGGATGGGAGAAGGAAAGATACCGTTATATTGCAGTACCATTGAAGTTTTTGGTCACTCAGTCTCATTGTTAGTGAGATTCCCACAGGCAATGAGGAAAGAATGCCCTTCCAAACTAATTTTCCCCATGTGGCAGCCTGTTGCTAGAGAATCTTGGCTTCTGATGGGAACTACAGCACACATGGGCACTGGGACTGTTCACCTGCTGCCTGCCTTAGATCTACTAGGGAAGAGCTAATCCTACATATGTGGTGGCCTTAGACCACACTGAAGATGTTGAGGAGGAGATAAGGAATGATCAAGAGTTGGGTCCAGTTCTACTACTTTCCTTCTGCTAGTACAGAGACACTTTGTGTGCACTACTCTTCAGCTGTACAGAAGACAGCTGGGTAGATTAGAAAAATGCAGTGAGTCTGGAGATTGCAGAACATAAGAATAGTATCTTGGGTGATTTTCTAGCAATATCTGCTATTTATAAGGTATGCTAGAAGTGAAACACAAACTGCTGCAAATATCAACATCTATAGATTATGCTATAGTAATATAATTGAGAAATTTGACTTGATTACTTTTGCTGCTCATTGAACATTTTTGAATTTCAGAGACTTATAAATGAAACTGTCATTCAAGTGCGCATTAAATAAGAATGTCTTAGGAAAAAAATTGAGTTTGGATTATTTTTTGTGAGAATTTAAGACAAATAAGGTTTCATTATGTGTGTTAAACTTTGTAAGTTTGGGTGGTGATTTTTAATTACTGTGTATCCTTAAAGAAACACCAATTGGTAAACATGCTATTAAGTTATTCAGAGAGCTTCATGTGTCTCTTTGCTTTTACTGCATGTGTTTCTCTATTAATTTTGAGTTGCTAAGCCATGTTTTTTGCTTCTAGTTCTTGTACAATTTTAAATAAATACAGATACGTAAATGATACTGTTGTAGAATAGGTGTATGTATACAGGAAACAAGATTGTAATATATGATATTGAGGTGCCTATGCTTAAGTTCAAGTTTAAAGAAAAAGGTTTCATCACAGGCCTGCAAAATGCTGAAAGCTTTGTTTTGATTTGGATTTGGGGTTGTTTTTTATGTCTGTGGCTTTTTTATTGTTCAGAGAAGAGTTCTGTTTGCCAAATTCTAACTGTAGGTTCCTGAATCTTTAGCTTTAAGTTTAGCTGTTTAAGAAAGTGAAGGAGGGTTTACAGGTTAATTATCTGACAAAGTTGTCCCAATAAGTCACTTTTAAATCTAAAAAACCCTGTCTGGATTATAATGACCTCATTAAGCCATTTAAAATAGAAAGAATGCATGCTTTAAAGATCTTTCAATAACACAGCTAAGTCCTTAACTTGCCACAAAATATATCTGAGGTTCAGCTGTAGAACAAACCTGAATATCTCAGTACTATGATTATTTCTTTGAAGAGCTGTAATTGTCAGAAACATGGTTGTAAGCTGGTGAATTTTACTGTTTTTTTTCTTACTATCATAATTGTCATCTGTTGCTTGAGAGGTATTCCATTCACCAAAGAAGTCTACACAATGAAAGTGTCATTTGGAAGCATGATGTCAGTCTTCCCTTGTAGGAGCATGATTATCATATCAAACACTTTAACATACATACTTCCCTTCAACAGGCTCGGCAGATGGCAGCTGTCCTTCTGCGCCGCCTGTTGTCATCTGCATTTGAAGAAGTTTATCCAGCTCTGTCACCTGAGGATCAGACATCAGTCAAAAGTGAATTGCTGCTCTTTATCCAGTTAGAAGTGCAGTCCACTATGAGAAAGAAAATATGTGACATAGTCGCTGAATTGGCCAGGAATTTAATAGGTACTTCATTTAATTTGATATTGTGGTAAAATGTTTATGTATTGATAGTAATTGTATTTCTTGTTTCTCTAGTCTTGCTGAGAGATTTGCATGTGATGTGCTAACTGATTCCATGGTTTATAATAGAACCTAATATTTGTTCCCATTATCTTTGTCCAGATAAAAATAAGATTCTTGAACTCTGCTTTTAAAATTGCTCAGATTGTATTAAGGTTTATAAATCCAGTTTTGTGTAAATTGTCATAAATCATGCTGAACATTGCATCAGTTTCTTTTTTTGAGTGCTGCTGTATGGCAGTAAATAGAGATCATCTTCTGTTCTGGTGTGTTTTCACGTTAAACATTTCACAATATTTTACATTGTGACTTAGGCACGTCTTTAGATCAGGGTTTTTTAAATTAATTTCAGTAGTGATGACTGGTTTTCCTGCAGATTTGATATCTCACAACTCTGAAGTTGGTTTATCTTAAAACTTCGTTGTGTTTAATGTAGACGAAGATGGAAACAACCAGTGGCCAGAAGTTCTGAAATTCTTATTTGACTCTGTCAGCTCTCAGAATGTGGGATTGCGAGAGGCTGCTCTACATATTTTCTGGTAAGCTACATTTTTGTAGGTTAGCCTAATCATGTCTGAAAATATAAGAAAAACTGTCACAACTTGATTAGCTAGCAATCATATTTATTTCATTTATTTTGTTGTATTGGGGCTTACTTAACTCTAACATCTACAGTTACAATCTGTTACTTAAACAATGGATAAGTTTAAAATAGTAGTTTAACCTTGTGTGATTTTTTTATTAATGTTTTGGTCTTATCCTTAGGAATTTTCCTGGGATTTTTGGGAATCAACAGCAACACTATTTGGAGGTCATTAAGAGAATGCTGGTTCAGTGTATGCAAGATCAGGAGCATCCCTCAGTAAGACCTTTATGTTCTTTTGGGATTTTAATATGTTCTGAGCATAGAAACTCAGTGCAGTAGTCTCAAACATAAAGGTTAAACCATAGATTTCAATCAGGGAATTGCATTGCACCTGAAACTGATGTACATACAGAGTTTTGACTATGCCTGCTGCAAAACAAAAGGCTTTTGTGGTCCTTTTTGTGGACTGGCTGCTCATATCTGCATTGCTTAGGCCCAGATGCTTTCCTAATTGTGCTTGGAGAAACCCAGTTGCAGTGGCCACAAGGAGATGGGGTTTTAGCCAGCAGCATTGAGAGGTCACAAACTCCTTGTTAAATTCTCTTTCTGGCCTTTGTGTTTAACACTGTAAGTCTGTAGTGTCTCTACATACAGTATCTGTACATGGTATTTCTCAAAAGTCTGAGTATAAGACAGCTCCTTGAACTGTACATGTTTTGCTCTAAGGGTGTGTAAGCAAGCCTTGCTTTTCTGGAAGGCTTCAGATTTATTGATTTATGCAGAGAACTGTACTTTGAAAATGTTTCTCTTGTGGAAAATGCTGGGCAAGGATAGGAAACCCTGCTGTGATATATGGGTTCAGTTTGCTGCTCCCCCATGGATTACTACTTCTGACCTTTGAAAGTCAACTAAGTAACATTTTCTAAAGTACCACAAGTCATGCCTTTATAGAAGCATGTCTTAAGCACTTAGATCACACTTCTTGGAAAACGAGACTGACACTTGCATGCACATTTCAAGTTTTGATGGAAGTTGAAAACAATAGGGTTTTTTCCTCTTTCCTTTCATTAAATGAAAACCACCAAAACAAAAAGCAAAACTAGGGAATACTTGCTACTTCATAATATGATAAACTTCTTGTATTGTGGAGGACATAGATGCTGAAGGTCTTCATTACCACTTTACCTTAATTTGAAGTAAAATTTAAAATCCAATGTTAAAAACTGGCAAAGGCATGTTTCAGTACTAGTTTCTCACATCTATTTCTCCATTTGTGTCTTCTAGATCAAGACTTTGTCTGCTAGAGCTGCAGCTGCATTTGTGCTTGCTAATGAGCTCAATGCACCCCTTCTTAAACATTTTGCAGACTTGCTACCTGGAATCTTGCAGGTAAGAAAGCAAACAGGTAACACTCAATGTGCTGTTACTATCTGTATTGACTATATAATAAATAATTGGTCTGCAAATTTGTGAATTTTTGCTGAGGCCTGAATTAACAGAGTCTGTTAGCCAAACAGCAGTCGCCAGGAAGATACAATGGAGACTAATAAGGAATTCTGCAAACAGAGAGTAATTGATATAGTTTTAAAGAAACCATAGCTCAGTGCTGATTAACTTATGCAGTGTTACCAAGATAAATGAATTAATATTATTTATAAGGTATATAGGTCAAAATGATGCAGCTTTTAAATTAACCATGAGAATTGGAATGTAGTTTAAATATGGGCTACCCTGACATTTGGAGTAATGTGTAATTGAGGAATTTGTGGACTTGTGATATCCTGTATCTCTTCACTTTAAGAGGAAAACATAGAATTATTGTGAACATAGATTCTTAGACTGAGACCAAGAGTCTGTAGAAATGATCTTCATTGTTTGATAAATTAGAAAATTGCAAATAAAGTGTCATTTTAAGCTTCATATAACTTCTGAGGCTGGATTAGATCTCTTGGATGGATGAATTTGAGCAGAAGTTGAAATTCTAGTGTAAAGTTATTTACTTTGGCAGGGAAACCTATTGTAAACCAAACCAGAGACAGAAATGGTTTGAGCTCTGAAGGATGACAATTCCACAATACACTTCCCTTTCTATATCAAGAAACAGTGGAAGCAACTAAGTACCTATGATAACAGAGGAAGTGAACTTCTGGTGATTTTAAATTAGGCTGAAGTTATGTTAAAGACAGACTTCTCACTACAGTCAGAACAGCAGATTCCTGTTGACAGTGTGAGCTGTAAACTGCATGTGCTTTGTGGCATACTGAAGAAAAATTGTGCCAAATCTGGCGTCTGCAACTGATTGAATTCGGCTTGATCTTAAATGGAAACTGAGAGGAATTTATTCAAATCATTGGAACTTGAAAACAGACTATAGTGTGTATAAGTTAAGTGTTTTGATATTGAGGTCACTATTTAGTGGTTAGTCCCCATCTGTGACTTTGTCAATAACAATTCTGTTATTTAAAAGTTGTAACTGGCTGAGAGGCCCTTGGCTGCACAGTACTGTGGAAGTGGGGGTGAGGCAGAGTTTGGGGTGGTCATACGACTTGTCTTGATGTTTGGCACTTGAATAGTATGCAGGTTTTAGATTTCAGACTAATAGCCCACTCCACGTGCTATAACCTTCAATGCTACTATTACACTGTTTAGACACCATAAAAACACATGTACTTGGCTCACATTTTCAAGTTTTATTTTGCAAATACAGAGCACAGAGCTGTATTATGAAATCTGTCTTTTTAAAGTACTTACTGCAGGAAGAACTTGATTTTCTGGCTGTGGTAACACAAGATGGATATGAAGATCTGAGTTTATAAATAGGAATGCGTTAGAATAGTGGTGAGTGACCTTTGGAGACAGTTGGATGTTTTTTTTGTTGCTGTTGAAGTTCATTTTGTTGAAATACTGATGCAGTAAAAAAGCTAAAAATAAAATTCTGACTTGGCATATCAGTCCTTTCAGTATAAGATCTATAATGGTTATGCTGGAAGTTGAACTTTCAAAACTCTCAGTTGAAACTTTTACCCAAAGCTTTATCTTGCAATATAAGTAAAAGCAGATAGAACTTCACTGAGTTCACTGGATGTTGTTTGATACTACAGAAGAGTGCCTCTACCTTTTAGGGCTCACTTTTCACTTTGAGCTGCTTTCTTCAGAAAATCAGTCTTGCTTTAAAAGATTGTCAGAGTTGCAATGTGTATAAAATACAATTTTGCAGAAACTTCCAGTAAATATTATATGATCCTTTGAAAGAATTCAAGGATGTGGTAGCTATTAGACCAAAAGGATTTAACTGTGATAGATTTATTTTTTTTCCAGAATATTTCCAATATTAGAAGATGCTTCTATGTTGAAAGTTTGGGTTGTATAAGTGCTATTATCAAAAATGTTGGATTCTAAAATGAAGTATTAAAAATCACTTACTTCAAAAAATATTTCAACATTAGGAAGACATAAAATACTTTGCTAATGAAAATTCCTTTCAAAACCCCAGAAGTGTGTCTAAAGACTTCTTTCTTTGGAGCTTTGTTGTGCTTCTAGATTTTGACACCATTGAGTAAGTGTGTTCTGTGTTGACACTAAAATACCACCCTGATAAGTTAAAAGTAAGTTTTAAATTACTTTTCAGAATGTGGATGTGGGTTAGGAAAGATAGTTGCAAAAGACTTGATTTCTTTTTCTCTTTCCTGTGTCCTGTGACTGAAGACTGAAAGGTCTGCTTTAATTCAGTGGCTCTCCAGGGATGTCTGGAAAAAAAGCTCTTTAATCTTGTGATTCTTGGTATTTATGAGCGTAAGTTATTCAAAGCTTTTCTCACATAATAGGCAAAAGAGGAGTTAGGCTCATTTTCCTTCTTTTGGGCAGAGTTACTTTCTTTTAAATGGATTTTGAAGTTGTTCTTGTCATAACCCAGTGGTTTTGCATGTTGGAGTCTCTGATGTGTGACCTTAGTTCTTTCTGAGTGTCTGCAGTGTTAGCTTTGAACATTGTGAGCCATAACTTTGTTGTAGAAAGTTTGTAGTTTTGGACCCTGCATAGCATCCTGTTACGGATTTATGCACCCAGGTCACCGTAGCAGGGTCTGACAGCGGGATTCTGCTGGAAGTCTGAGTAAAGGCTTCCAATGAATTGTCTCCTATTAGTTCTCAGGTTACAGCTTGAGCTGGTGCCTCCAGAGAGGGACTCCTACCCCAATTCATGCCTCTCAGTTGTACATGTACCACTGATGGCCCAATCCCCAGCCATTTACTTCTGGTTGGTCGTCTCTTGATTTCATTACTGGTTTTCACTGTTGCTGGGTTAATCTTATAATGAAGTTGCTTCATTCTCTTGGAATTGTCTCCTTGGTTCTTATCTTCTTCATTCTGCTTGTATCTGCTGGAATCAGCTAGTTCATTGTTAGAAGCATTAGTTTTAACAAGAAGTTTACTCTGGTCAGTTCTTGTGGCCTATGGCGTTGGCTACTTAGCTACTAATGCTAAATGAGCTGTTCAGAGAAACAAGAATATAATTAATGAAATTCCTTCTGTAACACTGGTCCTATTCAAAGTGTTGTTTGTTTTTACTTAATCTTATCTTCATATTATCTCTTTATAGGCTCTCAATGATTCCTGCTACCAAAACGATGATTCTGTTCTGAAATCCCTTGTAGAAATTGCAGATTCTGTTCCTAAGTATTTACGACCACATTTAGAAGCTACTTTGCAACTAACTCTGAAGGTAAAACTAGGAATGTTTTTCAAGAATCACTTTTTCCACCCCAAGACTTCTGTTCTAACCATTTACCGTAATCTTTTGGGTTGTAGTTGTGTGCAGATGCCAGTCTCAGTAACATGCAGCGTCAGTTGGCACTTGAAGTAATTGTGGCCTTGTCAGAAACTGCTGCTGCTATGCTGAGGAGGCATACAAATATTATTGCACAAGCCAGTAAGTACTTTCATCATTTTTGTCATTCAAACAGTCCTTTACAGTATTAAATTGACTTTGCAGGTGGTCAGAGGCAAAACCACATCTAACTGAGAGTTTGCTGCTGCTGCTAACTTGAGAAAACTCTATTCAGTGTCACCTAATGGTGTACCCCTCTTCCTATTATGACTCTTCATAAATTAATCTGTGCCTGTGCAGCACTAAAAATCTGAATAAAAATACAGTGGAATCTTATGAGATGTTTCCAAGGAAGACACCACTTTCATGCTTTTCTGCTGGCTTTGGAAAATTGTACAGTAACAAAAGAAAGGGCATTTAGTTCTGAAGTTCTATGTTTGAAGTTTGGTATGTAGGCCAGATATTCTGTGGTGCTGGCAAGTGAAGACTGAAGGAATTCAGTATGCATATTGAGCATCAGTGTTGAGTTAAAGCTGTGAATTAAAAAATCAGATGCTGGTGTAAATACATAGAAATAATATAATTAGTCTATTTAACATGCAGATGGTAAAGTCTTTGAAGAGGTACTTTTTTAATCATGCATTATTATTTGAAATGCTAAAAATAAATGTCTTCTGGGCAGCCCCAGCATCAATGCTGTTTGCAGTGGTGTTTCTCTGCCTTTTAAATCCTTTTTGTGACTAGAGCAGGGTACAGGCACAGCAGTGTAGCCTGCTTTTCCCTCCCTATCACACTTGTTTTGTCTAAATTCTTGCTTGTTTTCTGAAACTTGGCATAAAAGGCAACTTTTTTTGCATGTGCTCAGGCTGAGGAAAGTTGTATAGATGTCAATAAAATTATAAAACTTCTGTTGGAAAGTGTTGTGAACTGGGTCTGCTTGGCTTAAGTGTTTAAAATATTGATGAGAAGTTTTGTTTGCTAGTAGAATATTTTTTTAAATAAGAGACTCTTTTAGAATATATTTTGAAATCTGTAAATTTTCAGAATGCTCTACTTTCACTCCATCCTGTAGCTTGTTGGAATTATTAACACTTGAAACTTGCTGACCCTTCATCATTACGAGCTTCTTTTTTGTTCAGAAGAGAAGTACCTCTTGCATCTTTAGAATGTATTGCTATTATTTTGGCCCGCTAGTTGCTTTTTAGGAATGAAGTACTTCTATTAAGATAAAGCACTGTATGGGAATGAATTCCCTTTCATTTGCAATTCACCATAAAATTAATCTTATTAATATATCATTAAGGAGAAAGACATTTATTTTGCAGAGCTGGGAAAGCAGCTGTGTTCAGGGAATGATAAAAAGGTAGCAAAAAAGGATTGCTTTTATCTTGGCTTTGTGTCTTAGTTTAAAAGGTTTTCTGTTTTTATTCAACTGAGAAGTTGCTAAATCACTTGATATTCACACCTAGAACTGGGTCTTAGGCAAAATTGCCATCTTGTGCTGCTTTTACTGAGCACAGTGCTGGTTTAGGATTGTGTGTCCTGTGTACTGGTTAGCTGCTCAGGAATCCACTTGGATTAAGACTTCCCTTCTTGAGCTCACAGGATTTGCAGAGTGTTTTATTGCTCTGATAAGAAGCAGGCTTAGTGGGCTTATGCTTAACTTGTTTATAAGAGTCTATATATTGGCAGTAATTAAATGTTGAGGGCTTGTTGGGACAATGTTGAAATTTCTATGCACTTTCTACTTTTTTTTTTTAAACTCTGTGAAACGACACTTACTGACAACCACATTCATATAAAACATCAAGAAGAAACAAGATATTGCAGGTTCTAGATATAATGATGGCCAGAGTTCTCAGCCTTGTTTGTTAGTAGCAACAAACACTGGCATGACTTTTTGGAGCCACATAGTATTTGTCAGATGATGTTTGTCTTCCATATTTCAATAGATGGTGTGACAATCCATGGTTCTCATGTGTGTGCTTAGGCGTGTCTGTGTCTGAAAAACTTTTGGACTGTAATACTTCGGTGTTTTTTTGAGGTCTAATAAGTGTATATAAAATTCTGACATGTGGGCATCATGCTAGAGAGATCATAGTGCCCATTAAGTTATCTTGATAGTGTATAAAAGCCCTCTGGAGGTTTTTGCAGCCACAGAGTATCCTCTGTCTGAAAATACATAGCCACATCAAGCAAATAAATCCATAATTTTCTCTTTTGATACTTGCCCTACAGTGCTGTCAGTGAACAGTATTTTTTTTCTGTCATCAGTTGACCAGAAGTTTCTCATCTGGCCAGATATGTGGTGTTGAGTTTGCTTAGGGTGTTGTCTCTGTGTTAGAATACAAATAGTATAGGTATATTATGAAATTCAGCAGTTGCCGTATATTTGATGAGTTCCAATAAATCTCATTTGCAGCATGGACAGTTACTGGATCCCTACTAGTTTTTCAGGTAGATAGCTATGATGGCTGTCTTCAAGAGGTGTGGTAGGCTGTCCTAAAACGATTGTTAAAGGTCCAAAGGTTGAGTATTTGTCTGAAACCTTTTGTTTCCAGGTGAAAGTAAAACTTTGTTGCGTAAATGATACTAAATTCAAACAGCTGCTCTGAGCAATTGGTGTGTCATATAAAGTAAAAAAGTGCTTAAGAGCACCTTACTTTGCTCTGAAAGTGCAAGGTAGACTTTTCATCCCATGTGCTTATGAAGGGCACAGGAACTGGCAGAGCAGACAAACCACTGTGCTCCTTCCTCCTGTGAGAAACCATAAGAATAGGTGATGCTTATTGCATAGTAGTTTACTGCTGTGATAGAGATTGGGTGATAGTCTCTATAAAGACCTAGAATGTGAGGAATGTACAGAATCAATCTACAGAGGTAGAAGCAGAAAACTGGTGGACTATAATGTGCAAGATATGTTCATGATGCAGAACAAAAATCTGCATTAGGTGGGAAAAAGGAAATCTCAAATTCGAAACCATTGCCTCATTGTAAGAAAATTTATGGTAAGTGACCACTGTACATACAGCTAACAAAATTCATTATGTTAGTAAAAGTAAGGGTTCAGTAATATTCTTTCATAATTAATAGTCTCTTTCATTAGTAAATGTTCAAAGGATTATGTCAGAGTTTCATAAAAATTATATTATAAAAAAATTATAAAAATTAAGGCATGTAATACTATTTTTAACTCTTTCAAGAGCATAGACTTTATTAAGGAATTTGCTTTTTATAATTGTCATGACTCACAAAAAATTTTTGAGTCTTGGTAAGTTATACACTCAAGGTTTTTTTTACTCTCAATTTGAATGTTCTGGAAATACTTCTTTGGCAATCATTTCTGAATTATTGGCTGATGCAGTTTGACAGACTTGGCCATCTGCTACTGGAAGAAGAGCTATTTCTCTTCAAAAATTTTTGAAATGAAAAAAACTTAAAATTCATCCCTGTTATTTGAGAATCTATTTTAAGAGAGCAGACTGAGTTTAAAACTTGTTTTTTTTCAGTTCCTCAGATGTTAGCAATGATGGTTGACTTGGAAGAAGATGAAGATTGGGCAAATGCAGATGAGCTTGCAGATGATGACTTTGACAGGTAATTATGAAACCAGTTGTTTCAATATATTATCAAGGCTGTGGCTCAAGGCATATTTAAAGTGCAGAATGCAAATGACTGCATTGCATTACTTTTTCTTTATTCAAATAACTATTGTAATTTTGTTCCTCCAATCCTGAGCAGTTCATATGTAGGTTACTTAAGTAATGTTCAGCAAGGAAGTAAATTAGTTTTCCTATTTGCTGTAATCAGACAAGTTGCATGTCTCTTTGTCTGCTTTTTGTACTGTTTTAGCTTTTCAAAGCTTTTAGCTTTTGTTTTTTTTTCATTTATATTACTCAGTTCAGAAGTCAGTGCCTTCTAATCCTCTAACTAGAGGGCTAATCCTAAATTAGCTGGAAGAAAATCTGAAGCATATTGATCTGTTTAATCATCTACAACCAATCTCTTCATATTTATCTGTATCTATGCCCTTGAAAATGTGTTGTTACAGAAGAAGGATGGCTATCTTTGGAAGGATGTCATCATGCATGGTGGACTTCCTTGCTGGATATCACCTAGTTCAAAAATACTATAATTCTGCTATTGTTTTAAATCCCTTGGTATGGCTAGCAATAGCTTATCTTATTGTGTGTTAGGCAAGAAAGATCTAAAGATGTCCAATCATTTGGATTTTCTTATTCCTACATACTTTGTAGCTTGCTCCAACTTTTTACTAGAGCAGTGGTTTGTGTACAGCATCCTGTTACATTTCCTTTTGTCCAGCTACAGTTAGAGTGAAGTAGAAGGCAAAAATAGGTGTAGGAGGTAACTATTTCCACACTTCTTATGAAGACATTGATGTTCATTTACCAGTCTAGACACTTCTTTGACATACCTGGCTCATCCAGACTCAGATATAATTAGTATTTTGAGACAGTTTATCACAGAACACTTAGAGATCTTTAAAGGAAAATAGACAATAGAAGACATGTTGGTTTACCCTGAGCTGTAAAGCAACTTCTGATAGATAGCAGGCATGTAAAGACACTTGTAGAACTGATGCATAGGAATTTATGGAATAATCCATTTAATCTTTGCCATACTTGAAATAGTTTTTTTAGTTTCCTTTGATTATGAAATTGAAAGTGAGCTGTCCTTTCTTCTCTCCCTCACATAGAGACCATACCCTTTTAACCTGTTTCCTCAATGTTGAAATTTTGCTGTACAGGTGTCAGATACCACCACTACATTTGGGTTTGTTAAGTATTTGAATCTTTTCAGTCAGTAAAATTTCAAGGGGTAATAGAATATTAAAGTTCAAATCCTTATCAAGCCTTTCAGAGTTTGGAAATTTATTCAGATAGCTTGCTTTGGGCAGCTTAGTAAGTATGCTGAATCATCCAGTTGAGGGATGATTTCTCTTTATTGTCAGCAGAGTAACTTTGTTCTTCCAAATACAGCTTAGCTGCCTATGGATTTTGTAATGAAAATGTGACTTCTAACAAGGAAAAGGAAAAAGTAGACCGAGCACAGATCAGAAAGCAAGTTGTGCTCAACAACCTTAGCCTGAAGTAGAAACTTAGCTCCTTTGGCCCTTGAAGTAAAAGGAGAGCTTGAGGCTTAGACACAAACTGGACATGAGCTGGTCTCTGGTGATCATGTGTGTGAGGGCAGTTTTTTTTCTAGCAGGGTCACTCCTGGTGCTGCTCTGTGCTTCCCACCATTGAAGCTCACCTTCGTGGAGAGCTCAGTGGCTGATGTGCATGCTAACATCTTCTGGTACTTGAGTCTTTGTAGCTTCATAAGAAGACTGTAATTTTTGTGCAGTCTCAGGAGCAGGCTAATGATCATCAGGCTGCACCCTGGTTAGGGTGTGTTTGGGTCTGATTAAGGGGGATATGAGTCAGCCTACGCAAAAGCAGCAGGGAATACTTTAGCATTTCCAGTTTTTTGTTGCTCCAGCTTAATAAAAGGGTGAAATTCTAAAGGAGGAAAAGATTAATCCGACTTCCTCTTTCTTGGCCAAAGCCTTGCAAACATTGCAGGGAGATATGTGGTCATTTTTCTGAGATAAACTCAATTTCTTGAAACTGAACGTGTGAATTAATGGTGGGAAGAAAGAGCTCAAGGAATGGAATTTCAGATGAAAACTACTATTAACTTTAGTGAGTTTGCTCCAGTTTAACCCTGTGTGCCCATGCTCCATTGTCCTGCTGGTGATGTGTCTGTTCATTTGAACACGACTAATCTGAAGAACAAATACAATACCATCAATATCTTTTCACAATCGCCTTTGTTCACAACATTATTTGTAATGAGACTTGGGGATTCAGGCATAGTAATTTGAAGACCTGTTTCTGACCCAGCTGACTGAAACTTTAAAGAAGAGGGAGAGTGATCCCTTTCTGAACCATTACTCAGCTTCTTCATCATCATGCGTGTCTAGGATGAACTGTAATAACTTGGAGTTATTACAGCGCCAGCCATACCCAGACTGTAGCAGTAGTTATCTATGTCTTGGAAACTTTCTTGCTTTTCTGTAGGGAATAATTCCATTGTGTGGAACAAATCACTGTCTTGGTTTGAAGACAGGTGTCTGCTAAGGAGGGTGGGAGCCTCCCTTAAAACCCACTAATGTGAACCCTCTTCCCTCTGAATTATTATAATTTTGGAATCAAGGGCTTTCAGGCAAAGATATGGGGAAAAGGAACAGCAATTTTTTACTAGTATCTATAGCAAGGCAAACAATCAANGGGAGCAGGGGTGGCAGAGACGAGCCCAGCCGGGCTTGCCGGTAGAAGGTGGCAGAGACTCCCCAGCTGTGGCAGTGCTCCCACAGGGAGAGCGCGGGGCGGTGGGTGCCGGCCCTCTTCTGCAGAAACTGCGGGCACAACCTGGAGGATGTGTCTTCCAGGAACAACCCCTTCCCAGATGAAAGCTCACTCACCAAGGAGAAGAAAACAGCACAGACCCGGACAAGCTGTCTGCTGCTGTAGCTGAGGAGCCCGCAGTTCCCCCCTGCTACCTCCCCGTTGCCGGTGGTCAGTGCCTTCTCTGATGACCACATCTGCTCTCCCCTCCCCACGCCCAGCTAGCTCTTTGTCTTTTACAAAAGGAGTTAATAGTCCTTAAGTATCCAGCTATTAGTAACCTAGCACCAGGAATGGGGAAAAAATTCCACACCCCTCATCTTCCAACAATCGCTTTGCACAGATAATGTTTAGCTATTCTAAGTTCTGTGACTGGCTGGGAGTCACAGATTCATCACCTGAGCTGGATGTTACCTGCCTGAGTCATTGGCAAGAAATCATGCTACAGGAGTACTGCTGTACAAGAAAGGTCTCTTGTGTGCCAAAGTTTGAATTCTGCTGTTTCAGCTGAATCATAGCAAGTCTGAACTGGTTTATGTTCTCATGACAAGAAGGTGATGGTCAGTATTATTGCTTCATTCATTGCAAATTTAGCTTCAGCTTTCTAGGTGTGTGTAACTGCTGTGAAATTCAGTCTCTACCTTTGGTCCTAGTGCTAGTAAGATTAAAGTTTCTTAGGTAGTAGGCTTAATTAATGGCCTGCAGATAATAACTGTTTCAGTGAAGGGTAAATAACGATTTTGTGACTGGTGTATGTGTGTTTTTAAATTTGGGTATGGTTTATTTACTTAAAGAGGCTTGTGTTTTCAGATGGCAGAAGTTTGGAGACTAGAATTGCAGGGAAGGGCACTCTGTTGGACTGCTTGTTTTATTGTAGATATCAAACCACTGATATTTGTGTAACTGATATTTAGCAATGCAGTGGCTGGTGAGAGTGCACTGGACAGGATGGCATGTGGCCTTGGAGGGAAACTTGTTTTGCCTATGATTAAAGAACATATTATGCAAATGCTTCAGAATCGTAAGTAACTGCATTTTCTTCTATTATTTTTTAACAATTCTTTCCTTTCCAGGAACTTTGATACCCCTTAAGTCTTCATGTTTAGCTACTTGATATGTTATAATAAATTTCCACTTTTGATGTCAGCAGCAAAAACTGTAAATGCTGTGAACTTGAGTTTATACCTTCTCTTAGACTGTGATTTATTAAACTTACATAGAATGCAGTACACCATTTTTTCTGGAACATGGACAGCTGAGTAGAGATGTCGTAAAAAAGCAGTACTTTCCTTAAACACCATCTGGGAATTATATAAAAATAAGGGAAGATTTGAGGGGTTTTTTTAATTTAAAATATCCTCTAAATTCCTAAACAGACCCTCACAGTACCTTAAGTTTGTGTAAAGCACCACCTGCTTTTCTGTCGCTTAGTGTTTCTGCTTCTTCAGAAGTTCTGCATTTAAGTGAAATTTTAGTACATTACAGTTCATAAAAGAAAACTTTCTGTTTTTTTTCTCCTGACATTTGATGAACAGAGGTCATTGGTAGGCTGGCTGTCTTTTGCTATGCTGATTTTAATACTTGTTTCGTGAGGAGTTTCCATATATTTTTATCAGTTGCTTTGTATGCTTCTTTTCCTCTTAAAATACCTGTACTGCCTGCTCAGCCAATTGTTAAAATAAATACTGTGTTTTGCTTTCATGCACTTTTACTTGACCTGTGGTTTGAGCCTTTGGAGTAGAGGATAACACGGAAGTTCTGGGTACTATTTCTACCTTCATGGTTTAAAACCCAGTCCAGAAAAGGCTGTTGCCATATTGGATATGGAACGGAGGGCTACTCAAGGTAGCACCTGCTGTGTGTGCACACTTAGTCTGTTTGGAATTAAGGGGTTTTTTATAAAGTTTTTTTAAGGAACTGGGCTAACCTGACCCAGTGTTGGTAGCTTCTAGGCTAGCAACTACCTATTTTTGTAGTAGACTCAGAGAGGTGTGGAGTCTAATCACTGAAAGACCTGACTCCTGGGAAGGGGAGGTCATGCAATTCATGCCTGACGCTTGCTTTCTTCTGGGTCAGAGCTTTCTATAACCATTAATACTCTTTGGAGAATGGAAATGGAGAAGATTGTTTGATCAGAGGCTCTCACTGCTAGGGAGTTGGGAAGAAAGTTGAAGACACTTGGATTAAAACACTGGCAGTACTCTCAGAAGTGAAACTTTCCCTTCTCCTACCCCCTCTTTCTCACACTTATTGCAATAATAATTTAAGACTTTTGAGTTTTGATTGGGTGGCCAGATGGTCCAAAGATGATTGAGTTTCATTTTGTAGATTCATTAATTTCAAGTTTAGAATACACGCTAACAGTAATGCAGTGAGAGTCACAAGGTGTAAGCTTAACTAGGAACATCTAATTAACTGAAATAACACAAAAAAACCTGCTGATTTTCTGTTGTACCTTCACTCAAGATGATATTTTATCTAATCCTGGTCAGACAGAAGCTTGAGTGTCAGGATTCCACTGCTCTGAACTGTGATGTTCTTCATCCCAGGAATGTAATATGTTACTAGCAATAATGAAATATTGAGCTGTTCTGGGAGATAAGTCTCTGTTACATGGCTTTCCCACAGGTTCTTTGATAAGCTGTTTATTGTTTTGGTATTCTTTCCTGTAATCCCAATTGTTTCTATCACAGAGAAGGATTTTTGTAAAAAAGAGATAAAAGAAATTGGAGTTTCTCACGTTACCTAAAAAAAAAGAGAGGGTCATGAAATATTCATTTCAATAATACCCCCAACCTGAGAATAGGCTAATAGGACTTGGAGATAGGGAAAGTTTACATCTGTAAGTGAAATGTTACTGTTCTTACCGCCTTGAGAAGACTGCTGAGAAGTTTAGCACCAATCATTTATTTGTATTAAATTTAGATATTGTTTGAGTCATTAGATCTTTGTCTTGAGGAAGGTATAGGCTTTTCTGATGATACTGAAAGAGGAACAAAAAGATGGGGGAGAGGAAAGTAAAAACACTGTCCTGGTGTTTCCCTGGTCAGCTAATTTAATTAAAATGCAGTTTCCAGGTATTGGTACTTTGTACATCCTTGTATCAGCAGTTAAGAATTCTTTTTTCTAGGTCTGGATTTGGCCTGGATTAGACACTCTATTTTTTTTGTTTTGGTTTGGTTTTTTTTGTTTTTTTTTTTTTGTTCATCTCTGGAAGTATGTATGAGGAAAATGGAAAAGTATTTAACAAATCAAGTAGATGCATTAACTTCCCTTCCATCTCCTGTTCTTCACTCATCCTCCTCCTGTGTCCCCCAGCCCCTGCAAAGAAAAGGTGATTCTTCTTCGTGATTCTTTTTAGTTTCCAAAATGAGTAACACTTCATTTTTACTCTTCTGTAGCTGACTGGAAGTACAGGCATGCTGGCTTGATGGCACTCTCTGCCATTGGAGAAGGTTGCCACCAACAGATGGAAGGAATCTTAAATGAAATAGTTAATTTTGTTTTGCTATTCCTTCAGGATCCTGTGAGTATAGTTCTAATAATTATTTCAAAATGTTTTCATTTCTGCTCTCGTGACTGCTTGTTAACTATTTGAGGGAAATACTTTTTCAGCATCCAAGAGTAAGATACGCCGCTTGTAACGCTATTGGACAAATGGCAACTGACTTTGCACCTGCGTTTCAAAAGAAATTTCATGAGAAGGCAAGTAATATAGTAGGGGAAAAAAAAGTGGTAAAACTATGTCCCCTTCAGAAATTTGCTTTCTGAAAAGAAATATTTCTTTTTCAGGTGATAGGAGCTCTTCTACAAACTATGGAGGATCAAGGTAGTCAGCGAGTTCAAGCCCATGCAGCTGCAGCACTCATAAACTTCACTGAAGATTGTCCCAAGTCATTGCTTATTCCATATTTGGATAATCTAGTGAAGCATCTTCATTCCATTATGGTGATAAAATTACAAGAGGTATAATACACTGAACAAATTGTTTCATGGAGGGTAACCTTGTTACATAGAATAAGTATAGCTGAACTAAGACCTCAGAAATGAGCCAGTGTACATATCTGCTGATGTTAGTCTAAACTGACAAGAATTAGCATATGTGCAACAGCAGATTTTTACATTTGGCATGCTTTGAAATAAAATGTGTGCTTTAGAAATATAACACTTTATTCTTCCTCTTTCCAAGTTGATACAGAAAGGCACTAAGCTAGTTTTGGAGCAAGTTGTGACTTCAATTGCATCAGTTGCAGACACAGTAGAGGAAAAGTTTGTTCCCTACTATGATTTATTTATGCCCTCCTTAAAACACATTGTTGAAAATGCTGTTCAGAAGGAATTAAGACTTCTACGAGGAAAGACTATTGAATGCATCAGCCTAATTGGTCTTGCTGTTGGCAAAGAAAAGGTAAGCTTAGGTTTTATTTAATGGTTTAAATATATTTTTAAATGCCTTTGTTTTTCATTGTATTAGCATTAAATTAATGTAATCACTTGTTAAACGTATAGCTATATTGCTGCTGATTTCTATGTTTGTCTTTGTGTTTTCATTTCAAGACAGGTGACTGTCTTTCTGCTTAGATTCACAATTCACAATAGAATCTTATTGCAGTTGAAGTCATTCTTGTCACACTGAGCAATGCTGAAAGCAAGCATTTTTGTTCTTCCTTTCAGTTGTTTTTTTTGCCTTAGGAGAAATACTGTAGCATCTTATTTAGGCAATGTTGGGGCAAAATGTATGCAGCTCGAAGGAAACTTGGTACAGTTTTGTATGTGGGTGCTTGAAAAAATTTAAGTCTCTGAGAAGTAGCATCTTAATTTGCCTTTAAAAACATAGTTGTTTCCTTTATCTAGTTTATGCAGGATGCATCAGATGTAATGCAGCTATTACTGAAGACACAGACAGACTTCAGTGACCTAGAAGATGATGATCCACAGGTATGTTAAAATTGTGTCTTTATAGCTCACTGGTTAGTATTAAAAACGTTCTTGTATACATGATGTTTCTGCCCCCTCCCTAGCCCCTGAGGCTAATTGTCCAGCCTGTCTTACAGAACTTGACATTGAGATGGCCCTAGAATATTTCACAGAAGTGTGGTTAGGAAACGAGACTTCCAGGACCTATATTTGTTTAAGAAATTTGAGCTTGCTGTCACCTTCTTATAAATAGATCAATAAGACTTGTTAGGCAGCTATTCTAATGAGCAGAGAGCTATTTTGACTTGTACATTTGAAAACAAATACTCCTCAGAAAACACAGTCCTGCACTCTTTTTTCTTTTTGCTCTATTTTGCTATTTTCAGAAATGTGACTCATAGTATCTTTTAAATCTGGGAAATATTTCAGAAAAAAATTTATTTTTTAAGACAGGCACTTGCAATGCAGTCATGAATCTTACACTGTCACATTTTTACATGTATAGCAACTTTGATCAGAGGTACTGTCAAGGTATTGTTAGACTTGAGATGTCTTTTGAAGATGCATTTTTGTATGGATTGCACATTGGATTACTTCTCTTTGAAATAAGCTTTATGGACTGCTGACAAATTCTTTTTAAAAGTCCTAGTGTATAATGTAATTCCTTTATGCTTTCCTTTAAGTATGCATTAAAATAAAATGTGGGACATGAAAATTCTGACTTCTCTTTTCTAGATTTCTTATATGATCTCTGCATGGGCCAGAATGTGTAAAATTCTTGGAAAGGAATTTCAGCAGTACCTTCCTGTTGTCATGGGACCTTTAATGAAGACTGCATCCATTAAACCTGAAGTAGCTCTCCTAGACAGTAGGTTTAAGATCATGTTTTGCTTGAAACATATACTGAAATAAATTATTTTGTAGCACTTTTAGATCATTTTTCCTTCCCTCTGTATAACAGCACAAGATATGGAGAATATGAGTGATGATGATGGTTGGGAATTTGTAAGCATAGGCGATCAGCAAAGTTTTGGAATTAAAACTGCAGGCCTTGAAGAAAAAGCTACTGCATGCCAGATGCTGGTGAGTAATAGTTTTGGTGATTTATGTGTTTTTGGTCAATTGAGTCTGAAGCCAAAATCTAACCAAAAGACTCTTATTTTGTCCCATATGGAGGGAGTTTTTTGGGTGATACTGCTTAGTGTGGATTCCAGGCACTTCGTTGCATGTGGTTTACTTTATTAAAAATGGTTTATTTAGTTGGGAGCTTAAAATTTTTAACAGATAGTTCTCCTTTGTTAGCAAAACTCAAGGAATTGGATATGTTAAAAAGCAGTTCCTTTTTGCAAATATTGCTGTTTCTGAATTTGGTTTGAAAAATACATGCATGCCCTAAGAGTGAGAACTTGTGCTGCTGCCAAGTTTCTTAAAATACCACAATGGAGGGGGAAGGTAAATGGATTATTGCATGTTTTTTTAAATAAACTAAACAAACCTTGCACTTTTAACAATCTTTCTTATGTTTATCAACTATGTAAAGGTAAGTGTTTTCTCTTAAAAGAGGCATATCTGTGCTCTATTTTTCAGGTTTGCTACGCAAAAGAGCTAAAAGAAGGATTTGTGGAGTACACAGAGCAAGTTGTAAAGCTGATGGTTCCGTTGTTGAAGTTCTATTTCCATGATGATATCCTATTAACAAATTCCACTGTGAAAATGGAAAATTAGAATTAAAATTGTGCTTGCTGTTTTCCTAAATGAATTGAAAGCGTTAGTGTTAAAATATTCAGTGGTTTTATAGGAGAAATGGTTTCAGAGAATGTTGGTTTACACACACTATTTTAGGCAATGTATTCCTACTTTTCCCCACAGTTTTTTCTAAGTGATAAGTAGAAAAAGTGGTGGGTACATAACAAAGCAGAAGAGAGCTTGAGCAACTTTTCTGTCATGGCCTGAAACAGGGTTGAAACCACTTTTAAATAGCAGTGTAATTTTCCTATGATTTAGTCTGTCTAAGAAATCAAATGCATGGACTAATAAAATGAGTTTCAGGTGGAAAACTAAGAACTTCATTATGGTGGTGGAGTCTTAAATTCTAAGCACTTTTTTGGTGTTGGTTGCTGTATTTCCTTAATAATGACACGTGTTCGAGTGGCAGCAGCAGAGTCGATGCCCCTCCTTCTTGAATGTGCCAGGGTTCGTGGGCCAGAGTACCTCACGCAGATGTGGCACTTCATGTGTGATGCGCTCATCAAAGCCATTGGGACAGAGCCAGAGTCCGATGTCCTCTCAGAAATAATGCATTCTTTTGCAAAGGTAACATTCTACAAATTTCATGGCATTGTTTATCGCTTTTTACAATAAGAACAGACGTGTTTGATGTTCCTTTAAATGGCTCAAATAAATGCCAGGCTTCCACTATGTGAAATTTGTTTTGACTATAAATGTTACAGTTGATGGGAAAAGTTGTTTGGGGGTTTTTGCACCTTTTTTTTGAGAGTGGTTGTTTGTTTTTTTAAAT
The DNA here is from genome assembly GCA_013400915.1 of Pardalotus punctatus. NCBI lineage: Eukaryota > Metazoa > Chordata > Aves > Passeriformes > Pardalotidae > Pardalotus > Pardalotus punctatus. The sequence continues at coordinate 30,654 of VZTX01013248.1, forward strand.
ACCAAAGTATTAACCTAAAACAATTACCAAATTTGTTTATTTTAACCACAAGTGACTGAAGTTACGGGCATGAAATGTACAGTGGTACTATGCCTTATGTCTATAATTTGAGCATTGATTGTTATGACTGTTCTACTAGTATTATTCCTGCTAGTGATCCAGAGCATGTATTAATATTCTTCATGTGCTTAGATTCCATTAAGACTGTTCATGTTAAATTTTAAAGTTGAAAAACTGATTATTTTATTTCACAAGTGCATTGAGGTAATGGGAGATGGATGCCTTAACAACGAACACTTTGAAGAACTTGGAGGAATACTGAAAGAAAAACTAGAAGAGCACTTTAAAAATCAAGAACTAAGACAGGGTAGGTTAACACAAGTCCTGTTAACATGTGATATGGCTGTTCTTTAAAGCAGAATTTCTAATTATTTCTGAACTCAGAAAAACTGTTTAGATTTCTTTGATTTATATGAGTTATATTTGTAAGCTCTTGGAGGATGAAGATTACATCATTTGCAGCAATACTGTAGTTTAATCAAAAGTTGAGGAGCAGATTTACTTGAAGGACAGTGCACGTCTATGGTGTTATCATTTCCATGGGTTTCTTTCATCTGAAGTCTTTGCAGTTTTCTCAAGGCAATGATACTTTCTCATTTCTAAGCACTTCTCTTGTCTTTGTGGACAAGCTGGTGTTTTTATTTCTACTTCCTGTGCTTTTTTACACATTCTTAAACTGAGCTGTCCTGTACTTGTTTTTCTGTGAAAGCTTTTTGAAGGTTCTTAAAGATGGAAAATTCCTGTTGTATCTTCAGCTACTGTTTCCTGTTTTCTGAATTCGTTTCTGCATAATTTTCCCTTTCACAGGCTTCTTTTGCACTCATAGAAGGGTAGTGGTTTAATTTTTTAATTTTTTTTTTTTAATGTAGTGAAAAGACAAGATGAAGACTACGATGAGCAAGTTGAAGAGTCATTACAAGATGAAGTAAGTTTGTTTGAAGAGTTTTTCCACTCATCAAGCACCAGGATGGAAATATTGCACAAATATGCTTTCTACTCAGTTAGATCATAGTGCATCCTCAGAATTATTTCTTCACAGAGGAATGTTTTTACCATAGTCCTTCAAAACTTTCTGTAAGAAATGGATCACACTACATGTGTGAATTAGCAAATATGAAAGGTTCCCTTCTCTGGTATACTGAAGTAAGAAATTCAGGATACAGCTTTTTATTTCCTTCATCCTTTCAAATGCTTACTGGATGATGTTAACACTGATACAGATTTCACAGCAGACTATTTAATCACAGAATATGCTGAGTTGGAAGGGGCCTGCAAGTCCAAGTCCTGGCCCTGCACAGGAGACACACCATGTGCCTGAGAGCAAATACTTCCTGAACTCGGATAGACTTGGTGCTGTGACCACTTCCCTGGGAAGCCTGCCCCAGTGCCCAGCCACCCTCTGGGGGAAGAACCTTTTTCTAATATCCAACCTAAACTTTTCCTGACACAACTTCAAGCCATCCCTTTGGGTCCTGTCACTGGTCACCACAGAGAAGAAATTAGTGCCTGCCCCTCCTCTTCCCCATGTGAGGAAGTTGTAGACTGCAATGAGGTTGCCCCTTGGTCTAGCCCTGCTGACTTGCTTTTTCTTTGAGCCTTGCAAGCTAGGTGGCTCTTAAACTTGAGCCTCTGTACCTCTGATTCCAAGGCATCTGGTTTGTCACATCAGGAGCCTGTCTCAAAAAGAATAGCCTAAAAACAGTATCAGAGAAGAACAGCTGGATAAACAGCTGCCATAATGTGATTGCTTATGACAAGTAGTCACCAAAGTGACTACTTACACATGAAGGTACCAAAGTGAGTTTATAGTTTAAAGTGGAGGTGATTGTAGAAGAGATGCAGTAGTCTTATTAAATCATTATTAGTATGGAGAGAGAGAGAGAGAGTAATAATTAATGCTGCTTATAACTTGAGACAAAGAATGCTCAGTAAATTTAAGAACTAAGAAACTTTTTTGCTGCACAATGCAGGTATGAAGCTTCATCACATGAGTTTAACCTCTTTACAGACTCTAGAAATCACACACCCGTATGTAAATGCTGTTATAAATAACAGTGCAGTTCTTGAGCCCTTTTCCTTTGGGACCATTAGGCCAGCCTTCAAGAGGCTAGATTTTTGTTTTTTCAAGACCCTTTGTCTTGTGTACTGATAGTGAGAGAAAATGCAAGCGGGCAGCAGTATCAGAAAAGCTGAGTGAGTCCATACTCTGCAACAAACTTGCAAGGCATTTTTTTAAATGTTCTAATGTTTGGAGATTTTTCTGTAAATTCTGAAGAAAGACTTAATCTGCATTACCCTGTGAAAGGAGGAGTTGGACCAAAATGTCACTTGCCATACTGACAGAATTAATATATGGTAATGAGTAACATTTGGATATACACCTTTGGTCCCAGAGTATGTTTATGTAGCCCTTTACCTCAAGGCAGCAGAAATGTAAGAAGTAGTACAGAAGTCATGAAAGTTACTCAAACGGTCGTTTTGGATACAGCCCTCACTTCAGCAATAACTAAACTCTGAATTGGTAGAGAGCAGAAGGCATACACCTAGCAAGAGTTACACTCTCTTCCCAAGCATCTGTTAGCAACTTTTGGTCAGCAGGCACTAGCAGGCTAGGTGGACCCTGTGGTGTGCTGCAGCAGTTCTCTACTTCTTAATTTCGTTGTGTGTGTGTATGTATGTTCCCGGGTTACTGCTTGAATTGTGCCTTGGCGATGCAGAAATCGTCTCGCCCTCTCAGGAAGGGTTTAAATACCCAGTTGTGGGAAGCTGCCTGTTGCATGAGAAATAGTTACTAGTTTCTCACTAGTGAGAAAGGTGAAGGTCACTAGGGACCAAAAAGTAGCTGTACTGTTTTCCCTGCCTGTTAAAGTATAAACTGGTTAAAGGGATCATACTGAGTACAACAGAAGTTGCTGTAAAAGAAAGAGTTTTCTCAGCATATGTGTGTCCAGGGAATGATCCTCGCTTGTAGATATAATTTGTATTGATAGCTCTGAGGTAAGGATCTTTACTTGACCAGTTTGATGTATTAACTGGGCAAGGTGAAAAATTAAATGACAAAATTTGAACGACAAGAGGAGGAGAATAATATTTGTTGTATTTTTGCCACAATCTTTATCACAAAGACAATCATCCATTTACTTTTCCATAAAAGCTTCTTATGCTATGTGTAAAGTTCAGAAGAGGAAAAGGGCCTTTTGCCTTCTGTAAAGGGAACACATTGAAGCAGCAAATTTGCACAAGACTGTTTCTGTCTTGCTCTGATTTTTCAGTCCCTAAAACAAACCTGCAAGTCCTAGGCAACTGAGTTCTAGCAATTGACTTGCATTTTTAAGAAGGGTGAAAAAGAGGACTGCAGGAACTACCAGGCAGTCAGTCTCACTCTGTGCTCAGTAAGATCATTGAACAGAATTTCCTGGCAGCTATGGAAGACAGGGAGGTGATTAGAGATAGCTGATACAGCTTCCAAAACGCAAATGATGCCTGATTAATTTGGTGAGTTCTATGATGGAGTGTTTTGGTGGACTAAGGAAGAACAACTGGTGTCATCTGTCTTGACTTCTGTAAGGCCTTTGACATGGACCCCCACAAGATTCTTGTCACTATATTGAGGACATCCATATAATGGACTGTTCAGCAGATAAGGGATTGATTGGATGGCCATGTTAAAGAAATTCCATTCAGTGCCTCAGTATCCACATGAAAATCAGTAACAAGTGATGTCCCTTGAGACAATGGAACATGTTGCCTAGAGAAGGATGTGGATGCCCCATCCCTGGGAATGTTCAAGGCCAGGTTGGATGAAGCTCTGAGCACCTTGGTCTAGTGGGAAGTGTCCCTCACTAGTGGGATGTGTCCCTGCCCATGGCAGGGAGTTTGGAACTAGATGACTTTTAAGGTGCCTTCCAACTCAAACCATTCTGTTATTCTATCATTCTGTAATTAGACAAAGAGTTGAAGATTTAGTGAACTTTAAAAAGATGATTTAACAAAAAAGTCATATACCAACTTTATTCTATTAGTTTAGACACCTTAGCATTTCATGCAAGTTCCAGTCTGTTAAAGATTGTTAGCCTTCACGTGAATTGTATCCTTGCTTTTTCAGGATGACAGTGACGTTTATATTTTGACTAAAGTATCGGACATTTTGCACTCAATATTCAGTAGTTACAAGGAGAAGGTACTGCCATGGTTTGAAAGGTTACTTCCACTAATTGTCAACCTAATTGTAAGTACCTTGCTTTAATTTAAATTTAATTATTTTTTATGATGCTTTAATACACCTCCCATGCTGAAATCTTAGAGAACTTCCGTTCTTTGCATTGCTACATTTGTAGATAGAATGTAGCAATTACTGTTTTACAAAATAAAGGTTTCATCAAGAATGAAGTTGTTATCCTCTGCTTTTTGAGCAGGTTTACTGCTATGCCACTAAAAATTTCTGTGTTGCAAGACCCAGGATCATTGGCACAACTGTTTTGAGAAATTTAATTTCCTTGAGACCGTGCAGTATCTCTAAAATGGATTTCAAGAGGAGGGCCAAAAAAGTGTTGCAGACTCATGGGGAAAAATTGAGACTAATATATGTAATGGAGTGTGAAATAGAGGTGCAAAGACGGACACCTGGATTTTGTTTTGTTCTTCGTATTGCTGGAAGTATCACTACCGAAAACTACGTGGTTTTAGGATTGAATTTAATCCATGAAGATTTGAACAAAAGTATTAGACCACTGTTCCGGTGTAGATATAATGATTGGCTGTACAAAAATTTCAGGTGTGTTAACTGTTGTGTGTTGGTGCTGTAGTGTCCGCATCGGCCGTGGCCAGACCGGCAGTGGGGGCTGTGCATTTTTGACGATATCGTGGAGCACTGCAGCCCTGCCTCCTTCAAGTTTGCCGAGTACTTCCTGAGGCCCATGCTGGAGTCAGTGTGTGACAACAGCCCCGAGGTTCGGCAGGCGGCTGCCTACGGAGTGGGTGTTATGGCACAATTCGGCGGGGACAGCTACCGGCCCTTCTGCCCAGGTACGGACCCACGGCTGACGGAACTCTTTGAATGTGGGGGGTGGGGGGGAAGAGATAAAAATGGCTCACCTCTTGGTTGATGAGGTATCCTCCCCTTGGCAGTGAAATAGATTTCCAGTATAAGCTGTATGGTAGACTGGTGATGGATTAATAAAGTAGTTGAGTTTCTCAGGTTTTTATTGTTGTTCTGCTTAGTAGCATTTCTGTTGCAGCATTACTACTTAGCAAACTTGTTTTACATATTTTTTTTTAAAATGTGATCTGACATGCAAATGTTAATTTCATAAAAACCATCTTTCTGATACATAGCTGTCTCATAGATGCTTTTTACTAATATTAATGTGGTTACATATTAATGCAAAAGCCTTTGGATGTCTGGAAAAAACTACACAAGAGGTCTATATTAAGGAATAGCCTAGAATACAACTAACATGACTCTGCTTTCCTGTTATATAAAACGGAGCCTGATTTCTATAAAGTAAGAAATGAAATGAGTGTAATAATACTTATCAGAAACACTTTGTCTCCTTTCTTTCTGAATGTTTCTAATTTCTCTGAAACTTCAAATTCATCTTAAAGTTAAAAAAATGATTGTCAGCTTGCAGCAGTCTTGCCAGTCACCAAGTTAATTTTGCACACTAGGTAGCACCCCTTATCAAAGTTTTTTCCCTTCTTTTTTAAGAAAATATTTAATCATCTGTGTATTTAAAATACATATTTCACATGAATCTTATATGAAAGCTGAATTAGATGATGTAAGAAAATAAGAATAATCTGATATGGATTAACACAAATCTTTCCTACATCATTCAGGGTTGTAATTTTCATTGTTAATGTAAATGTAACTGTTACATGGTAACAATCAGGATGAGGTGTCTTTTTAAAAAGAAAAGAAGAAAAGCATTGTGGGAAGCCTTGCAATGGATCATTAAGAGCATGAAAATTAAGAATTGTCTAGACAGCTCTGATTTTGAAATTTTTTGAGCTTTTTAGCATCTGTTGAAGTCTAATTTTATTTTTCATTAATTATACTTTATCTTAGCCCACTTAAAGTTTGTAACATCTTGATCCTTTTCTTTGTATTTGGACAAATAATCCTTGATTACACCCAGATACTTCGCTTCTCCTTAAACTGAATTTTAGATAAAATAAACTTTCTACTTTACAGCATACAGTTTATTAGCAGATACCTCAAAAGTATTCTAAATCCTTTTGTACATATGTGAAAGAACTTTGTAATTTATTTTAATAGATGAAGATATGCTGTGATTAGAAACAAAGTAAATCCATGGCATGAGACATTATCTACCCCACAGGTTTTGCTCTTTCTCTGAAAAACATCATGTTTGTGAGCTTTACTTGTAATTTACTTTCTTTACTGATATATAGCACTGGCATGTTGATCTTTTGCAAGTTTGAAGAGTATGTAAAGACTCTTCAGAAAAATCAGAGGTATTGATATTTGCATTTTTGGCAGCTAAAAAAAGTCCAGGAATATAGGGAGAACTTGTAAATGGCACATGAGGTACACTGATGAAACAAACAGAACAAAAACCAGATTTAGTAAAGCTCAAAGAAATAAGATGTAAGGAAAAACTACAGCAAATCAAGTAACTTTCTAAACAGGGATACAAGGTGGCAATGATGCAACTGTCAGGGTTGCTTCTATTATGTTGGTGGGAGAATGTAATTAGGTGTTCTCTGTGAAAATTGTATCAATCAACTGCATGGACTTCTTCTGAAATCATATCAGTGGCCTCAAAACTGGGTGGTGCCAGATATCAGAGCAGTCAGTTCCTTAGAAAAAGGTTAACATTATAGAAAATGGGTCTTTTATCATCAGAAGGCTTTTTTCAGGTTTATCTAATACAACATCTATGTGAGAATGGATCTGCTTTATAGACAAAAAGAAAACTTGTCTGGTGGGCTGTAGGAAGAAAATTATACTGATTCATTTTTATGCCCTCCTAGTCTTAGAGCTGCAAGGACACACATACCTACAGAATCATCCATTAGTATTAGTGAGTGAGATAAAGATGAGATTTAACTTCAGCAGCCATGAAAACCTGAGGTGTAAAATGGAGACTCAATCGGCTTGGACATTGTAGACTTCTCTGAAACAAATTCTGCTTTGCAGAATTGTCCAGCATCATCATCCTGCATTTGATACAGAAGCTAGTGGGTCTGGTGATCAGTGTTTCTGTAGTTCTGTAATGTGTAACATTTTTTTCCATAGCTGCTTAATTCTTCGAAACTCTACTTCAGTGGACTTAATACAGAAAGTGTGATTGTATATTCTTTAACTGCAAAGCTGCTACTTACTCATCAAAATGCAGTAGTGTGAGATCTCACTCTTCCTTAGTAATTAACATTATTTTGATGTGTGCTTTATGTACAATGCCACAACCTGTTTACTGTGTTGATACAGACTTTCACAGCTTTACCATTTTTTTTTAGCAGAACAACACAAGGACAATTTTTCCTGCTTGCATGTGGTGTGCTTGGAAATCTGCATGGACACTAGTAGCTAAAAATGACATTAACGTTCATGTAGAAGTGTGCATGTGGTTACCCACGTGACCATTAAAAATATATAATTGCTCAACCTTGCAAGAAAACTGGCTTTTTTCTTCCACTGAAAGACATTTCCTTTCCTTGATTTTTATGATCTAAACTATGCCAAGTTGATTCACCAGATGAGATTACTCCTATGAGTTTTTCCTTAGGGCACCTTTTAGTCATGGGAGGTGCATATGTATATAGATACAAGTATTTTTATATATTGATGTGCCCACAAACAATAGATACACAACAGGCATAGACTGAGGACTTGCACTATAGTTTACATTATTGTGAATGTCACTGTAGCAGTGCTTTTCCTCATCCTTTGTTTATAGAACATATTCAATTAAACAGATAATGCTTACTAACTATGGTGTCTTGTGCATTTTAGATTGCATAACTCCAGTTGAGAGACATGGGAAGATTATTTTCTTCTGAACGTCTAAAGCAAATTCAAACTTCTGCAGTAGCTGTTTTCTTCTGTTTCCTTGCAGAGCTTTATTTACCTGTTTCATTTACTTATGATAATTATTGGACAGAGAAGAACCTAGAAGTAGTGGATCATTGTAATGATTGGATTTTAGTGCTTCGGACACAAAAAATCCTGAAAACATGCAGTTATCTTATGTAGAATTTGTGATATTAATAAAGTATAACTTTAACATGCATTAAACTTTTTTTCTTGTGTTTTTAACAATTAGAGGCGCTTCCGTTGCTGGTCAGAGTCATTCAGTCACCAGATGCCAAAGCCAAAGAGAATGTCAATGCAACAGAAAACTGCATTTCAGCGATCGGAAAGATAATGAAGTTCAAGCCTGACTGTATAAATGTTGAAGAAGTCCTTCCACACTGGTTATCGTGGCTTCCACTTCATGAAGACAAAGAAGAAGCTGTTCATACTTTCAATTATCTGTGTGACTTACTTGAGAGGTAAGGCAAAGTCTTCACACTAATGCAGAAAGTAAGCCTGTTTGCTTGCTCTTTCCTTGCACTCTTGTTCCAAAACTGAGAAACTGTGAAGTTAATCTATGAATGGTTTAGAGAAGATAAGTTGGAATGTCAGAACTGAGCCTTCCCTGATGTTATTGCTGCTTTTTTAAACAGTTACTGTTGTTGTCCTAAATAGTATGTGTATGGCTGGAAAAAAATCCTGACTGCTTTATGTGTACATAATGGAAAAGGATCAACAGAAGACTTCTACAGAAAATTTCAGGAAAAATTTTTCAAACTGCTTACATATCAACACTAGTCACTGATCATGTCTTTTCTCTTAAAAGCAGCACACATGCTCTTGCAGCCTTCTTTTTGTAACCTTTTGAAGTAGCTTTGCACCTTTTTGCTTTCCAGCAAAGTGAAGCATAAAGCAGAGAAATAATGTGGAAAAATTCATGGCACAGTACTATCTCCCTTAACAATTATTTCAGTTATTATTGAAATCATCTTGTCCTACAGCTTGTTCTTTGGATTTGTGCTCCCTGCCATAGATAAATGGAGAAGAAAAAATAAACAGTTACTCCGGTGTAGGTACAAGTTGCACTTCATAAATGAGTGAAAAAATGTAGCCTCTGAGGTGTTATGTAGTAAGCACATTCTGGCTGGCACTGTATTACACCTTAGGAGAAAAATATAAAGGAAGTAACTTAGATTTCTTACAGTATTTTCTTTTCTTGTGAATACCTTGTATCTCTTGGCACTTTATTAAGGCAAAGTCTCAAAATGGCAACTGAGGTCCCTAGACTGATTATAGAACAGTTGTCAAGAGAAACCATAATAGTGCTGCCAGGTGTGCATGTAAACAGGAATATAGAAATGGGGAGTTGCAGTTCCAGCACACTTCTGTACCCAGTTCTGTGCAGGTGGCTCAGCCTGGCTACCTGCTTCTCTGGAGCTCTGCCAGTCCTACGTTCACAGCCTCTGCATTCCAGCAGTGGTAGGTGGCAGGGCTGGAAGTAGACCATGTGTTCCACACAGATTCCGGATTGCTAATACTCCTCCGCTCCAGGATTTGACTGGGAAGGAAGGAGCTGAACTGTTTGCTTGCTGTGTCATCAAGAGTGCTGGCAGAGAGCCGAAGTCACCCGTGCTCCTGATGCCAGTAACACAATATCCTGGGCGACACAGAGAGAGGAAAAAGTCCTTTTAGGCAGGGTATTTCTGTCACACTATTTACAGTTCCATCTGCATGGAACTCTGCCATTCTGTAAAGTTCACGACTTCTTCCTGATAAAGTTTAGGTTGGGTAAAGAATCAGCTGGTTAAATATTAGCAGGAGGGGGAACATTCTGTCAGCAGGTAACAAAGCTGTGCATACTTATTCAGCTGTATGAAACTTAAATGTAAATAAGCAGCTTTAGGGGTAAGATCATTCAAAATTGCTTCACTTACACGCAAAGTGCTTACATTATTTTTAGTTAAACATTAATTCCTTTATGATATATTTTTGTAACAGCAATAACCCAGTTGTCCTCGGTCCCAATAATTCCAACCTTCCCAGAATACTTGGTATAATTGCGGATGGTGAAATTCATGAAGCTATCAAACACGAAGATCCATGTACCAAGCGGCTGGCTAATGTTGTTCGTCAAGTGCAGGTAAATGCTTGCTTAAGTATAAAGGGAACTTTTAGAATCTGTTTGCAGAAGTAACTAAACTGTTAAACCAGTTTTGAGAGCCTTACCTCCTTAGAGAATAATGGTTCAACCAGTGATCATGGGGATCCTCGGATGTTCCTTGAACGATTGATAGAACTTGGTGACATTTGCACTTGAATAAAATAACTGTAACTAACTTACAATCAGCAAGGTGGTTAACCTGTGAGCCAGTATTAATTTTTTGTGCATTTTTTTCTGAGTCAGAAATTAGAATCTGTAGAGAAATCTGCATGTCCTTTTATCAGTGAACTGTACTGCAGGATTTGATCTGTGTGATTCTTGTAAGAGTCGCCAGCATCCTGTGGTGACTTTCTAATAAAGCAGCAGCTTGGGTTCTTTGTTAGAATGAGTGCAAACCACAAGTTACTTTACTACTGCCCTTTCTAACCCAGTGCAAATATAAGGGGCTATTCAATGTTTTCCCTGCCTTTGGGGAGCTGCCTTAAGGCTCACTTCCTTTATGCCATAATGAGTCATTTAATGATGATGGGGATGTCCAAGTATTTAAACAGCATTTCTCTACAGTGCTGTAAGGGATAGTGCTTATAGTGCAGATCTGGTCCAGGGCCAAAAGTTGTTGGGTGGATGCAGCACTAATGATAGAAAGGAGTGTGCCTAGTAAGCATCTCGCTCATAAAAAAGCACAGAGGATTTTGAGCAGCAGATCTTCAATTATTGACCTTTCTACCTGACCTGCTTTGGCAAAATTCAGGGTCAAGAATTTTAGGAACACTTGATGTTGGAAAGGATTCACCTGTATGAGTGTACCAGCCTGGGAGATCCATTATGTCTGGTTGTTAAAATTTTGAAGGCATAAAGAGAATGAAATTGAGCCAAGTTTTAAAGTGAAAGTGGTATAAGTGGCTGCTCTAGATTCTGGCTGACAGATACAAATTCTTGTTGTTAACACTTAAAAGTCTGGGAATGGAACTTGGTATTGGGGTTTACTGATGCATTTGTTCACTTTACCTCAAATCATCAAGGTTAGATGATGATTTATTTTTTTAACAACACGATGGCACATACATGTATACATTTGTTGTGTACAGCAACATCGGCTTTTGTCCAGGATTGATAGGAACATTAATAGGAGTAAAGATCTTCAGCATTGGCTGAATGATTTACCTTCAGACCAGGGAGGAAAAAAAATCCTAGAAGTCACGTCTTTCAAAAAATACAATTTTAGCACAGTGTTACCAATCCTATTTCTCTTCACACTTAGAATTTTGACTTTACTGAAGCACCGTAAGAGTTTTATACTATGATAGGAATTTTCAAGGCAGTATAGTTGCTCCTTAGGTTCCTTAGCTCCTTAGAAGCTCCTGCTTCCCAGATTCCAGGAGACTTTCCTTTTTTTTTATGATCTCAGTAAGCTGTTTCACTGCCACCATCTGACATGAGCAACATGGTCTTAATTGGAAATTGAATATAAACTTCTTTGCTTAGGTATTCTCAGGCCAGAAATATTTCAGTGTAAAGTATCAATTTAAATGTGCATCAGAAATGCTGGAAGAGCACATTTAATTCTGCAATATTTTATCATACCTTGAGAGTCTGAAATGCCAAAGGTTATTTAAAACTAAAACCACAAGCTTTGACTCAACTTGGGAGCATTTTTTTTTTAAATTTTGTGAATCTATTTTTATATTTTTTAAATTTTGAGTCATTAGAATAGAACTGAACGTAAAATATACCAAATATAAATTAAACTTTTCTTAAAATTTACTTCAAGTATACTGTTATTGCAAAAGCCCATCTAAAGACCTAAAGTCAGACACCTGCAATTTTTTCCCTGTCACTGTCCTAAAGAAAGCAGGGTGCCAATTGCTTCCAGTTTCTATTGATAAGTGAATATATACTTCTTCCCAGTCTTGATTAATATTCAGCACTTTCTGGTGCCATTAGAGCAGTGCTTACTGACAGGTACTTTAGAAGCTGATGTCTCAGCTGAGGGCTGTGGTAGCACAGATGATGGTTTACATTTACTCAGATGTTACACAGTTCTCTCTGGGGAGTAACTGACCAGTCCTTTCACTGAACATCCACGCCCTGTGTTGGCAGCAGAATTTTGCACACCTATATGTAGCACATTGTGCTGTAATCCCAATGCTCACCTCGAAACTCTGACTGTGTTACTGCTGCACCAGCACCCAAAACACTCACATAGAAGAGGCATGGTTCAGTTCTGCCTGAACATAGGTTTTCTAACTTTAGTGCAAAACAGAGCAAATGGTTTAGGCTGTGCTTACAGGAGTGTCAGTTGTCAACCCACTTAGTTGTTACAGGGAGTTCCCAGAAGTTCTGAATCAATTACTCTGCTGCTATTTAGCATTTTGTAGGATCTCAAGTTGAACCTCTGTAGCACTGTGTATGTAACTGAGGATTTCAGTCTCTTTGGCATATATATTACAGGAATAAGCTGAGTGAACATTCAGCTTTGTAAACATAGCAACATTTAGAATCTGTGTTGGACACTTTCAGCCTGCATAAAGACCACTTCTCGTTTTTTTTCTAGACATCCGGAGGCCTGTGGACAGAATGCATATCACAGCTCAATGCAGATCAACAGGCAGCCATACAGGAGCTCCTGAACTCTGCTTGAAGGGCCTTAATTATCATCTGCAAGAAAACTAACTCCAAATAAACGTTTACCCTATTGTTTAGGTTTCTTCTGTTTCTTTTCTGAGTAAAACCAGAACTGTAGTGCGTGTAGGCCATTCTTCTGCAACCTACAGGCAGTGGCAGCAGGAAGAAGCATTCTTTCAGAACAGTGTTTAAATCGGTTTCTATCCTACAACACGGAAGAAGTTTCCTGTAAACCCTACAATAGCACTGAAGAGTATTTTTCTAACGGTATCAGCCATCCATACGATGGTGAAAGGGAAACAAGTTGAATTTTATCATTAGACATAAGACCTTCAGCAGTAGATGTACGTTATAACAGATAAACGTTTCTCTACATCTAGTGTTAATTGTATTAATTGGAGTGTGAGTCTTTGTAGGGTAGAAAGTGTCCTTCTGCCCAACAAGGTAGTAGATCAAAAGATGAAAAACTGAAGACAAACATCGAGCATGAAGACCTCATTGATCGCACTTTTGATTCCCAAAAACAACTTGTACAGTGACTCAATGAGGAAAGCTGTTCATCTTCCAGCCCTTGAATGTGAAGTCTCTTTGGCATGTCTGACAGTATCTCATTCACTCCTCAATAAATGAATTGAAACACAAGAAGCTTGTGTAGAAGTTCAGTGATGTGTGGTTCTTTTAATTTACTCCTGTGAAAAGATGAAAATAACAAACTATACAAGTCACAATTTTATATTTGAAACTTTGTATATTGTTGCCTATTACAGATTTTATGCTTTTTTGTTTCTTGACTTTTTAACAAATTTTTCACCTGAGTGTGTAGAATGGAAACTTAATGGCATTCCTTGTGTGACAGTAAATTTACCTATCTCGACTTTAAAATGTTTTCAATGTTCAGATGCAGTTGCATTTCTTAACTTAGAAAATGTAGTGTTGTTCCAGCTGCAAATGTGCAACGTGATCTGGTAGGCAGCAAACCTGTTGTAGTAGCCTTGTGTTTTGTTTAAAACAATCATGCAGTTGACAGCCTGACCTAAAAGAATCAAAAAACCTTCTCGTGTGTTTCTGGTACTTCAAGAGCAATACATCATCTACCAGCAAATACAGGCATAGAGTATCTGATTTCTAACAAAGGTGAGTGAGGTTTTTGCACTCTGTTACTTCAAAGCTCTTAATATTATGCATTGATCTTTAAAAACTTAAGTTCTTACTGAAGTGTTCTTCAAGTTGATCTCAATTGTCTCTTGAAACAGATCTTTTCACAAAGAGGGTGTAAGTTTTCTTCCTTTATAATAAGAAAAGGTAGAACTTCACATGTAATAAATGCCTCTCATTCTAAAGAATAAATTAAGTTTTGCCTTTGAAAGTGTTTCAGAAAATATAGAATGAGGTGTACCAAAACCAGCCCAGGACCATTATACCCAAATGTTTGTAAGACAAACTGCCTTAACCATAGGACTTGACAATTTAGTTTGTTTAGAGGCAGCTGAAACAGTGCAACAAAGTACTGTTCCAGTTTTCATTTTGTTCAGTATTGTTAATATCTTATTTACAAAAATTCAAGCATTCATGTATCTGGAAGATGAATGCTAAGGATTGGATACCAGTACTGTGAGAGAACTAGTAAGTCATGACAGTTATCTCAAGCACTGGTCCTGATAATAATAATTGTGCTATAGTACATCCATCATTCTTTGTTGGGTTTGGTTTTTAAAGTATTTGTTATTTCAAATTCCCCTCAGTCTAAAATATGTAAATTTTTCCCTGCAGCAAATTTTTATACTTTTTCTCAGAACATCTGACTTAAATGGTTTTTTTGCCCTTTCTTTGGACTGTGTGGTGAGAATCATAGCACATTTGGCATTTCCCAGAAACTGTCAGCTGTGGCTCTCTGTAACTTAAGCAGCATATGAATTGCTCTCCTAATGGACCAACTGTAATCCTCTTTCCTTCCCTTCAGTCCAAGTAACTGAGAACAAATAGAACCAGGAGATGGGGTTGCTCTGTGTGACAGAGCTAACATAACTTTGTGCAGTTGCTTCTACCTTGTTAATCATTTTACCAAAGCAAAGGGCACCAAGTGAATCACTGTCAGCCTGACAGGTAGGTTGGTTCCAGGTCCTACCTGGAGATCTGTTCTTGCCTGTCCACGCTGAACTTGTTAGGGTTAATCCAAAAGCTTCTGTAGCATTTTCTCAATCAGCACAACCTTTAAAAACTACAGTCCCTTTCCAACTATTTAAAAGCTGTCTGGGTTACTAATGTTGGGTTTTCTGGTTCCTTAATGCAGAATTTTTAGGCAGTCAGCCGTTCTTGTTCATTGTACTTAAGTACTGTTGCGCAAAGAAAGTATAGTAGTATCAGCTACAGCTATCAAAAAATTGTCATCCTTATGAAGGAACCAAAGCAATCTTAAAGTGCGGCACTGATAAGGGAAAGGTTGTAGTTTTGATTCAACCATTTTTCCTGGGTATAACTCCAGTCTTGCTTTAACAAACTGCTCAGTTATTGTGTGGGCTGAGGGATGTACCTGTTGTAGCATAAAAAGCTTCACTTTGTCCAAACAACGAAGTACCCAGTCCACCCTAGACATCCACACAAAAATGCTCAGTAACAAAGCACAACTAGAAAACACCATGCAGGTGTTCCAGTACTGGAGTTCCATTAGCCTATTCAATAAGCATGTGATAGTGACTACTATTCATGAGCACTGCTTCCAACTGTAGCTCGTCTCCCTGAAGTGTCAGTGGGCTACCATCTGAACTCTCGTCTGTTCTTATTGTTCTGAAGGTGAAGCTACTTGTTTTGTGTTTGCAGTTCTAGGTTGTTCATGACAGATGATAATGCAGAAAAAATGTCAAGTCTCCTTTGCCTGGCTTTTTCTACAAGATCCCCCAGAGAATCCTGTTCAAAATCTATGTAAGAAAGTGACTTGTAGCCTTCATGCTTTCAACATGGGCTTTGTGTACTGCTGAGACATTCTGTCATTGCTTTTTCTCTGCAGAGACTTCAAAGTAGTGCTGAGTGCAAGGGCTGGTATTCCCCAGCATAGAACAGTTGTTGTTATGCCAAATGTTGTCTGTTGTTCTCTACACATCTAGATCTATCAGTCTCATGTACGGAGTACGTGCATGAGAGTAAGACGTGTTGCACAGTTGGAATTTTTGATGAAATAAAGAATTGAGGAAGGTGAATTTCCTGTTGACTCTGTGTATGCTTGTATGTATTGGCTATGCAGCTGCCTCAGGCTCTTGAACTGGAGTTTTATTTTTGCCTTAGTGGTATCTATAGGGGTGCACACATACTCTGAGTCTTGCAAATACAATGAGGGTGCTATTAAAAATAAAACAGAAGTCAAGTACTTGCCACTGCATGCTTTTGTAACTTTGAAGTATTTTGTTGTGCATCTTTGGGGAGGAGGCTTAGCCTTTGGCTCTTCAATGATCTGGTTTGCTCTTCCCTTGCTAACTTAGGCAATGCTACTTCCTTGTATGGAGCTCAATGGTATCATAAATTCCAAGAAATGCATTTGTTGTCTTCCAAGAAGCAGTAAACAGGATCTAAGTGTCTGTTTACTACAGGTCCTTTCCCTTGATTATCATGAAGATTTTTGTGGTGTTTCAAGGAAGAAATCTCTCATGACAGCTTAACGTCTGTTGAGACTTGGAGGTATGGGCTCAACACTGAATAGAATTCATGGGATCTGTTCAGGAAAAGGTTTCTACAGACTCTGATGGAAAAGAGATGTGAGGAATGGAGGCCTACTCTGAATATGAAAGCTGTCTTTCCTATCTTTGAATACAAAATCCTAACCTCGGCCACAATACAGTTATTTCAGTAGAAATACGGGTTTGTCTCTTGAGCTTTTGACCACTTTTGTGCATCAGAGTATTTGCTTTTCAAAGGCATTGTCTTGTTCCTCACAGCCCATGAGGCCTAAATGTTTGGTCTTTACATTTGTCAGGAGCTCACAGATTTTGCTTACAGAATTGATTGTGATCTTTTTAATTTCCTGATAGAGAAGCCACATCACCTCTTGGCTCTTCTGAGCCTATTTAGGAAATCAGCATGGGAGTGGCAGCCTGGGATGATACCTCCTCCTTATGAGCAAACGAATGATGCTCAGTGCAATTGCTCACAAGCTGCTGAGCGATGCCAGGCCACCCTTCCAGGTAACTCCACCCAGATTATATACTGGGCGTAGCATTCTGTGGTGTGGAATATCCCTTTGATTAGTTCAGGTCCTGTCCCAGCTGTGCTCCCTCCCAGTTTCTTTTGCATAGCTCTTCACTGGCAGAGTGTGAGATGAGGAGAGAAAAAAAGTCCTTGACTTAGGATAAACACAACTTAGCCAAAACCAAAACAGTAGTGTGTTACCAACACCATCCTCATTCCAAATCCAAACTACAACACTGTAACAGCTACTGAGAAGAAATTTATGCTAACCTAGCTGAAACCAGGACATCCTGCAAGGTTGGAGTTAGCGTGAAATTAGTCTCTTTGGTTTGGAGATAAAGAATTGCAGTTTCTGCTCTGGGGAGACCATTTCTACCAGCTCTGCAAGAGATCTTTTCCTGTCATTCTGGTTCAGACCAGTGATAAACTTTCTGTGCATTTTTAGGAAGAAAAGGTAGGACCTAGGAGGTACAAGTCAGTTTTGACTTTCATGATTTTGCTTTATCACTCCAAAGGCTACCCATGACCTCAGTTCAGGTGCAGGGAATTTTTGTGGCTGATAAACCATGAAATTAGAATGTCTGTTGAGTTTAGTATCGTTACCACTCTAGGCTTAAGAATAACTTGTGCTGATGTAACACTAGATGCACACAAGTACATGTAGTGGAGTTTCACTTACTTAGCAAATAGATAAAGAAAATTTAACAGTAAGCAGTGAATGCCTTAAGGAGGTTTGCTGGGGTTTTTTGAGGTTGTTTTATTTTTTGCATATGTTCTTGCTGGCAGAAGAGGTTCAAATCTCCCCTGAGGCACCAGACAATCTATACTCATTGACAGAATGGAATTTTCATCCAGAAGAGTGGGAAGGGTACATGTTGGCAGAAATTCCTCAAGCGACCACTACCCAGGAGTATATAGTGAAGTATTCCCAACTTAATTGTGACTGATGGGAATTACAAGTTTAGCTTCAGTCAGTTTTGCTTTGAAGGTTGTTACTTGTCTCTCATTTTGCCAACACCATCACCACTGCTTGCTACCTATTGCAGATGCTTGTGTCTTCTGATGGCAGGTAAGGAGCAAAAACGGGGATATTTCTTCACCTTACTATTCCTGCATTAAATCTGTGGCTGCTTTTTTTCCTATGAAGCAACAGAACATTTTATTTTAAATATATCTGACATACGGTTTTTCATATAATGTGTGCTTTAACAAAATGCTGTTTTTTAATAACTGCACAGTCCTATCTTGTGCCTGCTGGTGATAGGATTTGCTGTAAATTAATTAAAAGGTTTAATATTAAATTAATATACTTATCTTAAAAACTAATGCAAATCTTTCAACCAAAAAAAGCTTGGAATAAAATTCACATTTTGGATTCAGAACGGTAAGAAATAATGGAGCACAGGATATTAAATCAGGGAAGCTAACCTTGCCTAAATTACTTGAACTAAATTGTGCAACATCACCATTTTAAAACATCTGATAATAAAATGCCAAGAGACATTTTTACTGTGAAGTTTTGTCTGTTTAGGAGCTGGTATTCCTGGAAAGCAAACAAACCAAAAAAACCACCAAACCCCCCAAAACTGCCAATTTTTGTCAACAGTTAGTGTGAATAAGGGCGTGGATGCAGTGCTTGTATTGCAGCCGTTCAGTGCTCGAGCTAAAGCTTCTTCTGGCCAGTAGATGGAGATGATGCAATTGACGACCAGAAGGCCACGTACGTGTACTCGGCAAGTTTGCTACTTCACAGTCCCTGGTTTTTTGGGAGGCTGTTTCTTAAGAGGAGTATTTTATAGGCGGAGTGTTTAACATCTGTTTACTGGAAACCTGTGCACAGAGCAGACAGTCTGCCTCGAGAACTGCCTATTACAACCCTACAGAAAGGAAACAAAGAGGAAGGGGGGTGTTAAATCAGTACAGGTTTAGCCAGGTCTTCTCCCTGTCCCTGTTTCTCCCATCATTAAAGAGTGTGAATAAAGCACATGCCAATGAATAAATGCCTTCTCGTAAAATGAAACAGCCAGAGCAACTTTCTCCTTGCAGCTACAAAAGCAAATTGTGTTTGGAACCTGCCACCTCTCCTTGTCCTCAGGGCCAGGAGGAAATGAGTTTCATTTGGAATGACTGTCAGTCTCTGGGAGCAAGTGAAAGGTGGCTCTGTAGATGAGCTCCTGAGGCTCTGTATTAACATCAACAAGTGTGGATTCCTGTCCTTAAAGCACGTAAAAGTTTAGAGATACAGCTGGAAGTGGCAGTGTGGTGAGAAAACAAAGTGCAAAGCTGAAAAGGGTTAACTGGTAAAGAAGTTATATTAAATTTTACAAGAGAGGATCTTCATCTGCCCTTGTTGCTCTTAAAATACTGTCCCATAGTGTTTACTATCATTGGAGAAAAACAAACGAAAACCCTGCAACCCAAACCTCACACTTGTTGAAACAGGACTCTTCTCATCATTCTTATGACTGAACACAAAACTGAACTCTGAGTGGCTGCCCACTGTAACTTCTATTTTCTAGTGTATTTTTACTAATGGAAAACATTTTGTAATGTTTTACAGCTCCTAACATAAATGTAGTATATAGTTTTTGTTCTGTTTCATTTTTCAGCCATCTGTAGTGTTCGGTTTGCTGGAACCTGAGTCCCTTGCTAGTCCTATAGAAAAGATGGTCAGGTGTCATTTGGTATGTTCTGTAGGTTTATTTGTCTTCTTTGACACAACTGGTAGTGTTTTTTCTTTTTAAAAGAGCAATGAAAGTTCAAACAACTCTTAAAAGAAATAATTTCTTGACAACAAATCACCTGGGCTTTGTGTCTAAAATGTGAGACTTACGTACCTGAATGATTTTCTCTTGCCCTTTAGTTGAATTACCATTCCCAACTTAAAAAAACAAAAAAACACAAAACCAAACAACACAAGCAAGCTTCTATCAGATAATCTAAAAAAAGAATCCTAATTAATTTTCTCCTAAATTCTAAATTTTTCTGTTACTACTGTAATTATGGTGGAAGCAAATTATTGCTTTGCTTGGGAAAAGGGCAGCACTGAATGATTTTTGGCTGTTTTTTCTTGTAAGAATTCCCATCTGTTCCTCAGTAGGGAATTGAGCACCAGGTGTTGCAGTATCCAGGAGTGTTCTGCATAAACATCTGTTCACCTCTGTCTTGATTTCACATGCAGTACTGATGGCAGTGCCAGAACCAGGATATGGCAGAACTGGAAAGGTTGAGAAAGAAGTGATAATTTTAAGAACTAGGCTGTGCAGTGATGATCTGAGGTGAAACTGAAGAGATTCAGGTCTTCTGACTGGAAAAAGGTGATGGCTCCAAGGGAAGCACGACAGACATCTACACAGAAATGTAGGGGAGTAGGTGAATCAGGAACAATTCACTGTTTCCCATAACACAAGACTGCCCCAGTAAAGTATTAAATAGGATCTTTTAAGCCAACAAATATTTTTTTCATACAGTGTAATTTCTAATGGATGTGTCTGGAAGTCAAAAATAGATTATTAAAACCAATTATTTAAGGGTGTGTGAATGGTTAATAAGCAGGGTGCTCCTGAGGAAACTATTTGCTCAAGACATCCATAAATCACTGGCTGTCAGAAGCGGGGAGAGTAGGCTGGGAAAAGGATCACTCTACCTTTTCCCCATGTGTTGTTTTCTTTCCCTAAGGCTCCCTTACTCCATCTCCTCTTAGACACCCTGTTCTCTGAGCAGGCTTCACATGGCCCTTTGTACATATCCTCCTTTACAGCACTCCTCACTTCTCCCTCACTGATTTTGTTTATGCAGATCAAAACTCCCTATGTTTCCACGGGGCTTTGGGAGACACAAATAATTCTTCACCCGGGTCATACAGGATCAACTAGAGCAGGAATCACTTTGTATAAAACTTATCTCAGTGCTAATATTCATGTAGACACTTGCTCTGGGGCCTGAGAAGGAAAAAAAGTTTTCTTATCTTGACATTGTTATATGTTACATGGATTCTAAATAAAAGACAAAAGAGATATCTATAATCAAGTACAAACATAATAAAATTTCTATCCTTTATTCTCTGCACCGTTTTGAAGGAGATAATGGATTTATTTGTGTATTCAAATGTGGCAGATCTGAAATGCTGAATATTTGTAGCTTACACAAAGGATCAAAGTGCAGTAGAAAGCAGGCATGTGGTGAAACTCTCTGGCTTTCCCTAGTAGAAGATTAAACCATTTTAATATTTGGGCAGTTTTATGAGAACTGCATCTCCTTTGTTACTGATATGCCTCTTAGGATGAGAGATGACAGCAGGAAATAGGGATTAAGATTTCTTCTCCAGTGCCAGAGGGAGATACGGCACAGTATAGATGTGTGATACCCAATGTTGTTATCAGCTGCAGAGAAAATGTGAAGGGAACAAACTAAACAGGCAGGGGTGAAGCAATTTGACATATCAAAGGAAAGACTGCATTTTGGAATTTAAAAGCATGAGATAATAGGCAACATTTTTTTTATAAAGAACTAGTTAAATTTAGTATGGACTATTATTACAACTCCTGGTGCTTTAATACAGTTCCTGGGAGCTATTCTGGTTAAGCTTGTCCCATTTCAGCAGAGTGAGTTCAATCCAATTCTACATTAAGCCCATGTCCATTTTTAAATCTGGTATTTAAAAAAAAATAATATTTGTTTTTCTTTTGGTTCATTTGAAAATACCAGATGGTCACTAGTGAAAACTAAGGTATTTTTAAAGGACAATTGTATCCTAAATATTACTGATAAACCAGAAGCAATTGCTTTCTCTATTTCATTGTCAGAGTAAACCATGAATCTCATGTTTAAAATATTTGTAGAGTGGAAAATTGCACAATAAACTGAAATACTATGGAACACCAAAATGCTGAGGGGAATGAGACATACATGCGAGCAGGCCACTAACTGAGAAAACAGAAAAACATACTAGTATTAGCACACATAAGGAAATCTTTTCTCTTAAGTAGAGTGGGAAAATTATCTAGTTGGAAGTAGTGGTAATGAATTCTGAATGATTATATTAGGTGCAAAAAAACAGGCATGGGAAAAATTCATACCCCCTTTGCCTGTGACCTGCATCTCAGAAAATTAAGCTGCTGCAGACAAAAATTGTTCCCTGTCTGTCTTCAGCATCAGAATCTAGGAAACAGGACTCATCACTCACACTTAAAAGCTACAGGCAGAGCCCAAGTTGCTACAGACACAGAACAGGTTAAAAAGCATCTCTGACAGCCACAGACCAGCACAGAGAGGAACATGACCAACAGTTCTGGGCATCTTTGTCAGCAAGTTGATGGGAACTGATGGGAGAAAAAGTGTATGCTTAATCTACCTGACCTTTCAGGAAAAGATGCTGTCCTGATTTGAAAGTAGATTGTAGTAGAAAATAGACCATGTCATCATAGATGATTTTTCTCATTGGTAAAATGGAAATGATGTTTCATATTTTTTCATCCAAATTCTACTTTCTAGAGCAGTTGTTTTGTTTACAGTCATTGAAATTTTATTTCTGAGAAAAAAAATGAAAAAGATAACAAGCAGGAAAATAAATGCTTTTCAAGTCTCTAATAATTTGCTTTTATTAAACGTAAATTATGCAGATCTTGCTAAGCTTCCTACAGTGAAATGTTATTTCTGTAAATTATTCAATGCTTTTCACTTTCAGAACAGAAAGTTTCACAGATCCTTTTTGAAGAAGGAATTTCGTTAATTATGTTAAGCACAGATAGAAAATTGATGTCCTTGTTTCTCTTCATTCTTTTATGTTTTTGATATGGGACGCATAAATATTACCACCCTGAGAAGGCCTGGCTTCTGGTCTGACATTTAGGAATGGACTAATTTCAGAGGCTGCTTTCTGAAAAAGCAAAATCATAAGCTGAATTGATGTTTGCTTTGACAGGTTTTATAGTTTCTCCCCACTGCCAGATTCAGATGTTCTAAACATTAAAACAGGAGAATACGACAATGGAGAAGACAATAACTAAGCCACCTGTTGTAACTAGCTGTTGTAAAAATAAAACGTCTGTCATCCAGCACGAAATTAGAAAGAACCCATGGGAGATCCTGAATGCAACAGAGCACCAGAAAAGGCTCCCCCACCACCACTTTAAAGGGGGGATTATCCCAGAAGGATCTATTCAAACACACTGATATGTTCCAGATGTATTCCCTTGCAGAAGGTCACGGCAAAAATATTGGCAGGGGGTGTTGAGGAGAGCAATAGATTTATTGTTTCATGGGAATCTTTGAGTCTGATAATGCTAAAAGCCATGTTTAATGTACTGTATTGTTCTCATTTTCATATTTGCAAGGGGACTCTTTTCAGCTGTGTTTACTCATGGCATAAATTCTAAGGGGTGGCAAAAATGGCTTTTCTTTTTTTTTGGTTTAAAACCATACTTACTGTTATCAGTCCAGGTAGGTAAAAATTTCTTCTTCATCATAGAGTTAAATGGCTTCAAAATAATTTAATAAATTTAGTTGCACTTTCCTCCTAGAAAGAATCACCTTTGTTCTTTCTCTTTTGTTTGTGTGTTTCATTGTTTCTTTAAACAGATAAACAGTTTGCTTCGTCCAAAATGACAAAAACAATGGAAGAGAATGAACTATGGTGCTGGGAGTTCTACCCTAGACTCTGAATTCTAATGACACATTTCTATTTCAAACAACACATTTTGTTTTCTTCTCCAAAGCAGTATTGAAAGATTAACATGGTTGGTTGGATGTTTATATGAAATCTTTTCAGCTCTGCTAGTATTTTCTCTTTCCCTTATCACTTCTCTCTCCTCACCATGACAGAGTTTGTGAGGTAAATACTGGTATAGAATATGTATTTTGTCCTCATATTCAGTGTTCTTCTTCCCTTCTTTGGAAGAAAAGGTGAAAGTGGATTGTAGGAGAGGAAGCTTGAATATGAACAGCAAAAGGATTTTTTTTTTATTTTAAGAAACCTCTGTTTTTTTCTTGGCTTTTTTTTTCTTGAATGATTTTATGGATAATTAGAATAAATTATTACTTTTTCATTTACACTGCAGTAGCTGACAGTTTTGTCCATTAATGAACACTTCAGAAATGTCAGTGTCATTTAAAAATGAACATTTTTTTTCTACTTGGATTTGCAGAGGAGGAAAAGCAAGCATCAAAAAGATATAAGATGATGCACTCTGTGTAGTTTTGAGGAGTATAAATTGTCCTCAGATTTCAAATAGACTTTCTAACTCTGAAGCTTCAGGGATGATTCCTCTATTAACTGTTGCACTGTTGATGATCTGAGCACAGATATGCAGCTAAAGTAACACACATTAATCTGAAACAGGCAAACAGACTGGACAATGCAAGGTAAATATGATGACAAGTAACTGAGGCGATGTTGTGTGGTGTTGTGCCGAGGCTGGGGAGAGGGGCCTGTTCCAACTGCTTGATACACAGAATTCTCTTTATATAAATTCTTAAGGACTTGGGAAATTGTTGCAAACACCATTAAAAGGCTCTCTCTTAATTCATGATATTATACCCTTTGAGCAGGCAGTAAACAAAATCTGTTAATTAGCTGGCTCTAAATGTTTGAATGGCTTCTTTTCAATAGCTGAGTATTTCTTTCACATGGAAATCCTGAAGTCTGAGAATAGAAATTCACTCCTTTGCTAACTGGCTAAATACTTAGGTTTTTTTCTCAAAAATTAACACATGGTCTACTGCTAGTATTATACACTATTAGGAAAACTGCAAATGACCACTGCCTCTAGCTTTAAGTTGAATGTTTCCTTCCAATATGGAAACAAGAAAGACATATGGGTTCAACACTATTAATTTTAACAGAATAGCCAGGGGTAGTCTTAACAACTGATGACTCTAATAATATTTTGAGAAGACATGGACAAAAATATATTGCAAGTAAAAGGTAGTGGGAATCCCAAATGCTACAAAATGTGTAACAAAAATAATGGTGCAACATGGACAGTTCTGTCATGTTCTTGCTCTGAAAGTAGCAAAAACTGATGAGTTAACACTTTAACATGAAGACATATGACAGCCTAAAACTGACCAACCAAATGCCATATTTTTGCAAGCCTGAGCCCCAAACCACATTTATATAAGAACACACTGACAAATCTAGCACAGAAGTATTTGCTGAAAGAATCTTTGAAACAAAATTTCAGGCTCCAGGGAAAACATCTGTGGAATGATTTATGAAAAAGAATTACTAGACTTCTGAAATGCACAAATTTCAGTTTGGGCAGCATCTTAGCTTCTCACCTTAATGAAACATAGCAAAACATGATCTCAACACATATTTTAAAGTAGCTGACAAAAGAGGCATGGATTTTAAGGCCAGAAGGACCGCTGGAGAATCCAGTACAACCTTAGTGTAAACCAGACTAAAGAACTTAATCCGAATATTTGGTGTTTGAGTCCAGTAATTTAGTCAGACAAAGCACACAAACAGGCAAACAAGTTCCCACACGGGAGGTGAAAACGGGAAATTGCAGGTTCTCTGCCTTAACTGCCTGCATACACACAGGCCTCCTGGAACCTCACAACAAATAGCAGAAAGTGTCAATGAAAAAATAAGTGCAGTTCATCCCAGTATATGAGAGCTGTGAAAAAGTGGAGGCTTTCCAGAGATCTGTAGTTGTATTCCATTGTAGCTATTGCTATTTCTTTCCTAATGAGAAAAGGCAGAAGGTGCAGAAACACAGTCTCTCAAGATGACAGAACCCTTTTAACATACTTCTCTCCTTCCCTTCTTTTTCCTTGGTTTCTCCTTTATCTGGTAAAGCAGAAATTAATAATTTGAAATGCACTTCCAGCTCTTCTCTTCTTTGTCAGACAAAGCCTACCTGTTTTCTTTCAGAAACATGAACTAATTAGAACAATTTTTCTAATTTCAGTGATTTTTCAAAAACAAATGCCATTTCTCTCAAATTTTCTTGTTTATTTGATGCACCAACAAATTCCATATCTTATTCAACAGGGAAGAAATGTAACCCAGTATACTACAGGAAACTCACAGCAGCAGTGTGTGTTTTTCTCAGCTATCACATCAGCAGAGTGCAAGATGCTGCCATTTGCGATTGACAAGACAGAAATCCGTTTTAGATAAAAACTGCTGTCTTTTTAGATGTCAGTCCCTTGTTGTCATTGATACTCTTCAGAAGATCCAAGAATCAAAGCTTTAACTAAATAAACACATCCAAACTTGTCCACAGCTCCTAGAAAAATGTCCAACATCTTACCATCTTTAAGGTACACCACTCAAGACAGTATTTCACTGTTGCTCTTTGGAGCTTGGTAAGAAATTACCAATAGCTGCAAGGCAACCTGTTATTTTTGTTTAGTACAGAGAATATCACTCCAGCTTGGAAGGCACTGAAGATGACATCACACATTTGATGTAGATTACAGTAACTCTTTTGTTAGGTGTGAATGAGGCATTAGTGATCTGGAAGTGTAGATAAAAAGCACCAGGAAATTCTAAATGTTAAGTGTTGCTACCTTAAGTAAGAGATAAAGCTCCTGGCAAAGTAAGTATTTGGAAAAAGGCAAACTTTTTGTTATGTTAGTATTTTTAACCACAGTTCACAGGGTCAGGCAGTTGGACTAGTCGGTCCTCATAAGTCCCTTCAAACTGAAATACTCTCTCCTCTTATTCTATTTCTATTCTATTTCCATTCTACACTATCAGGAGAAGGTGTTCTTTTTTCTGGATCTTCTACAGACCATGCACTTTGCATGGAAGAAGTTTTGGAGGAAATAACAACAATTTATTTATCAAGTATTGACAACTAAGGGCAGTTTCCAGCTTTTCAGTCTGTAATGAACATATTTTTGGTTAAGGTTTCAGGGTTGACTAGAGAAATTAAGTTCTCTTTATCTCAGGAGGTTAGATGGCATATGCATTAAGATATTCATAGTGAGGTGTTTGTGCATAGAGAGGCATTGCTGTTGACAGCAGAGGAATTTGTCTTTTGGGGATTAAGCAAGGCCAAGGCTTGGACAAAAAAAATATAGAGTTTGCATATAATTTTTCTTCCCTCGTGTGATTAAAAACTAGATATAATAGTATGGTTCCTCAAATAGCCTTTAAATGCTGGTTACTCAGAAAGCTTACGTTATAAATGCATACCTAGTTTACTACTCACTCCTGGGTCACTGAGAGAATTGCAAAGACCTGAAGGGTCTTCCCTGCATCACTCATTTGTGTGCACCACCCAGGCTTCTCCCTGGAAAAATCTTGGGTAAAAGACGGCTCTAAGAGATGCACACCCCAAACCTTCAGGTACGCAAATGTAAAGGAGTGACTTAAGAGCTGCCGTGTGCAGACAGCCCTGCTGGCCCTAGGTGTGACAGCCTTTTTGCTGGAAGTCCACACCTTCTCTGAGGGAATGTAGTCTCTGGAAAAGGCTCGCACCCAGCCCTGCCCTCTGCCTGCTGGGCTCCTTTCTGCTGACGTACGGCTGCAGTGAGGACTGCGTGAGACACCAAACCCGAAGCCCTGAGTGCTACTAGAGGTGAAACTTTACTGATCTGTGCTTGTTTAACGAGGACGAAAATAGAGTTTATGACAAATGAGTAACCATAAATGTGAATACGGTACACACACACCCAGTCCCTTGGTTTCTCTGGCACCTCAGGCAAGCACTTGGGAGTACGAGCGGTGGAGGGACGTCTGCCGGCACACGAAGCACCGCTCTGTTCTCTGCTGAAGCCTCGCTCTTGAAGCAGGAGAGCTGGGGTACCACAAAAGCACAGTCCCCTGAGGCAGTGTCCTGGCTCCTCCTGAAGGGCCCGCCTGCTTTAAGAGCCTCACAACTATCGGCGAGCGAACCAATTCCGTCTCCAAGGAAGGGCGGCAGGGGACAGCCCCCTCCGGCGGGATGTCCCGATGGGCCCCGAAACCGTGAAAGGAGGGGCAGTGAAAAGGAGAGCAAGTTGCCCAAATTCTAGGGATTGAATTTTTGAAATCAGAAAAGAAAGTGAAAAGGCGAGGCGGGAGAAGGAAATGGAAGAAGGAAAGGAAAGGAAAGGAAAGGAAAGGAAAGGAAAGGAAAGGAAAGGAAAGGAAAGGAAANTATTTTGACCATTCAAATAGATAGACTAAAATTTTCATCTTGGTATGTTATTATAGGTTTTTTGCCTTCAAACATTAATTTTCTGCCGGTCTCCCTTCCATAACAATTTTATTTTCTTTTATAAAATTATCTGTCATGGAGTAAAGAAGCATTCAATAGCAGTTTGATATTTTGTGACTTTTTAGATTGGCAAAAAGACTTATTTGTCCCTGAATCTGGGTTTTTATGATGGGACACACAGCTCTTACTTTTAGCCCCAAGACAAGCTCTTTGAAGTGACACGTTAAGTTTTATAAAGCATTTTCACGTTATTTGTTGAGATATTTGTATTTTGTTCTGGACTCAGAATATACCTGAGATATTGTCTTACTGTCAGCTGGTGTAAAGATTGGTTTAAAGCTCTTGTAATGTTTTTTTTAAATTCTATCGTTTCTAATAACTCTAGAATAAATTTATTGATACAGAATGGTGCAAGGGCTTTTGCATTAGGGATTTTTTATGTCTGCATTATCACTATTGCAAAGTCAGACAGGAATTGATCTTCATAATTAGAAAAGTTGAAAACCTTTCTACATTTACCACACTGCACAGATGTAGTAAAAGACAATGGATTTATACATTCTCTTTAGAGGTTTGTTATGTACACTTTTTACAGCTTTACAGTTCCTCGCTTCAGGATACTCATTATTAAAACAGATTTCTTAGAAGTCTGTGCTTCAGTATTATCACTCTGAATTCTTTCTTGTCAATCTGGGGCTACAGCTCTGACAGAGACAAGAAGGAGCTAAATCTTTGCTCTGGAAAAGGACTATTCAAATTGAGCATAAAATAATTTTTTAGTAAATCTAAAACCACACAGCATCTGGGAAATGGAAAAAGGCATAATGCCTGTGGTCTGGGATAGAGAAAATTATGAACACTGTAATTTCTGCAGTGTTTTGCCTTGTATTGTGTACATGCTCTGCTGGGAGACTTGCCTCTCAGGCACATCACAGAAAGATGCAAAGGTCAAATCCAGCTGAAATCCCTGCTAGTGCACCTGAGGTGTTTGCTGGAAACAGCAGGCAAGGACCAGGCTAATCAGGCAAGAAACTGGCACCCTGTGAGAGCCTGCAGTTTCTCCCTGTGTTCGGGAGAATTCCAGTATCTGTTGATCCAAATCTGCATGAAGATTTGTGCATAGCTTTAAAGAATTTACATTACCTCACAACTACAGCTTCTGCCAAGAAAAAGGGGCTAATTTTTCTCTAATCCCTGATCATACAAAACCTGAGAAGTTTCAGTGCTTCTACAATTTCCTGAAGACTCAGTCAAAATCTCTTTACTTGACCCTCTGAGTAGCATTCTTTTGCTTCAATAAATGATAAGCAAAATTCAGTTGCTCTATGTGTGCAGATATTTTCAAGTGCCTGCAGCTACCAAAGCTAATGACAGTGGGTTACTTCTGGTTTTCTCTCTTAGTGCAATTTACCAGTCACATACCTTCNNNNTTTACCAGTCCCACTCCTTTTTTTTTTTTTTTTTTTTTTTTTGTATTTTGCTCACTTTGGTATTTGCACACACATAAAAAATCCAATACAAAATAATCCTTCTCTTGAACAACACCAAAATTATTTTTGCATTAGGAATGTAGATTGAAGTGCATCCAGCTCATGGTAACTGAAGGCTATCTCCAGTAGCAGAGACACAGAACAAAAGTGATCATGAGTCTACAAGGGTAGCACTCAGGGCACCATACCTGGAAGAGAAGACATTTGGGCTCCCATCTCTACTTCATTAACAATTAACATACAATGCACTGTAGGCTTAGATCATAGGGCCAGAGTCCTATGACTGGCCCTGCTACTGGTTAAACTGCAGGAATGCCATGCAAATATAAGATAAACTACACTACTTATTTTCCCTAGTACTTTTCATGGAAGAAAATATGTCACATAAAAGATGGTTAGGGTGCCTTTCTGGGAGCTGAGAATTATGAGCTCATGTTTTCTTATAGAAAGGATTAGCAAAGTCTGTGGAAGTTTAAAAGAAAAGAAGCTCAAACCATGAGCACTTTGTGCTTGTTACCTTACCTCTGTGTCTGTTACTGGTGAAACCATGTTGAGGATAATGAATCTAGTTCTGGAAGATATAGTGGAAGGAGGGCATTGAACTGGTCTATCTTTAAAGAAGAGATAGAAAAAAAATAAACTTTTTTTTAGTGAAAAATTTTGGGTACTCTAGCTTTCTTAAAGACCAAGTTAATACTTCACGTATTTAAGAATCATATAATGATTCTGATGAGTAATATTTTCATAGATGGATTTTTAGTCAATCCAGGGTTAGGCATTAGGGTTAAAGCATAATAAAATCCAACATTTGGAATTTGAAGCCAAACAAATTAAAATTACAAATCATGTGAACATGATTCATTGAGTGGCTATCTGATTAACCAAACTGTTTGCCAAGGGCTGCAGTGGATTCTTTATCCTTTTAAATCAAGGTTGAATACTTCGATTAAAGTAGATCTTCTCCAAATGGGAGATATTATGCAGTTCTTCATGGGATGTGTGAAATGATGCCCACAACCTCCCATCTATCTCTGTGACCCAAAGTTAATCAAAACAAACCTAGAACACAGAACAGCACATCATCATGTCAATCTCTTCCTGAGAAAAGGCCAACCTCCTTCATTCTTGAGAAGTGAGATCCCAAAAGTTTAACCCCAAGAGGACATGTAGGCTCTGAAGGGCTCTTCCATAATGAAAATTTTAATATGCACCACTTCTTCTGCTGCACCAGCATAAACTGCAGACAAGACCTGCTCTGCCAGTCTGGAGCAAGGCAGGGTGCTGCTGACTAGGAGGGTGGGAAATGGAAACAGAGCCCATCTCCAGGTCTTCCCCTCTGCTGATTAGGGTGATGACAGATTTCTTTCTCCTGCCTCGCCTTTTCACTTTCTTTTCTGATTTCAAAAATTCAATCTCTAGAATTTGGGCAACTGGTGCTCCTTTTCACTGCCCCTCATTTTATCCCAATCCATTGCTTTGTATTTGCTCCATTTCCAAATTTGCCGGTTTCGTTCCACTCGCCTTTCATTTGATCATATCTCCTGTCCCAAGCGCTTGTTATACTTCTCTGAATTCAGGATGAAATGAAGAATTTCATTTCATGAAAGGAAATGAAATCTTGCGATTTCAGTGAGGATCAATTCGGCAAGCTTTGGTCCATTTCCCTGCACTTCAGCTCATGCCATGCCATTTGCTTGTTTGCACTTCGCCACAGGAAGGGGCAGGGACCCCGCGGGGCCTCCCGCTCCCCTTACCCCAGGGCTGCAGCCGGGTTTAACCCTTCCCTTACACCGCGGCCACCTGGGCGCTGCTCGTCCCTTCTGGTGCCCGCGAGGAGGAGGAGATGGTAGAGGAGAACGGGGTTATCTGGAGCCCCCCCGGCACCGTAGCGGCGCAGGGCGGTGGTCGCTGCGCCTCCGCCCCTCTCCGGCTCGGGCTGCCCGGGTACCGCGGCCGGGGCGGGCACG
>VZTX01013248.1:62592-376596 GCA_013400915.1 Pardalotus punctatus
GGGCGGCCAGGGCGGGAGGCAGCCGGCGGCCCCGAGCGCCGCCCCTGGCACCGCCGCCCCCTTCCCGGGCGGTGACAGCCCGGCGGACACCCCGCTCGGCCCCGCGTAATCCCATTACCGCGTGTAATCCGCGGGCAGGCTCCGCGCAGAGAGGCGCCCGGACCGCCCGCCCTCCTCCGCGTCCCCGGACTACCGCGGCCGGGCGCAGTCCGGGCGGTGGCGAGAGCTGCAGTGCAGCTCCGTGCCTTTTGTTTCGCCCCGGGCTGGGACCCGGCCCCTGGTCCCGGCGGCGGGACGGGAGCCCTGGAGGGACGTGCCGGTGCCGGGCGGAGTTGTAGGGGTGGCCCGGGGAAGGGTTTAGCCCAGGCCGGCAGTCGGCGGGGAGGGGCCGCTCCGGGGGGCGTGCGAGGGCAGCGCCTCGGCCCGGCGGGGATGGGACGGGCCGGGCCGGGCCGCGCTCCGCTCCCTCTCGCCCCCGGCCAGGGTCATCACCCCGGGTTTCCTGAGTGGCTGTAGCGGCTGCGGCCGCCCGGTGCTCACTCCCTCCCTCACACCCAGGGGTGCGCAGAAGTGCTTCCAGCCTGGTGCGCTCGGCACCTCTGCCATCGCATTGCTCGTATCTGAGCTGGAGAGTTCGCCGGTTTAAAATCGAATGTTGCCTTCTCTTCGTTAAGATCAGCCTCAGACAGCCGGGAACCGCGGGGGAAAGTTTAGAGTAAACTGCCGTTTATTTCCAGAGCGGGAGCTCATGTGCCGTAGGCCTTAGCTTTTGTGATACGGCTGCTTTCTCTCTTTTTGAAGCAGGCGTAAACTCCGTGGAGTTGATTTAAAGTTGCCGGATTTGCTTGATTGCCGGCATGAAATTACTGCGTAGCGTATCTTTTTCGGTCACAGCCTTCTTACTTGGGTTACCTTCAAAGAGATTTGTCCCTCGAGAGGGGAAAGGTGATTGCTCTAAAGGAACAGTATCGATCAGCTGTTCTGTTACTCGTATCTCTCAGATGCGTTGACTCCTGCTCCATATATTACTTCCAATTCACAGCAAGCAGCCGATGTTGGAATCGAGCCAACAAAAATAAAATTCTGAAGGAGGTCGATTAAGAAAAGACTCAAAAGTTCTCTTTGAACTAAAATACCTCTTTCCTCTACTTTTGGATGTTTGCACGAGACTTGTGATATCTAGCAAATTGGTGGATCTGAGCCTTTTAGAAATGGTCCTGGTTTCCGAGAAAGTAGGAAATCCTCTTAGCTGTGCCTCACGTGTCCGACCTGCCGGGGTCTCGAAACTCGGGGCTGGCCGACAGGAGAGGACAGACAGGCCGGGACGGGAGCTGATTGTGCTGTGCCCGCTGTGTCCCCTGGGGCTCGTACTTGCCCTGCGGTGCACATGGAGCGAGGACCGGGCTGTCAGGGACGCCAGGTGAGAGCTGGTCTTCCCCCTTTGCCCTGGCCTTCTCCAGGGTCAGAAGGGTCCAGTGCTCAGCAAAGGGTAACAACTCTGTGGCTCAGGGACTGATCCTGCCAAATGTTTGTGCTTTCTAATTCAGAACTTCATTCTCTTAGATAGGGTTTTGCTCCAGGATTTGGCAGACTCTCTTTCCTTTCCTTTGCAAATAATAAAGATGAGGGGTTATGTGTAATACATGGAATTACAGTGGCTGTTTTTGAAAGCTTAGACGTGGCTGTATCAATCCAAACACAGTGCAAGTTGTTTTATCCCCATGCAATTAAGTTCAAATGTAGAACTGTGGATCCCTGTGGAAGGGATAGCTGGCAGTAGGGCCAACTTGTCATCACGGGAAGAGGATAAAAAGCTGTATTTCTCAGCTTGTTTTTTGCACAATCTTGTACAATCAGTTGAATTATTGTTTTTATCCTTCTGCATTCTATTTTTTGAACAAACCAAACACACTAGGGAAGTGGGCAGAATATTAAGCAAACAGTAACACAGAACTTCATAATGTCAGAAGCTGGTATGAAATTGAATGTGTAATATCCAAGCCTGACTTCTGTTTAATGGCTGAACTTCAAATTGGATTTTTTCCTTTTTTTCTCCCCAGGTTTACACAGTTCATTAGTCATTTTGTAATCAATATCTTTAAGCATGCTACTTGTAACCAAACTTTTTGAAATAAGATTGTGGAAGATAAATGACCTAAGGGGAAACACCACTTAAATGTGATGGTTTCAAAAAGGAAAGAGAAAGTCTTGCCCTATGAGAGGTATTTCTGCATTAAAATTCAGATAGAGAATTCTGAATTTATAGAGTTATTCAGTGAATTTTCTCTGCTGATTCTTAGATTAATTTAACTTAGTTAAAAATCCAAACTTCCACTTAAAAAATCCATATATGATGCTAATTAGCAGCTCTTCTAAAAAAAAAATATAAAAAATTTTGACATTGATGAATACGAGGCTGCCAGTTCTGGCAGCTCTTTAGATTATCTGTGTTTCCTGATGGAGCTGTGTAAAAGAAATGCTTCTGTGGTTTGAAATATCCTTACATTAAGTCTTTACTAGCTCTTGGGCATGCTTTTCTTAAAGGGACTGACTGCTGTGGAGACTCCCAAACTGGGATGTGTTAGGGCATGAAGCTGGGGAAGGTCCACAGGACCATATTGTTTTCAAGGTGTTTGCAGTGACAAGTTGGCTGTTGGTCAGAGAAGTCCCAGGGCTGGCCGTGGGCTAAAGAATCAAGTGCTCATCGCCAGCTGAGTGTGTCCCCTCAGGTTTTACAAGGTGGAAAATTGTGCAGAGAGCAATGTTGGCTGTTCCCTGCTTGTTAATGGTTGTCTGTCTCCCTTTCACCAGACTGAAATTTGAAGTGCAGGTCGATGCTCTGACCTTGTCCTCCCCTCTGCTCCATTTGGGGAAGTGCAGATCTGCATCTTGCTAACTGCAGTGGGGATCTGGATCCAGAACTTACAGAGGATTGACTCAACTCATCTTTTTAAGCATAAATCCATATTTTTTGCAATTGTAGGATTGGGTTGCAAACCCTGATTATATACATAAATAAAGCTCTTAGTGGATGTTTTCAGCAGTTAAACCTCTGTGTTATTAATCTTGGTTCTATTCTAGCGCTGAATCAATGTATTTAGCATTGTACTTTTCGTGCAGTGCTGTTAGCAATAGGGACTAAATTTACTGGGTTTGGTTTCTGGTTTGATTTTATTCCCCCAACTGTTTTTTCATGGTTCATGTCTATGCCAGTGCCCTTATTTTATACTGTCCTTTTTAGAAAAGCATGATAAAAATGCTGTTTATTGAATTTGGGTCCACCAACTTGTTCTGCTGTTTCTGTTTCTTCTTTTAGAAATTGGCACATTTGTCTTAAAAGGCCCTTTCCAGGCTCAATTTCATGACTTTGAAAGGTTGCAGCTTGTGCATTTTCTTTCTTTATATTTTTTCATTTTTTGTGTACTTTTCTGACTGGCTAAGCAGATAGTGAAGTTTCTAGTTTACAGATGGACTGCTGAACTTGGGAGGGTAAAGGGATAGCTTGTTTTTCTGGTTGTAAAGGCACAGAAGACTAATTACAGAGGTATAAAAGGTCATCAGGCTGAAGTCAGCTTTGAATTTGTACAAAATGTCAGTAAATTTGGCCTGCAGAAATGTAGGCAAATCAGACAATTAGGTCAGTCTTTATTGGTTGGGGGCATTATCTTGTTTGTCATCAATTGCAGCGTGATGAGCTTTCTGACCTTGTCTGTAATGAAGCAGACTTGATTAAATATTACGAGAAATGAAAATATGGTATGCCTGAAAATATGATATGCCTTTTGGGGCATTTGAGAAGCAGGGATGATCTTTTGCAACTACATTTCTTTTTTCTTTATTGTGGAAATATAAATGAAGGAAATTGTTTCTAATGTTTGGTTGTCAAAAAGGACTTAAAGACAAAAAGAATGGTGTCTCTGTTAGCTGGTACACAAATAAAATGAAGCTTTGTTGGTGAAGTTCAGGAAGGTGCTAAAGTTCTGTTTTCTGTTGATCTCGAGTGGGAACTGATTTTTGTAATGTGCCCCTTTGGTGTTACGCAATAAAGTCTGTGCAACAAAACCTGGTTTTGTGTCACTGTGTAATATGGATAAAAGAACTTTCTCAAGCCATGAAATCTGGATGCTGAGGTACAGGAGAAGATTTTTGTACAATACACATTTGTTACTAGGCATGAGGAAAACTGGGGGGGGTTGGGCGGTATTTTAGTATAAGGCAGGGATGGTGTTTCCAGACAATGTTTTCTTTCCCAGTTTTACAAATCGGGTGTGGTGGTAAAAGCCCACTGGAAGGTGGGAGGCTGTGTCTCCGAGACACTGTTGCTGCTTCCCTTACTGGTGATGCCTTGCCTGTGCTCTGCTCTGTTGCTTACCATTAAAATCAGGTTTTTGGCTACCTTGGCATCAGCGCTGGAGGTTGCTGACCCATGGCACAAGATTTATCAAATGAGTAGCAATGTTAACAATTACTTCGATCCCCATTTCCTTCCAAATATGCTGTCCTGGGGTGGGGGAAAAGTAAATGGTTCGGACCTTGCAGGGTGACTGAACTTGCCATAATGGAAGTATGTTAAGAAACTATTACATTCCCATTTGACATGTGATCCTTCAGTCATGTAGGGCTCTCTAAATTGCTGTTTCCAGCTCTCTTCCTCGTTCGGGGTAACATAGAAGTGAAAAGGCTAAGTTGTGAACCAAAGGGGACCTTCCCCTCCTCCCCTAGGTATAGGTCTCCCCAGAGCATCTATTTCTATAACACAAGGTACTTAGGTGTATAACACACAAAGTGTTACAGAAATTCAGTAGTGGGAGATGTGTCACATGGACAGTTTTATCTGAGGAAAAGCTGTGACTTTCTGAACAGAGATACCAGTATCAAGCCATCCTTGCTTGAAACAGCAGTGCTTGAGTGCAGGCTCTGTGCTGTGTATATAGAGGGAATATGGGATCGCTGCCTCAGGGACAAGCTACTCGGGCACCTGAGTTGTCTCACACAAAACATTGCTAGGGAAGAACACACATTTTTATAGGTCAAAAGGTGACTTACTGGTAAACTGGAAACCCTGGCAGTAATAGGAGGGAGCTGGTATTGTTGGATGCTTCCTTTTCTGATCTGGGGCTGCTGCTTCTGCTGGTCACCACTGGCCTTTCTGCGTCTTTCACGCCTGATTATTTCAGGCCCAGTAGTTTGATCGCTGGTCACTAACAATACTGACGACTGCATCTCCTTAATTAAGAGCCCTTATTTTCGGTCACCTGCACCACAGGCACAGGTCAAGAAGACATTTGTCAGTGTATTCCAATAGCACAAAGGGTCTATCTATAGCTCAGTAACCTGAGCATGTTTAATTGGCTCTGTCTGTGCCACATCGGACATTTTTCTGTTGGTTACGCTCTTTCAAATAATTTATTTCTTTGCCTGGATTAAGAACTTGAGCTGCCGATGTTATGTGTTCACTCTTTCAATCTCTTCAGTGCTATTTTTGGAAGTGTCCCAGCCTCTGTCTCTCCACAGAACAATACCAAAGGTGTTCCACTGGGACCTCTGCTAGCCCAGCAATGGAGTGCCATCAGGCTGCTCATTAGTTTTTTATGTCTCTCCTTATCAGTTCTACTGAGAAACTCCCTATCGCTTTGGTTGCACACGTTAGAATGATTAGGCTTCCTGTTCAGCAGGTTTGTGTGGCATTGATTTTGGCCTGAACGTTCAGGGGAGGGGAAGGATACCATTAAATTATATGAAATGGCAAGTATGTCTTCCGTAGTTGCCTTTTTCCATTATGAGTTGGGTTTAAAACATATTCTTGCACAAAGAGAGGCAGAAATCCCAAGCAGACTTTAATGCTGCTTATAAAGGAGGTGTTTTCCTTTGCATTAATGAATAAGTGAAAATAAATCTTAAATTTCTAAGAGGAAAAGAGGATGTGATGATAACATTATTCAGTTGGAACAGGGCTTCACATAATTCAGAGACTGGGATCAGAGCAGGTATCAGACAGACTTGGAGCATTTCCCTGGCCACCCTGGTCTTTCTACGATTATGGGAAGGGAGGATGAGATGTAGTTTGGGGATTAAGTTTTTTTTTTTCTGTCCATCTCTGTCATTTTCCCAATTATTCTGGAGTTTGCTGGTGCTTGTGGCTTACCATCAAAGTGAACTTAATTTGATTTGGTTTTATTTTGTTAATTCTCTGCAGTCTTATGATTGCAATAACAGTGATTACAGCTGAGAAGTCTCTGGCCAGCTATTGCTGCGGTGTATAATAGAAGTGTGTTTTTCAGATTAAGGAAAAGTAGGATTTGTTTAGTTTGTCCTGCCTGAGGTTATTTTCTCAAACATCCAGGCTAAAAAGGAAGGTAAATCTCTTGTAAAAGTCAGACTCTGTAGAAATTGTGCTATTTTTTTTCTTTTTTCTTTTTCTTTTCTTTTTTTTTTTTCTTCTCTGGAGTTTCCTATTTTCCAGGGAATGGTTTGTATTCAGGCTCTTAAAAATATGGAAAATATTAAAGGGAGAAATGGGAAGGATGTATTCAGTTGCTGTACCTTTTAGAGAACTAAGAGTGTATATGATTTTATGAACCAAATAGCCTCAATGCATTTTAGAAGTTAAACTTTGTGTGAATCTGTAAGATTAGCCTCCTTGGCTAATTTTCAGTCTTTCTCAATTTGAAGACCTCAGATCCTATCTTACCATTGTGGGAATTCTGCCTGAAAATCTCTGTTTTGCATTGTGTTTGTAAGACCTAAAGCCATTATGTTTGCCTTTAACACATTAAACATTCAACAGTGCTCTATAAACAGAGGCATCAGTTTGTGCCTGTAGGAGGATCAACTCTGTGGTTATGCCATTGTAACCTGTGTTGTTTGTTAGCTGTTTTGGCTGAATTGATTGATGTAATGTGGAAAATTGTTTAATGTTTTAGTGGAGAGTGCCGTTTTTCCCTCCTGTGTCCTTTGAAATGCTGAGCATGATTTTCAGTACTGTGAAAGAGAAAATACTAGAAACCATTAAAAGAAACATAAAATGAGCAAAAAGGAAAGTATGCCTGCAGTGTGTGGTCAATAAATATTAAACTTGAAGCTAGTAGAAAATACCTTCAAAATGCCTCAATAGCAAATAAATAAATAAAATAAAGACAAAGCAGATGGTGTGATAGTATTGCAGTGGAGAGAAGGGCAAGTGACTCTGCCATTTGAATGTAAAAAGGGTTTTAAAAGGCATTCTAATGAAATGCTGCTCACAGCTCTGCTTTTAATAGTAATATTTGAACATTGAGATAAGTCACAAATGGCACAATTCCAAGGGTATAGGATCCATTTGCCTAAAACACGTGAGTTGGAAGTGAACCTCCAAGAGAAGAATTTCTAAACAGACCTGTGGGAGAGGAGAAGCTCATGGTGGTAACTTTATGGGGCAGGCTTTTCCACCTCAATATCTTTTTTCATATTGTTTGCAATTAAGGCTTGAATGGCAGCGCTGTGCCTTTGTTTCTGAGTGTTCTCTGTCTGCACCTCGCTAAACTGGTAGGCAACTTCAGCCATGCTAGGACAACAATGAAGCTTAATTAAAAAGTAGGCGGTGGATAGAGGAGAGACTCAAACACTGCAGCTGTTGCTGCAGGTCATTGCTTTGCGCGCCAGCCGTCCCTTCAGCACATGCGTGGCTGGGTGCTCACACAGGTACTGCTTGGAGCGAATGCAGCCTCATGCCATCTAATTAGCAGGGAGTAAATACACCGGTGTCAGGGGAGGGGTCGGGAAGTCCGGCAGGACAGGGGGTGCGTGGTGGAGCCGGCAGGGCTGGCTTTTCACCGTGCGGGGCTGAGGGAAGAGTGTCACTTGGGTGGAAACCAATTTTTATTTGCTCTGTTGGTCACCACACGTGAGCGCTTTTATGTAGTGGCTCTCGGGGGAGGAAATAAGTGTGACACTAATGAAGCTTGTTCAGAAAGTGAAATCTTTATCAAAAACCGTGCCCATATTGACGCCAAGCGCAATTTCCCACAGATATGTGGGAATGCTTCCTGTAGCCATGAAGTAGTGTACCTTTATCTAATGAGGTACTGAAGTGATGATGCAAGAGCAGGATATCTGCAAGATTTTTAACTCCAGCTGTCCAGCTTTTAAAATGCAAATCAAGGACTGTTTCAGACTCTGAAACAAGAAATTATCCATTGGGCAATGCCCTGGACTCAAGCATTTCTCCCTTTATGTTGTGTGCAGTGGCTGCACACCAAAGCACCAGAGGAATCATTGGAGCAATTTCTGGTTGTAATAACGCTTCAAGGATCATTTGAAGCAATGGACAAGCAAATGACACTTGATGGAAGCTCTCTGCTTGAGAAAACCCAACACAGGGAAGCCATTCCTGTCTTCCGGAATGAAGAGAAAGTACATGATGGAGGCGAGCTAGGGACTAATAGCAGTGTACTGCAAGTGTATGACTGAAAAATTAGATCACCGTTGTGATGGAGTAGAGTGTATGTTTTTCTACATCTGATGAGAAGAGTGAGCTCAGAGGAGTTTTCTTTTTTCCAGAACCAGGATATGTAGACTTTTCATTTTCTCTGCTTTAAAGAAAATCCTAATAAACTCAACAGTCTGTATATTCAAGACAAATTCAGACATGTATCTGAAAACAGTAAAAATGAAGGCAGTATTGTT
Source organism: Pardalotus punctatus (assembly GCA_013400915.1). NCBI lineage: Eukaryota > Metazoa > Chordata > Aves > Passeriformes > Pardalotidae > Pardalotus > Pardalotus punctatus. Next base: position 71,257 of record VZTX01013248.1, read on the forward strand.
CTTAATTGGGTATTTGCTAGGGTTGCTTTGACTCCCTTAAATCTGTTGGTGGAATTTCTTTGGGCAGTACGTAAAACTATTAGTCCCTAGCTTGCCTCCATCATGTACTTTCTTTCAAAGTTCTTTTCCTTAAAAGTGAGAATGATGTTTGAACATACATGAATTATGTTATTATTTGAAATATTTAAAGCAGAAAATAGGTGATGTAACAAGAACAGCTAATACACAGAGAAAGAATAACCTGTTTAAAGCTGGAGTAGTTAGCTGTAGAGATGGTGAGCTGTTTGAGTGTGTAGCACAACAGATGGATATAAGTAACAGAACTACATTTTCCCCTTCCTGTGTCATGTAAAGAAAAGAACAGAGAGAGTTAGGTATGCCTCTTCATCTTTGTATTTGAATTTTCTGCAAGATCAGTGTGATATGAGGGTATTTACTGCTGCAGGGTGAGATAATGTCTGTCCTTCAAGAAAGCTCAAAAAAATTTAATTCTGGTGTAAACATAATTCAATAGAAAAAAATCCAGAGGAAGGGTCTTTACTGTACTTTTCTGCTTGCTTTTGTCAAAACAAAATGCCTCCCTCTAACCTGAACAAAGTTCTTTCCACTTCAAAGCACCCCAGGATTGGAACTGAGGCTTGGATGCCATGAAGGGTAGCTGTACATCTAAAAAATGTCTACAGAAAAATGTAAAATGTGTCTAGAAGTTTTAAAGCCTTGTATCAGTGGTAGTTTTGGGCTAACCTCAGAGAAGAAAATTTCAGAAAAAAGGTGATCTGAGAATGCTTCCATCTTGGCAAGGAAAATGTGATTTGGAGACATGGATGAGAAAATTAATCAGAATAATAGCTCTAGCTCTTACAAGGAGATTGAGTCTATTAATGAAATTAATATCTGAAAATTAATTATAAAACCAACCTAATGATATATATCTCAGGACCTTGGAGGATATTTGAAAATCTGCAGGTAATTCCAGGATTTTTCTGCAGAAGAGTTTCCAGGAGCGGAAAAAGAATATCTGCTTTTTTTTTCTCATGGAATATTGGTATCGCAGTAAGCAAACCCACTTCACTCGTGTACATATGTTTCCTGTTGCAATCAAGTGACAGCTTGGCTCAACTCAGAACAGGCTGAAATGCCCAAGAGCTGGATTGTATTGAATCAGCTGGGTAAAAGTTTCCTGAAGTCTTTTGGCAGTGTCTGACTTCTGTGAAATGAAATATGCTGCAGCAATTTCTGGTTTGTATGTACGTATGTTAACCAGTGAGTGAGTTTAGTCTAAGCATTAACTTGCTTGGTTATGGCAAACCCTGGAATAGCCCGGTTTTTCACCAGACTTCCAGGTTAAATTTAATTGGAATTTTGTCAGGAGGACAAGCTAGTCTGGTTGCTTTTGAATCTGTTTAAATAAAGCTTCATAACTCCTTCTTTGGTATTCCAGTAAGGCCTGATCCTTTTTTTATCTGCAAAGTTTAAAGCTTGAGGGAACAATAAAGACTCAAATCAATTGGAAGTAATTTCAGCTAGATGATCAGCGTAGTTTTGTTTAATTTACAGTGTTTATTTAGTGCTCTCCTGGTGAGGAAGTTTAATCAAATTGCTCGTGCTCTGAAGGACTGCAGGGAGCAGTAGCAATGACCCAGGTGCTTGTTTTGAGGGCTCTATCGTATATATATATACACATACATATATATGTATAAATATATATATACATCTGTACACATATATATTTGTGTTTAAGAAACAAAGATTTTTATTATCTGGTGCATTGGCTGGAGTGGTTCCTCTCTAGCTGAGCATGGGGACACAGGGGTCCCAATTGGCTGGGTGTTTTCCCAGTGGTGCCAGTCTTGTCTCCCATGGATGCTCTTAAAGCACCAAGAGGGAGGAGCTCTGCTTTTAAATTAAAGTCACACAACAGCATAGGTGAAAAGAATACTTTTAAATACAGTGAATAAGATTGTGTTAGTAGCATATCTCTGCTCTTTTGGGATAGACTTTGGAATAGTCTTTAGAAGCTCTTGGTTCCGTGTTTATTATTTGTACTTGTTTAATTGTGCTGTGTGCTTATCTGCCCTTTTTGAGGGCTGTGGTGTGCCTGGTGCCGTATTTCACTGTGCAGGGCTAGAGTCCTTAGCCCTCACATTTGAGAGTGTCTGTGCTATGGGACAGCTTCAGACTGTTTTCTTCAGGGAATAACATGTGTTGGGGACAGTTGAAAAGCAAAAGTCTTGACCTTTGAACACATGGAATGTCATGGGGGATTATCCTTACCCAATATGCAATTAGTTCATGTTGGAGGGAAAAGCAGTAACCCGTTTCTTTATGCCTGTTTCTTTTGTCCACCCTTTATTTCCCCTTCTTCCCCTTCTGTGAAATTCCCATATGCATTGACTCTTGGTGTTTTAGCAGTATTTATGGGATTTTTTTTCTGATTCATTAATAAGGCTGAATTTCTTTCAGGATAAAAGAAAACCATGATTGAAACTGACGTTCTGTGATTCTGTTGCTGCATATCATGTGTGCTGCTGTTGGCATACCTGGGAAGAACAATTCCTCTTGTCTTAGTTTTAAAAACAGTTTATTAAAGAAAGCCCAACCAAAACCAACCATACTGTTGCCATTGCAAGGCTGATTAGGGAAATGTATTTGATTACTAGAAATTAATGAATCTATGGCTTTTTTACTACAGAGGGAGAAGAGTCTGCAATCTGAATAATTCCTTTAGTGAAGGTGGGATGTTAGTGATGCTACTTCTGGCAGGTTTTCAGGTAGTAAGGATTAGCTGGTGTTCTCCAAACCAAGCTATATTGTTCAGTATTTACTTGTTTTCCTTCTTGAATTGTATTCAAGTTTTTATTTCTCAACTTTTTTTTTTAAATGCAGTTACCATCTGTGACAGCATTCTATCATATTTATTCATAATATCTGTAGTATTCATCTTTTCCATTGATAAGGTAAATGTAATGGAAAGACACACTGTGTATGTTTTTTAAAGTTTCAGTAAGCTTATAGCCAAAACTGGTTCTGGCATAGAGTCCTGGAACTTGTTAGCTGTTTGTTTATATCTTCAACAAGAGTGTAAGTATGTAAGTTTTGAGTAATACTCTTTCCATTAGTCCTACATCTTTCTTAACAGTAAGGAAGGAATGCACATCCTTGGAGGCTCATCTAGCATTTTGATGACCCAATAAAACTTCAGGTTTTTTGGCATGAAGCCTTTAAAAGTAACAGATCTTGTGTGTGATTGGTGTGATTTACACTGCAAATGACAAGCCCAGATTTGGACAGTTACATTAATGGATGTTTTAAAGGCTTTTTTTCTCCCCTGTGACTGAATACAGTCAGTTAAAAATTTTCTTTGTCATCATGACAAGATTCGAGTTTAATTTTTTTTAAATTCTATTCTTTGTCGTGTAAGTTCTACATGCACTTTGTTCCGTATGTATGATAAAAAAATTGCACTGATTTGGAGACAGCTATCAGCTGTTAAAAGACTGTGACTATTAATGATCTGATTTATCTAGATATTTAATTTATTCAGTCGTTTTTTCCACAGTGAGAAAGAATCTATTTTTCTTTTCCCATGGACTTACAACTCAATATCTTTTTCTGTCATTTAAGGTATGAGACACCTTGATTAGTAAACACCTTTTACTCTGTAATGGACAGGCCCTTAGATTCTGACTGGCAATTACCTTTGATGTTACCTGCTTAATTTTTTTTCAGTGATTTGTAGGATGAGCTTCCTGTTGTTTCCATTGCCTGCTGAGCGGTACTTTCAGTGGTTGACGAAAGGACAAGTTTTAGGTAACTACAGGCTTGAGCCAATGTTAGGAAGAGTGTTGGCAGCGGTCTTTTCTGTATCCATAATCTGATTCAAGGGTGCTCCCTATAAGGACTCAAGTTTTTGTTCAGGCATCTTTTAGATGTCTTAAATACCACTACTTCCATTAAAAGGAAAAGAAAAAACTGCTTCATAGTTTATGATCTTACTGTTGGGGTTTTTTCTGCTGGTAAACTGGTCCGTTTAAAACTGCTCTAGTTCTTCCTAAATCTTTAAACTTCCCACTCAACTTGCAGACCACATCCCTTACATGCTCCCACACTTAGTTATTCTGCAGACAGTTTGCTCTCTTGCTGCTCAGCTGTATCAGTCTCCTCTGTTCCTTGGGAAGCTTTTTCTCTGCCCTGGGGTGTCCATTTCTAGAACAGGGAGTTGTTTCCTGTGGGACAGAGCACTTCAGGAGCACTCACTGTGTAGGGATTTGTCTTCCTAGTCGCTTGCTTTCCAGAAAGATCATGAGTAACCTACTTACTGGACCACTGGCATTAGAGCTCTCAGCCTCTCTTCTGAATTTTAAGAATTTTTATCAAACTGCTATCTTCCATGATACAGGAAATACTAAATGCATTTGTTTTCTTGAAGTGTAATTGCTCATTATTTTTATGCTGAGCTGAAGCAGTTTGTGATTAATAACCTCAAGGTTCCCTTTTGTTACCATATGCTTAGTCATTTTATCTGTGTTAGTAAGGCATGATGACCTATTTTGGTTAGTATGTCTGGGTTTTGAGCTGCAGGATGATAGCAGAAACATATCTTGGATTTTCTTGGGTATGCTAGAGACAAAATAGGGGAGTAAAATACCAGAAATGTTAGTTGAGCATGGATTCTGTTCTGTAAGATGTTAGAAGCATGGTAGACTATGAAAGCTTTAAAGTGTCACCCTTGTTTTTAAGAACTGTATTTAATAAGGAGTTCGTTTATATACTTCAGATGATCCTAAGACCCTTGAAGAAAGCCTGACTTTACTACAGAAATTCTGTAAGGTGTCACTGTGCCTTATATCCATTAACAGAGGTTCTCTGCTTCCTGGCAGTACTGAGTTACTGAGACAGCCACTACTTTTTTTTTTTGTTAGATGAATGCAACTTTGAAGGCTCCTCACTGAACGAATCCATTATGAGAGCTGCCTAAAGGGTATCTTACTTTTGCCGAACATGTGAAAAACCAGAGTCGCTTTGCAAGCTGAGGGCTGTGGTAACATACTATTTATTTCCCTTAAAGCAATATTGCATTTGGCTGCTCTGCTGGTTCTTCATGCTTAGAATTTACTAATTGGGGGAAAAGACTTTAAAAGGATTGAATAATCATGCCCATACTTTTTTTTTTTCCTATTACGTTGTCTTCCCTTAAAAAAAAAAACCTATTATTTTTTTCCTTGACTTACAAGACCTAATAGCTTCATAGGTAGTTGGTTTTTATCCCTTTCCCCACCTTATGCACTTCAGAGAGGTGAGAACCGAGCCATAAACCTCCTAAATTGTACATGCAGTATTCCCTAACTGACTACTAACTAGTCCTAGTAATTGCAAGACTCATGCTTCATTGTAAGAAGGGTGAAAATGTCAAGTTCATGACTGTGTGCCTGCTTTGTTTAGTAACACCTTAGTGCTTTCTCTGGAAGTTTCCTTGAAAATTGAATTGGTGAACAAAGAAGTGTAATTTACTTAGAGGCTGAACTTTGTGAGGCAATGAAACAGGAAAATTGTATGGGCTTGGTAAATGGGGATGAAACCCAGGATCCATGAGAGCAAGCCCAGGAGATAATGTGGGTGATGAAACTGCAGGGTTTGGCCTTGAACACAGCTGATAACTGAAGGGTAGGAACAGTTTATCTGCCGGCCATGGGATGCTCCTGATGACCTTGCTACATTCCATATGCTGAAAATAGTGTGGTTCGCCTAAGCATGACAGAGGTGATCCAAGGAAATCTTTCTGAGAGAAGGGGAGAATTAGGGCTTGCGAGACACCAGCATATAGTGTTCGTGTGGCATTTTTCTTTACATTTTTATTTCTTGCATATATCTGACAGTCTTACTGCAAAGATGAAGCATGTTGGTAGTTTTTCAGTACTGTTGTGCAATTACTGAGCAAAAGGAGGTCTAGTTCTATAATCTCTTAGTTGCAAGTAGAGCTTATCAAAGTTATTGCAAGGCTAGACAACAGTTTGGTTTGTATTTAGAGTCTGTTTTAATATAGCTAGGACTTAGGTCCTTTCTGGTGTGAACCTTTTATTCTACATATGAGCTGCTGTGTGCAGCTTGGCTGCTTGCACACCTCCCAGGGTTTGCTCACACCTCCCCTGAAGAGTCAACCTGAACTGGTCAGTTCAGACCTGCAGTTGGTACCACAATCATTGTTTCCTCCTTCATACCATTCCATAAATACTTGAAAAGTTGGCATAAGTTGCCTCTGTACAGCCTTCCCTTGATTGCCCAGAAACATCACTTTTTCCAGGCAGAAATATTCCAGGTGGCATTTCTTGGAGGGGTGTGAGGAAGAGCTTCCATGCCTCTCATTAGGTAAATGGGCTCTCTTCCAACACCTGCTACTTCTCTGCTTTATTCCTGGATAATCATCTCTGTGTTCCAGCATTCTTACAGGCTGTTTTTGCAGAGTTGGGAGAAAATGAGGATTATGTGCATTAAAGCTTGAAGCATACAAAGAATTTCAGGTATCTAAATGAAGAACATCACACAAATCAGGTATCTCACAAGCTTAATGGCTTTTAGATAATTAAGGAACTTCTTGATACTTCAGTAAATTTGAATATTAGTGAATTGAAAAGTTAATTATGGCCCTGAAATCTTAATCTCTCTATTGTATAATCAGTCATTCTGTTCTAAATAGCAGTCTTGTTTGTGGAAAAGTTTTGTGGTTCGTCTTTTTTCCCCAATGCATTTTTAGAGTTGACTTTTAAGGCATCGCAGTGATTTAAGTTTAGTTCCTTCCAAGTGCTGTAGTAAAATTGGCATTTTGGTATAAAGAAATGAGTCTTCTACTAATTTCTAAGACAAAAGGTTTTAGAGCAGTAAGTGTAAACGAGACAATGTAACACTAAAGAAGTGTGTAAATGTTGTTCAACATACTGGTTGTGGAAAAAGATACCGAAGTAAAGGTAAACACTGTATTTAATTGCAAATGAGTCTTTGAGATTTATCAGCTGATGGAAATGGACTTCTGTGGGAAAATGGGAACAGTAGTTTTAATGTAAGGTTTTGCTCTCACCTAATATAATTAGTTTTCAGTAATGATTTATATAATCTGTTTATCTTTCATTTGAACCAAAAGATTTATCAAAAAATACTTTAAAAGATAGCCTTATGCTGTCTTTTTTTAAATGGTTTTTGACTTGACCAAGTTTCATGTCCTGCTAGTAGAGCACGTATTAAGTCACGGAGAGGAGTGGAAAGGAACACTGCCAAGGCACAGACTACCACATAAAGTTATCTGTCTTAACTGATGAAGGACACATGCATAAAATGTTTGGCTTTTTATTTGTTTGTTTGTTTGTTTGTTTTGGTGGAGTGTTTTTGTTTGATTGGGTTTTGGATTTTTTGTTCCTACATATGCTTTGCTGCAGAAAAATAACCAGTTCTTTCCAAGCAAGGCTCATGATGCTACTGCTACTACTCCTAGTCTGGAAAGTTCAACATTTTATGAGATATATGAGTCTCAGATACACTTTCAGTGTGCTTGTGTCTTGAGAGATTCTCATGTCATTTTTCCCTGCAGACTGCTTTGTGCATGGCTGGTTGTGTATTCAGAAGAGACTTGTCCCCACATGGGAACTTGAATTTCCTGTCATTTCACATGTTGGGGGGAGAATGAAATAATCTACAAGCAGATTCTCCTCCCATCCACAATTCCTGGAAACTATGATGTTGTGGGCATGTTTATTTTCTACTTTTCTTCCTTGCTGTGATAATCTCAGCCTTTTGAGGAAGGGAGCAGACAGTTTATTTAAAAACCTGTTATAGCAAAATGTCATTTACATAAGCAACAGTGGATGCCTTCATGCTTCTGAACTCTCTTTTCCTTTGCAGAGACTAGGAAGATTTTTTATGAGTCTAATCAAAGGATACCCTGTAATGTTAAAGATACTTCTTCAGAAAGGCAAGACTGAAAACTCAAAAATTCTCACATATGCTTAAAGAAGGGCTGTACTGGAGCTTTCCTTTTCAGAGTGATCAGGAACTCAGCCCAGTGCTCAGATGCCACTTTTGTTTGTAGTCCAAGGCTGTTTTGACTTCAGATCTTAGTGAAGCTGGAGGATAAAGAAGTGTTCTTGGTGCTGTGATGGGCCTTTGCAGTGTTTTTTCATGCTCTTCTTCTCCTCCCTTCACCCAGCTGCTTCCCTTGTGGTTACAGCCAGGCCTTATATTTACCTTATTGAGACCTTTATAGTTTTCGTTTGGGTATTACTTGATACTTGTTTCCATTTCTTTGTAGGGTTTTTTAAAAAAAATACAAGGATCATAACCTCTGAAATTGGAAACATGAAAGCAATCTCAGGTGGTGAAAAAAACCAAGATGGATGAATGTATTTTAACAATAGCTTCAAAGGACTTGGAATACAGAGAAGTTGTTAAGACTGATTTCTGACGATATGTTTTGTACAGGAGAAGAGTTAAAACGCTCAAAGTGTAAGAACATGGAACAAGGTAATAGTGGCCTGAGAGGTAAAAGCTGGCATCTTCCTTTTGTAAGATTAATTTTCAAATACCTTCTATTTGAACTAAACAGTTGACCATACTAATGAGGTCTAGTTTTCCTGAAGGTGTTGCGCTTTCCATAAACGTCCCAGGTGGTGGCATGACTGAATGGTGTGTGTATAGGAAAGTACAGGTCACACACACATTCTAATGGCCTCTTTCTGTTGTGTTTGACTGGGTGCATAAAAGAGGCTCCAGAATAAAATCTACCTGCTACTAACTGATCTGGAGTCATATATTTTGATCTGTATCTAGCACTGGTAACTTAGAGTAGTACCAGTGAAACACTCATGAAGACATGACTCATTTTGTGTATTTGAAAACAAAACAATGCTGCTTTTATTTAAGAAATAGTCTCAGAATTAGTGGTAGTTCAGAGTTTTGCAAAGAAAAATGAGGTACAGAGAGCTAGACTAGAGCTGTAGCCCAAACACTTTTATGGTTTTGCATAATCTCTAGGTAAGGCAGAGTGTCATGGGAACACAGTGTCACCAGAAGCAGTAGGGAAGCAGTTGTGTGATATTGATGCTCTTGAATGGAGCTGCACTTTGATGAGGTAAGTGGCACTGTTTTGAAATCACAGTGGAGAAGTAAGAGTGAGTCACTGAATCAGTCATTTTAGTGCCAGTATTGAAATTTTTGGGATAATGACTGAGAGGAGACAAGTAAGCCCAAGAACATGATAAAATAAGCAGTAACAGACTTACTGTCATCTGACAAGTGGTGCTGATATCTTCATGAAGAGTTGACCTCTTCACGCAGCAGCATAAGGCATGTTTGTGACTGAGATGTGTTGTTTAACAAGCAGCTCAGATGTATTCCATATCATGCCTGAGTTATTGTTAGTGTTATCTTTGGTGCAGGAAGGAAAATGTGGGCAACTGTTCCATGGCAAGCCTGTCATGGGAGCCAATAGGAACCGACTGTGGTTTTATGTGGTTCCCATAACCAGCGCTGTTCAGCTGAGTCTGGACAGTGGATGAAGGGGATCTCCAGTCCTCCTGGCTTCATATGGTTTGTGCAAAACAGGAAAGCCAGCACACACTGGAGAATTATGGAGCAGCTGAGATGGCAGCCCAATACAGTGTTGGAACAGATTGGTTTGTTGGTTGGGCTTTGATTTTTTTATTTTTTGGTTTTTAAGTTCTGTGTGCCTGCATGCAAAACATAAAAGAAAAGTGTAAGAAGCGGTGTGTGGCAGCAGAGCAAGAATGCACAAAGCAAGAGAGAGCTTGTTGATCAGGCTGCTATCTGGAAAGAGATTTCAAGTCGGGAATTTCTGCATGACTGATTCCTCCCTCCCAAGGGAAGGATTTTCTCTAGGTTTCAGATCAATCAGTTTCTCCCAAGAGAAATAACATACACAAGGTCTAAATATTTTCTGGTTACTTGAGCTAAAAATGGGTGGTGATACTGAATTCACATCTCACTAGAAGCTCGCTTAGTATTTCTGCAAGGGAACCAACGTTTATGTACTTTTAAGGCGCCTTTATCAACAGGTGAGAAATACAACAGGGTAGCTGCTCTGCACAAACAATAATTGTATTTATAATGTGGTGGGTAAGGCTGTGCAAGTGGGTAAATATCTCATCCTAGGAGTGGGTGCATAAATCTGTTAGTGCCTCATAAATCTCATCAAGAGGTCATTTTCTTGACATCTCCCAGGTTCATAGTTTCCCTGACAGCCATTTTAGGGAGGAGAGCTACAGGCATGGCAGGGGCCATGAAGGTAGAACAAGCTTTAATGCTGTTTTGTAGTGCCTTCAGTTTCTGAATCCCTGCAGAAGTAGAGTGGCCTCTTTCTTCTTCCTCCTTTATCTTCCTCATCCCCTTCTGCTACTGACTTTTGGGAACTATGCAACTTCTCAAATGACTTTCAAATTCACCAGCACAGCACTGTAATTGAGCTCAGCCACCTGAAATGGGGAACAGAAGCTCCTCTTGTATAACTCAGCTCTAATGAGGTTTTTAGTACCATGGCACAAAACAGAAGTAGGTAAATCTGATTGTTTGATGTAGGCAAAATTACAGACTTTCTACACCTAACCCAGTCCAGAAACATGTAGTATAACTGTGCACATAAGAGAGACATGTTAAGCAATTGCAGCTCTCCAATAGGAAGCAAATCTCTATCTGACTTGTGGCTTCAGCAGGTGCTGCTTATGCGTGTTCCCTCTCAAAAGATGGGGTTTCCCAGCAAGATTTTCCTAGCACTTGCATATCTTGCTGAAGCTTCCTGGGCCTGTAACATGGGATTTAGCCCTGATATTTCCAGGCAGAGGTCTGGCTTAGCCCAGCATTCCATCTCTAATAATAGTAGTAATGGTTATGGGGAAAAGTATTAGTAAAACAGTGATCCCTCCCAGCTTTTGGCAGGCTGTAGTTTAAGGCCTTTCAGCAAGAAAGTCATGTCTGCTCCTTTGTTTAACAGTCCTTGACAGGCTTTATTTTGTGAATACATCTGTGTATTAACCTATTTTAAATTTTTGCCTTCAGGACATCCCGTGACAATGGGTTCTGCCATTAATTGCAGTATGGAAACAGTACCTCCTTTTCCTCTTGTTTTTAAGCAGGCTGCCTGATAAACTTCATCTTACACTGCCTAATTCATTTATTCCAAGTCATGATTTCCTATTTGCTTTTTCTGAAATACCATTCATGGTTTTACGTCTGTCATTTTATCCATCTTTCCTCCCAATCTAAATGCACTTGTTTGCTTAGTTCTCCTTAGGTTAAAGTTGCTTCAGCTCTCCCACTGTTGTCACTCTTTGAGTTTTTTCTTGCTCTGCAAAATTCTTCTCTGAAAATTGCTCAGTGCAGCAGCCGTAGGCGCAGAGCTACTGAGTTGTTCCCTGTCAGGTATCCTTGTGCTGCTCACTCCTGGTGTTCCCTTTGCTCTCCCAGCCAGCACTGAACTTTGTCATGTGTGAGTGTGTAGTTCCTGACTTTAATTAAATTGCGGTGACTCCAAGGTTTCCCTTTGCTATATTGGCTGTTACTTTGTGGTGTGTGTGAATAAATACTGACAAATCTATCTGCAGCTCAACACAGTTAGTTTATAATCTTGCTGCTTCCTCCATTTTTCACATAAATAATGAATATATTGAGTAGTGCAAATGCAAAACCAGGGCTCTTGTGAAAATTTGCTATATATTCCTGTGCTGTTTCTTTTAATCTAACAAATTGTTAATTCACAGGAGGACCTTCCATTTTATCCCATGACAGTTCAATTTCTTTAAAAGCCTGTGGTGAGAGACATTGTTAAAGGTTTGTTAGAGATCCAAGCATGTTGTATGTATCATACATACCACATTTACTGATACATGTCATAGCAAGTTTGTGAAAGAAATCATGCTGTGATGACCTGCCTGTATCGGCTTTATTTGCATTCCTGTTAATCTATTCTACAGTTTCTATCAACTTTCCCAGTATAGAAGTGAGCCTGTAGCTACCAGCCTGTTGTTCCCTGGAGTCTTTTTATTGAAATTGGCAGCACATTGTCAGCTTTTTATATCCTGTTTTTTAAGTTGCTCTTAGAGGGAAGCTGGGCAGTATGGGTAATAGTGGTGGTATGTTGAAGTGCCTTTAAAATTTCTGGGTCAGTAGCATCTAAATCGAGTAACCTGGTGGTAGTTAACCTTAAGTCTGGTGTAACGATGCTGTGTTTTTGACAGTCTTGTGCCTGTACTGTCTTCTTGCTCCCATACACACCTTGCATTTTCCTAAGTTTTGGGAGAGTGGTGGCCAGTTTGTCTCCATTGTCCTTTGGCCTTGCTCAGTAGGCGAGCTGACTTTATTTCTGTGCCCTGAGTGCTTCTGATGTGTGAAACAGGAGCAGGAAAGGAGGAGGTTGCTGGAAGGGAGCAGTATACTGCCAGGGGGGAGCACATCTTTGTGCCTCAGTCCTGGTTTATGTTGGCTTAAGCAGGTCCATGGCTTAAGCCATGGCAATAATAATATATAGATAGATATAAATTGGCATTTATTGCGCTAATTATTTGCATGGATAGTGTAGTTGAATGTAATTATTTACCGTTCTTATCACTCAGAACAAATCTCAGTTTCAATTAAAAAACTTAGACAAATGGGCTTTTTCAAATTTTTGCATTGATAATGGATTTATTTAGTATACTAATGCAAGCTGTTCTGTTTTGGATTGTATTCGTAACAGGATTTAAATGCGACTTTTCAAATGTATATGAGATGAATAGAATTTAGGATCAGAATTCAGGGGAAGATGTTTATTGATCAGAAGAGTTAATATGTGATTTTGAAGCAGTTTGCAATTCAGTGTTTCATATTAATTCCTGCCATTTGATCTTCAGTATTTTTAACAAAGATTCTCAGTCATGTGCAAACTCTATTTTTGATGGGGATCAGACTTATCCTGCCATGCCTCTCATGGCTTTCTGGCTGTTTTACTGCTTTTTACTCCCTGTAAAGAAAGAGGTAATTCAATGTTATAATCTTAGACTACTTGAGGTGAGACAGCAGTGCTCTTTCTCTTTTACCTACTTCGTTTGCCCCTTTCTCCTGTCTTTATGTACGTGGTCATTTTTTATTGTTCTTCAGTTTGTGTGTCTGTCCCCATGGTTTTTCTTAATTGCTTTTTGCTCTGACTGCAGGATCCTGGCTTCTGTGTGTATGAGGTTTGTGCAGCTGTTTTTATCTAGATTCTGCCTTTTTTAGTGGCTCCTGAATCAACTTCCCTCCCTTGAATCAATTGAGGTAATGTGGCGTGGTGTTGCTTAGCAATGCTGGAAGCTGATACCGCCTGGGTGATGTGTGTGCTGTAACAGCACTGAGCAGAAGAGACTACCTGCCCTCTGTGGTGTGTACAGAGAAGAAATCTTTCATTTTCTAATGTTTTCAGCATTCTTACCTTTCTGTGTTTGGGCGGGGTTTTTTTCCTTTAATGTTGCCAAGTAACAGTTTTACAGGCTTAGAGATGTTCCTCCCCCCTTCTTCCTGATACATGCAGAAAACTTGATAGCATGTAGAATCAAAATATAATTGGGATGCCAGTCTTTAAAGAGCTGGGTATCTGATTAACTGTCTTGAGATAGGTATGTTTTCTGTCTACTTCCCCCACATACCAGGCAAAGCTGTTGTGAGGGCAGAGCTGAGCTTTGTAGGATGTTTCAGTCCTCCAAAGCAGCATAGATTGGCAGCCAATCTGGTATGCATGGCAGAAGATTAAAAACCAGGTTGAATTTAATACCACCAACCACATAAGAATATACAATAAGCTATTTCATCAGCAGATGTAAAGGTGTTAATGGACGTTATTAGCGCTGAAATATTTCTTTAAGATTGTTGAAATAGATTTTCAGCTGTGGGTAGATTTTTTAACTCTCACTTAAATGGCAAAAGAGCAAAGTATTGTTTCTTCCAGCTTTCTTGTTCTGTTGGTTTTTTACAAAGCCACAGGAGTATACGTTAAAAAAAATTAAACTATCTGCTTGTTTTCTTTTTTTTCTTTCTAATAAGAAGCACTAGAGAAATTACATATATAGGAATCAAGTATCCTTGAGGCACATTTTTGCCAGGTGGTTGCTCTCATTTTCACACAACACTGAATAACATGGGAGATAACCCTATATTTAAGTTGTAGGGCAGGATAACTGTGAAGGTGTTATTTTCCTCTTTTGAACCAATCAGAATACAAACCACAGTTTTTACTTGCAATCCTGGGTGGAAGACAGAGAGGGTATTCTCCATCAGCCTGGCACGAGTGTGGACCCTGACATCTTTCCTTTCTTTGATGGCAGTGTATCTAAATAGCCGGGATAAAATCTTGGTCAGACTCGATTTCTTTGTTTGTTTCAATAATGTTTATGCTTCAGTAAGCACAAACCCACCATTCTTTCGCAAAAGCTCTGCCTTGGAGTTGGAAGGCTTGCAAACTTTGTGTACAGTTAGCCAAAGTAATTGGGTAAGCAGTGGCAGCATTCAGGTGCTTGGTACCTGCTCTCTCAGTGCTGCTGCCAGATCACCTGCTTCTATGAGCCTTAACCTCAGCACTGGACTGCTGATGGGGTGGAAGAAAGGTAATGTTGGGATGGGGAGATGTTCCTTCACAGCTGGTTCACAGGGGCCCAGCCTGAACAATGAACCTGGGCACTGAGGGTGCGCTTGATGATGTCAAAATACACCCAGAAGTCAAGGATGGTGGAGGTGGAGAAATGCAGTCTGGAGGGTGATCCCACCTCAGTGCTGTTTGTTGGGGCTGTAAAAGATTGCTTATGAGACATGGCATTGTTCAGTGGGTTGGTCTCTCTGATCAGCTGCTCTTGCCTCTCCTAACCAGTAGTTTTCATAACCAACAAATGCATTTCATTAGCCTGATAGTTTATTCATTTCTGGTTTAGACCATTTAATCCGTAGTATGTACTCATTTATCCTTGTCTGTAAGGAAACAAAACATCGAGCTGGCAAGGGGATTTTATAGCAGGTTCATTGCCATGGTTTCAGACAGCCTTACATAGCCTAAAAATAGACTCAGGAAAGAATATTCTTTTCCCTTCCCTCCCTCCCCCAGCTCTAACTAATTGGAATTTCCATTTTTGTTTGTGTATTTTTGTTGTTGTGGATTTACTGACTGACAGGTCAGGCAAATTTGTTTGATGTTTTGTTTTAAAGAGCAAAGTTCATCGTAGTCTCTCATACACTGGGGAGTGACTTTGCTGGTAGTGTGCCAAGGCTATTACCTCCTGCTCCTGTCTCCCACACTTCAGTAGTGCCACTCTGGTATCCTGCAGCTCATTACAAACTGGTGCAATAGTCCAAGCTGTGTGAGGGGCCATCTTGGGGATACCTTTGGTAATTATAACCTTGACATTGCTGTATAATGAGCAGGGGAAATTTAAAGAGTACACGATGATGTGCCTTCAGCAGCCTGCACTGCTGCCTGAACAGCATCCTCCTCCAGAGTCTGTCTGGCAGCTTTACTGTGTCTCCTGCAACCCCTCAGCTAGGATGTTGCAGACAGGTTAAGGATCATGGATGTAACTAGCAGGACAAGTTTTAAAATAATGTTTTGTGTACAGCAATGCCTGGGCTGCATCTGCAAGGAGCTAGGGGAGGCAGACTGGATGACCTCTGCTTCCCCTTCTTGGTGTCCTTGCTGAGACAGCATCAGAGCTACACAGCCTTGGCTGCTGCGCTTAGAGCTTGCTTGAGCATGGATTCCCTACCTCCCGATTGCAGTGTTGTTTGTCTTTGAACATCACAAAAAGAGGCGGAACAGAGCTCAGCAATTAATATGGTCTCTTCTGATGTGTACTGGCTAAACTATGTTTAGCTTCAGGTTGGGCAGTTGGATTACTCCCCCCATCCCCCTCCTTCAACAGAGGTGTTGACTGCTTCTGTTAGCGGGAGTCCTAGATGCTTTTAGATCTCTCTCCCCAGACAGGAAGGGCATGGGTTGAAATCACACTGATTCCTTGGATTTCTTGCATTGCTTCCTGTTGAATTGCTGGGCCAAAAGCTAATGGGGGGAGATGCTGTACTCGTTGTTCAACTCCTGAGGCTTGCAGCATGCCTATTTATATTGGAAAGCAAGTAAATAGCCCCACAGCAGCCTTATCAACTTGCATCTTTTCGTGTCAGGTTTTGGAGCAAAGGGAAAGTGTTCCGAGTTGAATTGCAAAGGGGAAAAATCCCGTGTGGTCTCTTAGTAGGTAGTTTGATGAACAAAGTGTCGGTTCTGCTGTTCCTTTTTTCATCACCGTTTTTCTTTGACTGCCCACAAGAAACTGCAGTAAGTTTATTTGTACGTGTTGCTGCTGGTACCGGGCCTTTTCTTTCTTCCTGCTGCTGCTTTTGTGGTCAGGGTGCCCTGACCTTGCTCAGTAGGGACTGAATGGAGAAGGGCTGATGTGATGTCAGGGTGCAAATATGTTAGTGAATGGGCTGCACTGTGTTGCTAGTTCCTTCTCTTCTTGGTTTATTTACCAGTTGTAAATATTTTCAGACTTCCCCATGTGTCTGAATCGATGAGAGTTATGTCTTATTTTTCCATATACCATGTTGGACAAAATATGTATATTTAGGAAGAAGGTGGTGCCAGATGGGTAGGACTCCTTAAGGTAGGACTGCTATTCAGAAGAGATGAAACCTTTTGAAGTCTTTCCTGTTGCTTGTATGCTGTGCATTTGGTAGCTACAACATGTGCCTGTGCTTGCCTGCTCCTCCCTGTGACACTCTACAGTATTTGTCTGCCTTCTTTGGCAGCTAGAGAGCAGAAGAAGAGCAGCCCACAAGTACAGATGAGGGAAATGTGCGTTCTCAGCCTTCCACAGAGGCAGGAACCTTCCTTGACTTGTTCGTCATGAGTACAGGGCACAGGGGCTGGGCTGGGACGCTGGTGGGTCAGGTTGGCTGTTACTTTGTTCCAAAGAACCTCTCTGTTCCTCCTGGAGTGGAGGTGGGTTTGTCGTCCTTTTGGAGGATGCACACTGGGATTTTTGCAACATACAGGGGTTCCTGGTTCTAAGGGGTGGAAATGCATTTTTTCCACATTTTTGTGAAATTTTTTTTTAATTTCCCAATCCAAACTTAAGCTGAAGGAGCTCCTCCAAGGATGAGAGCATGACTACCATCTGTGTTCAGTCATGTGCTCCCTGGGGAGAAGTGCAGACTGGTTCATGCAGGCCAGCCCAGATTGCAGAGCCAGGCCATGTTAGTGACCCTATGAAAATATAATCCTATCTGATGCTAGAGGGGAAAATTTTACATTCCTGGCAGGTGTTTACATATTTTTTTAAGTGGACCACCTTTCTGCTGTAGTGATTTAAACCCCTGAAAATATTCTATGCATGAATTTACATCAAATAAAGCAAGCAGCATAATATTAGATCAATGCATGTTAGATGATCATCTCCTTCCCTTCCCATCTATCCAACTCTTACATCATTTTACATCCATTTTTGTTCCCTCCAACACTTCCAGCTGCTTCCTTGTTTTGCTCACCTGGGCACCAGTGTGCTCCACATGGGAAAGCTTCTGTGTGTGCGTGCTCCTGGAGTGTTCTGAGCTTTGCATGACTGCTTAACCTCCTTCATTGAAACACGGAGAGACTGGGGTGTGTGTGAGACTGGGAGTGGTGGATGGCTGGAATCAGAGGCAGAGGATGTCTATGTTTGGAGGAGCTCTCAGGTTGCTGGTGTGTCTACAGGAGTAGAGAAGTTGGGTGTGAGGTGAAAGCAATGCTAAAAGCAGCAAATCCTATAATGTTTGTTTTTCCTGGATAATGAGGTGTAATTTGAAATCAGATGCTTCACTTGTAGACCTTGTAGGAATTGGAATATTCATATTCAGGAGTTATGAAAATTAAGGATACTGTTTTCTGGACTCTCAAGGTAATGCTGGTCATGTGATTTGCTTTCTTTAAAGTTTGCATAAGAAGCCAACACATCTTACTACTTGGAATATCATTATAGATCAGATGCTGTTTAAAGAACATGATTAATGTTGCAAACCAGAAGTTGATAATGAAAAGATGCAATTCTCCCTTTTTGTGACTTATGACACGAGTTTAATGATTTAGTTGCATTTTCCCTATGTAGCAATCTTTATGTTATTTGTTGGGTGTGGTGGTAGTTCTCCTTTCGCGGGGCACTGTTGTCTATTACACTGTCTATGAGAAAGCTCTCATTACATGCCTTTTACAGGTGTTGAAAGGGAAGGGTGGCTCAAGGCAGCTGATGGCCTCCTGCTTTTAAGAAACTGGATTCAGTTCTCAGCAGAATTCCCTGCATTGTTTGAAGTGATTTAAACACTAGACAATGGTTGAACTCTTGATAAAGCTTGAGATCTAAGAGCTAGTTTTCAGAAAGCCTTATGCTCCTGGATGTAGCCTGTAATTGTGTCTAAAGCAAGCTGTGGTCTGTGAAATAATTGAAGCATGATTTGGCCCTAAGAGTCTCACTTTGGGAGTACAGAATCAGTGGGTTTTCATTCTGTTTGGCCTAGATCAATACATGGATTTAGACTCCAGACTCCTAGTGTCTTGTGGACCTGAGTTGTCTGTTTGTAATTTCCCACATAGGAAGTAAGGATACTGTGATGCCTCCTCCTCAAACAAACATGGAGTAGGTACTTTTTGAGAGAGTAAATCAGCCTCCTTTACAGAAAGTACAGAAAGATAATTGTTAATCCTGTCTTAACAGTAGAGTTCAAATAGTTACTAAGCCTTAAGGATAGATCAGGGTGGAAAAATAAATCCTGAGTGCCTTCTCATAACTGGCTGTGCTCCCTTGTGTGGTGAAACAGGCAGAGTGGTCTTTGGGAGGTCCAGGGAGGGAAATTTGTAAAGGTTATGGTGTACAAGAACAGGAAAGGGTATCTTGTAGTTTGACAACATGCTTAAATGCAAACAATTCCTGTTTCTCATCTCCTCCTGTAAGTTGTAACTTAAAGAAGAAAAGGAGAATCTGTTCTGTTTGAAAATGAAAGCTGCCATAGCGTCTGTAAAGTTTACACCCTGTAATGGGGATTTCTGGCACTGGGGTGAGAGATGAGAGCAGCAGACAGTCGTGCTCCTCTGCGCTGCTTTCACCCCGAGGGAGGAGACCTCTGAGTTGTATGTACATGCAGGACAGGGCTGTTGACTTCGGGTCCCACCTCTGGACGGAAATCATAGAATCACAGAGTTTCCTGAGTTGGAAGGGACCCACAAGGGTCACTGAGTCCAGCTCGTGGCCCTGCACAGGACAGCCCCGAACATCACACCATGTGTCTCCTGAGGATGTTGTCCAAACGCTTCTTGACCTCTGACAGTCTTGGAATCAATCCTGAGGAATCTGTCAGGAATAACACTGATGTCATTGTTCATGCACAAGGAAATAATCTATTTTCCATTAGATGTGACATACTTTTCCCTCCTCTCTCATTTGTCTTGCCCTTCCTGACAATCCTTTTGCATTTTTTTGGGACCTCTCTTCAGTTTTTTCTTGTTATTCTCTTACCTTTCACCAGCAGTTTCACCTCCCTTGCAGAGTCATTGTCAGACACCAGACATCTTGCCTGTCCCAGCACCCCTTCTCCATCCTTGTCCAGTTTTTCTTTTGCATTTGGTAAACTTTTTCCTTTTTCCTGCCCTGTTTTGTGCACTGCCTAGAGTTCCCTGGCTCCCTTCCCTGCCTGTTGCGCTTGTTCTCCCTCCTGTTTTGGGCCCTTGTCCCAGACTGCTCCTTCATCTCCCTCAGGCCTGGCATTTGTCCCTGCTGCACTCCAGATGCACTCCTTTCGCTTCCTTGCTGCCTGGGTGCCGGCAGCCCGGCCACAGCCAGCACAGGAAAGATGGGCTCCCTCTGCTGCAGGGCCTGGACCCGCTCCAGAGTCTGGACCTGCTCCAGTTGGGCAGCCATGGCAATGAAAGGAGTCTTGGGCTCCTGTGTTCCCAGGCTGGCGCGTGCTCGCCTGCTCTGTGGGTAGGCATTGGGTTGCCGCTGGGAAAGTGTTCGAAGTTTGAGCATGCTCAGCAAGGAATGACTCCTGGGAGATCCTGGTTATTGACTCCCTAAAGGTCTTTGCCTGCCATGAATGTGCTGTATGCTACCATCGGATATGGGTATAAAAAGTGATTTCCGTGTTCAGCATAATCTTAAATTACTTGAGGCTCCAGAGCCAAGAAAGGAATATGAGGAATATAGGATGCTCTCCAAGGGAAGGAGGAGCAATCTAATACCCGGAGTGCCTGCTTTGCCCAGCACAGCAGTGTCCTCTGCCGTATTGCTTTACTGAGAGCCTTGTACTGAGTGAGAAGACCTGTTAAAATCTTCCAGGCAGCATTCACAGTTGGATTATTTGAAACGTGGTATTTATTATGTCCCTCTTTCTGCTTGATCTCTCACTGTCAGCATCTACCTCTTTATATCTGAATTTTATAAGCATGAGTCCTATGTCTCTCTATCTTGCTTGGATTGTAAAGGCTGTTTTGGTGCGTTGCTTCCAGTGACATTTTGAGGAGGTCAGTGCAGACTGGTGGGCCGATTTTGGCAGTATTTGTGCTTTCTCTCCTTGCCAACACTGCAAGGAAGAGAACTGAACAAGAGAATTGGTGCTTTTCACTGTCTCCTTTAGTAATAAAAAGTACAGATTCCACAGATAATGCTTTTTCACACCTCCAAGCAGGTGAGTAATTAGTTTTGGGATGTAACAAGAAACCACAGGGATGTAATCTGTACTGAAACAGGTTTGTTGATAAAGACACAGTGGTGTGGTTGAGCAGGCAATCTCCTCTCTAGGCACAGCTTCTAATAGTGCTGCGCTTTGGAGTGACTTACATCAGTTTTCACTGTGAAGTAAGTTACAGTGGGAAAAGACATTTGTCATAGCAGCACCTAATACAGCTACATCTGTCTTATGCAAAAACCAGCCCTTCTCTGTCTTCATGCCGCATGTACAACACTTACATTTTAGCTAAATGTAAAATGAGGATGTACCTGTGGCAACAGCATATCTGTGTATCTGTCTCACAGTGTCTCTGATAACCGTTCACAGAATAAATACAGTGTTACCAATGATCTAAAGACACAAAAGTACCATATCTTGAAAGATGAGGAGAGCTGTCATAGGACAGACAGTGAGTGGACTGTGATGCTCAGCGCAGGTAGAGTAGAGTCTTTCACTGATTCAAGTGTTTGCACAGAGAAATGGGTTAGGAACCTAAGGAAGATGGAAAGTTTGGCAGGAATTTTTAAAAGAATTTTTGGAGGAAGAATAATGGTATCATTTTAAAACACTCTAGGGTATTTGAATCTGAATATTATACAATCAAGCATCATGACCCATTTTATCTCCAGCAGGATGCAAATGAATATATTAAGTTGTTTTCTAAACAACAGTACATAAAGTAATTTTTTTCTTCGTGTTACAAGTATTTCTTGCTGGGTACTGTGTCATTATTAAGTGTGGTGTTTCCTTAGTCAGGAATAATAAAGGCTTCTATAACAAGACCTAATTTTAAAAAAAACAAACAAAACAATCACTGTATATTCAATTATATCAAGCAGTTTTACAAACGTATAAAAAAATCTCTTTTGGGAATAGACATTTAAATATTTAAAAACTTCAGGAATTATTTTCAGGTTTTATTGTGGGTTATATACTGAGCATAGAACTTTGACCATAAGTATGTTTTTCCTGGTGCACAAGCTATGTAATAATTTTGTGGGAATCTGATCACAAGCTTTGGGCATAAAGGAAACTAGTCAAGGCCATTATGGCCTCAGTTTAACATGTTTGGATAGGCATGATCTGTGGCTGCCCAATGTTGAACACTGATGTCGTCATCCTCTGTGGTTTGGAGCCACTGAACCATAGGGGCACCTACCCCTTGACTGAGCGCAGCGTCTGTGCTGCAGCTCCTGGTCTTCTGCAGCACACCATCACGGGTGTGGGGCTACCTGATGGCTCTCAGCCAGAGAGACAGTGGGATCAGGCACACTGACCACGGCATTTTGGCCCTCTGGCAGGGCTCTGTGCACTCAGGGCAGGGAGAAGTTCCTCTGAAGGGCCACTGAATGCCTGAATTAGTCTCTGGTGCTCAGCAGTTCTCTAGGGGATCTGGCTTGCATTTAGGCAGTGTGAATACCTCTACTGTATACTCATACTAGATTCAGAAAAATAGCATTTCCCCTGAGCTGTTTTATTTCTCAAAACCAGGACTGTATCAGATTTTCCCCCAACTGTTCAACAGTAGTATTAATGTAGTGTGTTATTTATTCTTTTGACATGTTTTTATTTAATGGAAAACGTCTACGTTATGCTTGAAGTTGGGTATGAGTTGCTGGATCCCTTTCAGAATTCTGTTAACTCTGGAAGTAAATCAGATTACTTTGTTCTACTATAAGCACATTTGGCTTGGCTTTCACATGAGGTGTTGTATGGGTGAATGAACCCAGAGCACTCCAGCTGGTGCAACAGCTTTATTTATGCAGAGTGATGGCATGAAAGGGTTTTGGAAAATGCTTTTAATGGCTTCAGAATTGATTTGTACTGCTATTGAACCACCAAACTGCTTTAAGCTCTTACACTTCGCTTGTGTTTTCTAGTGACAAACTGTAGGTTCAGGTGATGACCCAGTTAATCACGAAACTGTGCTGGTTGGAAACAGAAGAAGTAGAGGTTTTCTTAGACTCTCTTTATATGTTCCTAGCATTTACCATGTGGCAATAAAGCTTCCACAGTCTTTCTGTTCATAATGTGAAATAGTTTTTTGCCCACATGATGGTGCTTTTATAGCTCAACTTCTAAATGCTTTAGGTCTTCATAAAATGGTAACATGTACTTTCTCACTTCTATAACACATTTTATCATCAGTTAAGGATTAGCTGGGTGATTTCAGCATGTATTTCATGCACTCTTTACTCTTAATATTTTTCCCTCATGTTATTTTTAATTTTAAATATCATTTTGTTACTTGTGCGAGCACGTTGAATTTTACTTTTTCATAGGTTTTAGTGCCAGAATTGGCAGGTTATGCAAAATGGAAGGGGTTTCAATAAAATCAGTTATCGAAGTGTGTGATATGTAGCTTGTAGCTTCTTCCTAAGCATCGTTTCTTATGCAGGCAGTTTTGTCAACGACTTGAAAAACATCTCAGAAAGCGGGTTGGGAATTCACAGTGAGGAAGAAATATCCTCCCCCTGGTGCAAGATAAAGCAGAAATTTTGAAGCAAAGGTGTGGTCTTGTCCAGTTGTGAAAGTAAAGTGTCAGGAAAGTATTTTCAGTAGAGAACAGTGTTGATCTTCTACAACTATTTTATAAACACATACATGGTAGTTGAATGGTGATGCAGTAAGTGCAAAGCAAGTGGGCAATATTTAATTCAAATTTTCACTTGTCTAATAGCAAATGAAGCATTTGTGTGGAAATACCTCCCTCTGGTCTATTAAGGGATTCATGGCTCCACAAGATCCCTGTTTTGCTCAGACTGTGCCTTTGAATGTGAAGTAAAGACATAGTTGTTGGGTAAGAGTCACTAATTGAGTGATTGGAGCAAATCATCCCCTTGGCTTAGCAGATGAAACCCTAATTTTCCCTCCAGGAATAGCCAGAATTACCTGTTTGTACAGTGCCTTCAAGTTGGCCGATTTAAAACCTGAATTAAAACATATAAAATTGGCTGTGTTGGTTTGAATATGATGTTGGCATTCCCAGTTCAAGGAAGTGAGGTTGATCATGGTACAAGGGTGCCAGGAAGGGGTAAGGAAGAACAAAGTGAAGACAAGTCTCCGGAGGTTGGGAAACTGTCACAATTAGTCTAAAGAGTAACTTGTATGAAGATGTTTCTGAGGAGTTCCTTTGAGAGGGTGAGTGTATGAAGCTTTGTTTACTTAATTGCTCACTTACATATGTACAATGGTTTTGCTTACTTGTGTGAGATGCAAGGAAGAAAAAATGTTTCTTGCCTGCAATCAGTTTCTAATACAACCTTGTCCAGAAACATAATACATAGTGAATCAATATGTGTACTGACTTGTTCAATATCATTGATGGCCATCAAAAGTAATTGTAATTGTTGTGGGTTAAAATAAAGTATTTGTAAAGTAGATTGGCTTGATTCACTGTGCAATCAGTGTTTGTGCTTAAAGGATGAGGTTTTTCACAGAGGCAATTGGAAAGTTATAGATAAATCTGTTGCTGTACTTGTTGATAGATCTACTGACGGGTGGCTGAGGAAAAAAGACAGCACACATTAGATTTGTGCGGGATGGGACTCTTCTTTGCTGACATCTGGCAGAAGAATTGGAATCTGGGACAGCTGCTAGTGACACAGAATTGCAGACAGTTTTAGGACCTGAATGCAATGAAGATAAATGAGCTCCAATTGGAAGCTGAATGGCCCTAAAGTCAGAAATTAATGTGGACACTCTGAATGCTGCACTGATAGGCTTGCAAGAGGTGTTTTTTGTCCTGTACAGTCATAAATGCTCACTATTCTGGACTTCAGGCTACATTATTGGCATGCTGAATAGTTGGAGTTTTTAAAGCTTTGTGTTACTGCTCAGGTCCCTAAATTTGACCCTGGTTTCAGGCTCTAGCTGGTTTGGTGTTAACAACTAAGTGTACTCTATTGCTTTACAAACCTGAGCACTTTGTCTGTCTGTCTGCATAACGATCCCATAGAAACTGGGTCAAGGGATAAGACCGCATTGTTTAGAGGTTTTCAGAGTCTGACCAAGATAGGCTCTCTTAATTTTCAGTACAGGTGATGAAATCTATTCTTTTATGGATAGACTTGCATACTTGAGGGCATATCTTAATGCTGCAAATTTTAGAAAGTGCAGAATGCTAAAGAATGCAATTCTGAGACTTGCTTTTGCAAGTCTCTGTCTGATTTTTGGTAAACAGCCATGGTGTTTTCTTGAGCAGGCAGGTTTTTCAAGGTTATTTTTCTGTGTTTTTAGAGACAGGAAAAAGAAAAAAGAAATCTGTGTTTATGAATTAAGCCTGGTTAAGAACCTCACCCTCCCTCCTCTTTTCCACTGACTGTACAGGGGACTAGACATGACCTCTCTTCTTACTGATCTTCTTGATCATACCTCACCTTGAGCCTCCCTACTTATGACTTCATGAGGCAGCCATCACTTACAATGTTAACTTTTCTTGTTTTGAGCTAGAAGAGAGCCAAATGGTACAGAAAAATGGGCTTTTTATTGGGTTCCTTCTCTATCTTAGTATTGTGAATTTGAGCAGAAGGAGCAGACAAAAAAATGAATGCAAATCCCTTTAGTTGCAAGGTTTCCTTTAGAGTCTGAGTCAAACTTAGTTGGCTGGTTGCAAGCAGAAAAAGAGACACCTAGCACCTGTGTCTATACTACTGCCCTTCAAGATTGAGCTATTTTTCTATTAAGAACTTTCCCAATTTCTTTGCTTCCACAAAAATGCTGGCTTTTATCAAAGAAATTAAAAGTTGGACTTTTGATCCTTTTAGGTCCCTTCCAAGACAAGATACTCTATGATTTACATGAATAGCTTCAATTTTCTTAGTCATCATATTTGCTTTGTAAAAGTGTGCAAGGGACTTGCAGAAATTAACCAGGATAACGTTTCACTGTATAAAAACCTGAATGATAATTGGCCCTCTGTCTGCTTCTCACCGCTTCAGGCTGAATTTTAGTTTGTCTCCCTGGTCCTGTTGCCGTGTTATTTTGTTATTATTTTTTAATATGGGTTCAAGAGACTCGATTTTATTTTTATCATAATTCTGCCATAATAATGAAAAGGCAGCATCATCAACATTTTATGCTTTATGTATAGAATTTTCCCTTACTGTAGGTGTATGAGTCTGCTCTGTGCTTTTGGTAGGGCTGTATTCACACCATCCCACTGTGCCTCAGGCTTCCCCACCTTTAAGAGGAGTTTACTGAGCACTGTGTTTCCGTCTGTTTCATGCTGTGAAAATGTGTCATAAAGGAAAGCAAAAGAAGTGGAAAGGGCCTAAATATGTGGTACCATTCTCCCACATAACAGGGGTCTTCAGGCTTTGGGAACCTCTTGCATCAAATTCTGAGCCCTGGTCTGACCTGAAGAGCAAAGTACTTGAGAGATCAGAGTGGCATCTATTCCAGCATGAGGTCTGCTCTCATTTCAGTCAGTAGCTTACTGCTTGCCTTTTCTTCAGTATTTTTTCATTTTTGTAGCCCTATATTCCTGCCCCAGCCCCAACAAGTGCTGTTTATACTCCCAGTTACCTTTAGACTAAGTAAGTTTGATATTTTTTTTCACCCTGCCAAAGAAAAATATGTGGAAACTTTAATTGGCCAGGACCTTTCTGATGCTATAAAATGTTCCTGCTTTGAACATGGAGAACTGAGGTGGCTTTATGCTGAACCACATTGTGGCCTTTGTCCAGCTACTGTGTAAGTATATACAGACCTTAAATTTTTAATCTGAGCATTTAGTATCTGTATAAAAGGGTTATTAATGTGTGATTAGAACAAAGCAACATCTCCTAATGTGTCTAATGGCAGTTGTAGAGGTTTTTTGTGCTTTCCAGGTGCTGTAAGTAGAGAAAGCTTGAGTTAGCCCAGTGACCTGACAGCAGCTGGCTGGGCTTAGCTCACCCTGGCCTTGGGTTTTCCAGCCTGCTGTGAGCTGATTTAATTTGCTATCCCATCCAATAACAAAACACTGAATGGGGTTTTTTTTGAGTTAGAGAGGTGCAGGGGCTCAGTCCAAGGAAGGTGAGAGTTGGTGTGCATCAGTCAGGACTGTATGGGTGGGAGCTGGGAAGGAGCAGAAGGGGACAAGGCTCCCCCATGGGCAGCTCTGCTGTATCAGTAACTTAGTAGTGTTGTAGCACCTGCAAGATGGAAAGAGTCCACTGCAGAGAACAAACCTGCTTCCTAACCTGTGCGAGGGGAGAAGTTACTTTAAAGAATAAGAGAAATGTAATTGATTTTTCATAGATTTTTACATTGCAGTGATAATTGAGGAAAAATTTGCGTCTCTGGTAGTGATTGGCTTGGACTTGGGTAGGTTTCACTGGTATCTCTCCAACCTTGATGGGCAGGTTAGTGCCATATTGCTGCAAAAGCTTGCCTGCATTTTCTTCTTCTTCTTTACTTGTGCCTGGTGAGCTGATATTTAGAAGTGTGGGATCTGTAATTTTTAATTCCCTTCCTTCTCAGCTAACATTTCTTTAATCCAAGTGCTGTTTTAAAATTTTTTACACCTAGGTATTTGCTGTGTGAATAAATCTGTGGGAACAGATTAGTCAGGACATTGAAGAGTAATGTGTAGTAAATTGTAAAGTTTAGTTTATCTTGCCAAAGACAGGGCTGTTTTTATCCTATCCTTATGGTGGGAACTAGTGTCTTATTATCTGTCACTGTTCTTTATAGTATCCTGTTGTACTGGTGATGCATTCACTAATACATGGGCTATCTTGTGCTTCCTTTTTTTCCCATATAGGCTTCTCAGTAATTGTAGCCTCAGAGTTAAAGCCAGGCAGTGATTGGCAGTACTCTTCTTATGTCTCTGTTCAGCTGGAAAGTTACATTTCCATTTATGCCCATCTGTGTACTATGTGTTTTGGTCATTGATCACCATATAAAAGTCATGCAGAATGAAAATGCATTTACCAAGAAAGATAAATGGACAGTAGAAGTGGTTTTCATCAGAAACCCAGCTAGAGTGTCAAAAAGCAGGGTAGGAAAAGTGAAATAAAATTCTAGTGTGATGTGTAACACTCAACAAGTAAAGCCAGTGGTGTTTGAATTAAAAAAGAAGGTTCAAAATTGCACCAAGTAATGAAGAATTTCCCAGTGAGTGTTGGCTTTTTTTCTGGCCTTCTCAGTAGTGTGTCCTCACAGTCCTTGGCACATCAGTGGGATCAGACGAGGCCTCAGGTCTAGAGTGGCTCTGATCCCCAAAGTAAACAAAATATTTGGGCTGTGTAATTGGTGTCATCTTGTACTCTTTGACTTTCCTGCTTTGCAGATCCTTATCAAGGTGACGGCTGCAAAGGACCAGAGAAGGCTGGAAGGAAAAAGTAGTGATGTAGCCAAGAGGGAATGATGGTCAGCAAGGGGTGAATTGTCCCACCTCCCACCTGCTCTTCTTGCCTTCCTACCTTCTCTGGGAATCCTGTCTGAGGCTGATAACAGCCTGATTCATAAATAAATAGAAATTTACATAATTAATTGAAATCAGGGTTGTGTTGTGCTCTGTTTCCAATGTGGTCTTGTTTACTTTTCCAGGAGAAAAGGAATCATTTTCTCTTGTGCAGTACTGTAGCCTATCAGTCTTACCTCCAAAAGGTGATAAGCCTGTGTATTCTGAAAAGTGTAAAGTTTGCCTGATTTTCTTGTCTTCGTATGAGACCTTAAGAAAAAATTGTGATGGCTCTTACTTTTCGTTAATGGTCATACTGGCTCTAAGTATATATACCATAATGCTTATGTCCGAAACATCTTTATGACTGATGGTCTTCTTTGCCCTTATTCTTTTATCAGATATAAGAAACACATTTCCCTAAACATGGGTGAAACAGAGCAGAGACCAACAGCAGGATCCCGCTTAGGAGCTCAGGAAAATGCTGGGATCAGTACTTTGGAGCATGGGCAGAAACCACCTATGACACCTCCAGGAAAACTTGTCTCTATCAAAATTCAGATGCTGGATGACACACAAGAAACTTTTGACATTCCGGTAAGGATGTGGAGGTTGGGGTGGCTAAAGATTATTCAGGCATTTCTGAAAGTGCATGTTCTCAAAACAGTTCTCTTTTTATTTCAGCTGTGATTGTTTGGCTAATGAATTTGTGTTGCAGAGAAAATGGTTGTTGTGCATATCATCATTAAATAGATGATGGTGCAATAGAATAATATTAAACAGGGAAGTGAGCTGTAAATCACAGTTATTAATTCCGTTTCTGTTTGAACAACTTCAGAAGAGGTGAAAGTCCTTGGTGGTTTTTTTTCTTCAAATATTATATCAGTGGTTTCTTCTGCTTTCTGAACAGTTGATGTATTTCCTTGCTATTTTGTTCTTGATCCAGTAAACTGAAGATATACTGATTTTTTTGTCTTTTCCTCTGACAAGTCCTTAGGATAGTAACTCAAAATCATTGAAGTTTTCAGTAATTTAAATCCCTCTTACAAGCACCAAGTGCTCTCACATAGATTGAGTGCAAGGAAAGAAGAAAAGCAGTTGCATCTAAAGTTTCTCTGTACCCTGTTGAAATTAATCTAGGTTGGTCCTTGCCAAGGAGACAGAGTTACTGCTGCATTTGTTGTGTTTGTGATCTGTAGAGTCAGTTTGAATTGGTTTTTATAGCAAGACCGATCCAGTTTCATACAGTCTATCTGTTAGTAGCCACTAATGATTTTAACATGCCATGCTTACACAATTAACATGCAAGGTGGTTGAACAGTGTTGCTGTTATGGAATTGTACTGGAATGTATATTTTTCAAAGTCTTCAGGGTTCAATGAATAGGAAAGCAGAAACCTGAGTTCAAATTTCATCCTTTGTTACTTGCATTTTCTGTAGCTATGGTAATTTCCATGCCTTCACTGGCTCAGTTTTCCCTTCTGTAAAATGGAGGATCACCAGTGAGATACAGAGATCTTAGATATATAGTGCCCTGGAAAAATGTTATCCCTATATTAAACATAAAGGAATTCTGATTAGGAAAATTACAACCAAAAAATGTTTATAATGTTTTTATTACCTGTTTATGTGTTTTTGTTTGTCTGTTTTCTACATGTACATACTTTTTGATCTGTACTCTGCTGCTGTTTGTGATCCAACTACAGCTGTGTGTTCAGTCTCAGATTTTGTTTTAGTGGAAGGTAAATTCTCTGGACAGGTAGGTTATGTGTGAACTGAACTGCCAACAAGTGAAATGCCCGTGTATATAGCAACTTGTTACACTTTTGTGTCTTTCAGAGTGCCTATCAAATATCCATAGCAAACAGTCTTTAGGTAAAAGCAGTCTTTAGATAATTGTTGCTGTTCAAAAGTGTAGGTCTAGTTTAAATTATCAAACACTAATAAAATTTTGGTGCTCTTTTATGTAATATAAATATCTCTATTATTATAGAGACAAGTTTGGTTTTTTTAACCCATTTGCTGATGCTAATTCACTGTACTTTGAAAATTGAAAATGATGCGCAAACACTTAGCAGAAACCATTTTGAGATGAGGTCCCTTTCATTAAATTGTTTGGAAGAAAGTGTAACTAACATGTAGATGCAATGAACACTGTAACTTCATCTTTGCTTCTCGGAGTTTGAGAAAACAATATTTTTTAATCTTTAATATTAGAAAATATCAACAATTCATTTGTTTTTAAACTTCAGCAACACCTGGAAAACCTGGGGATTTAAACAACTCTCTGTTGCGATCATGTCAATGCAATTGTTTGTGGAGACTTTTATTTCATAACTATTACTACTCAAGGAAAGCCGAGTTGGTTTGAAAGTCAAATCTGGTGGTGAAATATGCAGGATGCTTAGATACAGAATCTTTGACAGCAGATTCGTAAAGCCTTTTGTCTTTAAGCAATGCATAGTCAAGTGGAGGAATACACATTGTTTTCAGTCTGCTCTAAAAGACATTAATTGTTTTAGTCCCATCTCACAAAACTGAATAAGTTTTAATACCTCTAAATTGAGATGTTTATTCATGTTGGAAACCCCATGTTTCCATTTATAAGCTTAATGCTTTTAGCCAGATTGGTGCAGTATACACAGAAAAGGAAAATGATACCATTTCAACAAAATATTTTAGGAGCAGCAAGTGTGGCCGTGGGCAGAAGATGTTAAACATACATGCCTAAGCACATCTGTGGGCTTGCTTTTCGGTGGAGAATTAAAGACTTTTTGCGTGGTTGAAGATCTGAACTACACTTTCCAAAACTTGAGCTGCTACAATTACGAAAATAACTTTGCATATATGATACAAATATAAACTGAGAAGGATTTGTGTTTCCTACAATTTCAGGAATTTTGCTGCAGAAACTTCTCTGTGTTAGCAAATGAGCCAAACTTTGGGTGGTTTTATTGATGCTTGTAGTGTGTGTTGTAGGATGATATGAAGTTTAGTGATGCCAGTTTATTATTTGCCCATGAAGTCTAAGTACAAATGGAAACACATACTTAAAAATGGTACTACTTCTTCCTGAGTTTGGGGGAACTAGTGAAGTATTTGGGACTGTCCTGTCTGTCCAGTCGTACTGCTGTGCTACACTCTTGTTATACCCTCACCTCTACCGCCCCCTTAGCTATAAGACCTTATCTGTGTGGTATTTTTATTGAGTTTGTTATTGTTTTTTTTTTAACATTGTCATGGTTTTGGGTTTTCATTGTGTGCTCATTTATTTTCTTTTGTTTATTGAATTTTGTTTTGGTTTGTTTTTAAATTATATTCCAGGAGACATGATTCAATATCCTTGCTCTTAAGCAATCACTTCTCTCACATTGCATACAGATGACTTGTTACTATCAGTGCCAAATTCACCAGATTTCTATGTCTGTTCTGTATATAACAAAACAGGAGGAAAATATTACCTACTTCCATAACCCCCCCCAGCGCTGCTGCTCTTTGGGCTGTCTAAAAGTAAAGTAACTTCAATGCCATTTGAGTTTCCAAAGGAAAATTAATTCCTTTGCTGTTAGTGCTTTGATGCCATATAATCATACCATGTTTGGCTCATTGCATTACTTCTCACAAGAAAAAAAAACTAAACGAACAAAAAGAGAGAAGAGGGATTCACATGCCTTTATATGGGCCTGTAAATTACAATTTTTAATAGGAAAACCCCCACAAAGTATGTGGAGAGAGTTTGTATGGGAGACTTCAAAAACAGAAGCCTCAATGAAGGCATTGTCATCAATTGTTGCAAATGCAGTATTGTAAAAGAAAGAGATACATAAGAGAGATCTTCTATGCTGCATGCTGTTAACAAACAATATTTCATTGTAGAATCTTCCAACATTCCTATATTCCAAAAAGCTAGTGAAAATGTGAGTAGGTAATCCTGGATCTTTTACACACATCCAGTTAGCTGGTTGTGTACAGATGCTTGGAGGAGGGGGAAGGGTAGGCACTGCTGTTTTCTAAGAAAGAGATTACATGACTTTCACTTCATATTTCCTGCCTTTAACATATAATGAAAGTATAAAATTAATCATTTACCTTTTTTGAGCATATTTTTGTCTCTTCAGCTATGAGAAATTATGTAGAACATCCTTCCCTGTTTTTAGTTATTCAGCATTTTATGACTGAGTTTCTGTACCTTTAGTTTTTTTGTCAGTCACAATCTCTCAGATCAACTAGGTGTCAGCTGCAGTTGCAGGTCATTAGTGCCTGAAACTCAGGCCATGAGTCAAGAGTTCATGTTCATTCAGTACTTGGAGCTGTTGGTCGTGATGTTTGCTTTGTGGAAGGAGTTGCATATGTGTGGAATATATTTTTCCCTTGCTTTTTGTTTCTAATTTCCACTTTGGCTGTATTTACTGAAAAATTAGTTAGATATGCAAACTGGAGACTGCAGAGGTCAAAATACAGCATTTTGTTTCAGCTAGTGTTTGGCTGAGTTATGACTATGTGATAGAATGAGCAAATATATTTCCTTTCTTCTAGGTAAGAGAACAACAGCTTTAGCTAAAATGACTAATGTGAAGGAGGAAGAACATTTTTCCATCTGTGTACACATAATAATCATAATTGTATATAGATAGATCTTGGGCATATTGGAAGGTTGACACTGTAACTTGAGAAACCCAACACGGCCAAACAGAGGTTGTGTATTATACAAGAGGGTGGAGATGTAGAGTTCTATACTGCTTGATTTTCCTCTGCTTTTATTTCTACTCACCTAAGTTAGTTGGAAGAGAATAGTATTGATTCCATAAATCTGTAGCAAAACTTACAGATTTTCATGTGTTTGTTTTGATGTGATCTCCCCTGTAGATTCAAAGCAGTTTTAAGTGAAAATCAAATACAGTTTTTAAGGAGCAATAAAAATAGCTGATGATTGCATCTACTTCAGATCCTTCTGGGGAAAAAAAAAAGCACCTTTTCATTTTTCATGTCTGCCATTTATATTACATTTACTTTTACAGTTGTTTCATTGTCAGAGGTAATCTGGTTTAAAACTACTCCTAAATCCAGAGTCACTTGCTTCTTTCTAGGTAATGCTGAAGACAAGACTGATTTTCTTGTTAGATTGCCAGGATGATTTGGTGACTCAGACCAGGTTTAACCCTGACTGATACGATGCTTGTCACTGATTGTATCCTACACTCTGAGTGAATGGAGCTGATGTGACTGGAATGATACTGTTGATGCTAATTAGCAAGTGAGAGCCGTTTCTTTCTTTTTGGCATCAAAGGTGAGATCAAAGTATGTCACAGGAGGGTAGGATTCTTCTTTTGGTTAGGATCTGATCTCTTTAATTAAAACCAAACCAAAGTCCTCTTTATTGTGTCTGCAAGAAAATAGTTGCTTCCTTTTTGTGGCTGCCTTTTGGAAAGACCAAAACATGCTTGCTGTCAGATTACTCAAGTTTATTAAACATCTGTTTTTTGTATTGTGTCAACTTCCTTTCCCTTTGAATGTATTCAAGCTTTGTGAAACATGCAGGGTTGGAAAATGTCATCTGCTTTGGGGGATTAACATGGGTTTCTTAAGCAATAGGAGTCTCTTAAGAGAAAGCAGGGTAAAGGTGTAATCCTTCGTAAACATCATTTGTAAACATTTTATTTCAATTTGCTCTTTTCTTGGAAGAGAAAAGCTTTAGGTTACCTGATAACAGGGAGTAAAGACAAAATGGTCTTGATCTACAACTATTTATCTTCCACTGGAGTTTAGATGTAGTACTTTGGCAGGGAATTTCTCTGCCTCAATCCCAAATTTTTCAGAGAGAAGGACTTCATAATACTGTTGGGGGCTCTGTTTCTTAAGGGTAATGTTCTGGGTGGGTTGGTTTTTTGTTTGTTTGTTTTTGTTTGTTTGTTTGTTTGTTTGTTAGGCTGGTTTTGTTTGTTCATGCAGTCATACAATGGTGGTTCATATTCCCTTTGTGGGGAAAATTCTGTCTATTAACTCTGCTCCCCACCAGCTTCAAGCCAGTATAAGTGTGCCAGGAAAAGCGAAATATTAGAAAGTCTCAGTTAATGACAAACATTACATGTGCTTTGTTATAAATTTCACAAGTGCTGTCTTACCTATTACATTCAAAATTTCAGCCACAGTTTTGTAAATGTTTAAATTATTTTCTGTTACACTTATGGGCTATGATAATTTCCTTGTCCTAGGTATTTACACCTCTCCTCAATATGCAATTATAACTGCTGAAGTAAAAATTTAATAAAAAGAGCATGAGACAGTAAGGCAATGCAGAAATGTGAAACAGTGTTTTATGCTTTCTTAGCCAGCTTCAACTTCAGTTCAATATGAATTGGTTTTTTTTCCAGCTTAGGAAGTGAACAGCAGGTCAAATGTCAGTTATTCATCAGTGTCTGAGACTTTCTTTTCTTCTCGTGCCTGAAATTATTTGGCCATTGCCGTCAGACTATTTCCAGTGAATATCAAGCATTTAAATATACACTAATTGTCACGGCAACTCTGCTGGGTCTTCTGAAATTACAGGAAAAGCATTTGTTTTTCTGTAACTCTGAAACACATCAGTTGTATTTTTCTCAGCAGAATGTGGTTAGTGGATACCCAGTAAGGTGATTTGTGTTGACAAATGTTTAGAATGTCTTTGTTGAAAGACTCTGTATTTTAGTGATGTGTGTTAATAATTTATGTGCTTTTCAAAATGAGAGAGAGAATAATCCACAAGCAAACTTCTGTAACCTGAGGCAGCAAACTGTTTAAACTGCTGATTTCTTTGTTAAGATTCTGTAGAATGAATAGAATAAGTGTCAATGTAGTTTTAAGTGCCAACAGATCCAGTCCATTTTCAGACTAGATTGATGTATTTGAAGATAACTGGGAAATGCATGTAATTTTCTTGAATGAATTAGCCCAACTTGTAATCAGGGAAGGCTTCTCAAATACTGCCTTTTCACCCCTCTTGTCGAGCTGACTCACCAAGTCATTCACCAATGTGTGTAAGCCAGCACGAAGCAGAGGCTGGAGCTGGCACAGAAGGGGCAGCTGTGCCTGCAGAGGCAGTGTGGGAGCGTTTGTGAGCTCTACTGCCCTGACTGAAGGGGCCAGGTAAATCATGCACAGTACTGGTGAGTGAGGCTGGATTGATGGTCTGTGTGGGGAGTGTTGGGTGCCCTCCCCAGTTACGGGGCGTTTCCTTGGGCCACCTATTTGGAGGTGGCAGATGGCCAAGGAACAGTGGGAGGTGTTTGCCATCTCTCCTCTTCAGAGTGTACGTGTATGCGTGGCTAGTGGTACAAGTGGAGGCTGATTTTGCTACCTCTACAGTTTCCTGTTTCAGTGGTGATGGGAGGAGGAGAGCTGAACTGCCTGTTGTGTGCATCCTTCCCCTTGAGGCTGAGGTTTACCTCTTTGAAGGTTTTTAAAGCTAGATGTCGGAGGCTCAGCTAATCATGTTCATCCATGGTAGGGTGAAAGCATGGTACACTGAACAGGCTGCTCATCATGCCTGTTTCAAATGTGTATTTTAGGGTGAGATTAATTGCTCTCTGGAGGTGCTTGTATACCCTTATATGTTGCGTTTTTCTGTTCCAGTAGTAACAGAGAATCATTGAATCATTTAGGTTGGAAAAGGTCTATAAGATCATTGAATCCAACTGTATTTATATGACGTGTAACTATAAAACAGTATCATTCAGTTTAAAAAACTTAAGGAAAAATGCTGTGATATATTATTTGTAGATCCAGTGTAGATGTAGATCCCCCATACCTGAAACAGATCAGCTGGGTATCGAGATAAGGAACATCCTTACCACCTGCATCCAGTCAAATGACATGGATATAATGGTTATCATCATCTATANCCCCCATACCTGGAAAAATGCTGTGATATATTATTTGTAGATCCAGTGTAGATGTAGATCCCCCATACCTGAAACAGATCAGCTGGGTATCGAGATAAGGAACATCCTTACCACCTGCATCCAGTCAAATGACATGGATATAATGGTTATCATCATCTATAAATCCAAGCCAAATCAGCAGCCAGACAGGGTTGATTGTATAATGGGAGAGGAAATTTCTCTTCATTTTCTTCTAGTAGTTCTCGCTACAGGGACGGTCCTCTCACCAGCCTCTGCCCATATCACTTACCTTTGTGAGGAGTGTAAAAGCTGTGAAATAAAGTGTGGCATGGAGGAAGAGTGTGTTGGTGCTATGCTGCAGTGGTAAACATGCATGACATGATTTACTTAAGCCCATTCTTTGTTAACATAAGGTGGTCAAGCTCAAGTTACTTTCCTTAAGCTCTTTATGAAAAACAGTTGTCCATGCTTCTGAACACATGTTCTGGAGGGGCATAAAAAATGAACAGGAAAAGCTTCTGTGAGAAAATAGCTGCCTTTCTCCACCTCCCGCATTAAAAAAGTGTGTGTTTTCCACAGCTGAAGAAATGCAGTATAAGTGTTATGCTTTGCCAAGAGTACAATCTCATATTAGACTTGAGGCATTTTAAAGCACACACAGTTTATAATTCTGCACTGAGCAAAAGAAGAGAAAACTTGGGCTCATATGTAAAGTACTGCTGGTATGTGATTTCACACAGCATGGTGAATAGCCATTCAGAGCTCTGATTTTCAGTATCTTAAATTGCAAAAGCATATCTGCCTGTAACGTGTTCTCTCACCTGTTTGAGGGATGAAAGTACCTTTATTTTGGGATTGCTGTGCAGCTGCTTTTCATTAATGCTTTTCATCATTATTTTGAGCAGAATGGAAAGCTGCCTGTGCAAACAAAGGCTTATGTAGTACAGGATAAAAGAATAGCAAAATGTTCTAAATTATCCATTTGTTTCCCTTTCATTTTATTCTCAGTTGGTCATGATCATCTATGAACAATTTTTGCCTGGTGATAACACAACCTGTTGACATTAGTTCATGTTTTAGCACTTCCTTGGTTTTCTCATTTGGTACCTCTTGTTCCTTACTTGCTT
Source organism: Pardalotus punctatus (assembly GCA_013400915.1). NCBI lineage: Eukaryota > Metazoa > Chordata > Aves > Passeriformes > Pardalotidae > Pardalotus > Pardalotus punctatus. The sequence goes on from VZTX01013248.1 coordinate 108,389, forward strand.
GGCACTAGAACATGCCACCTTATATTGCTTATCCTTTTTGTCCTCTCTGCCTCTCCACAGCTCTTTTGTAACTGCTGATTCAATTCCTTGCTATTGGTATTCTCCAAAGAAACAGGAGAAAGCAGTGTAGAAAGATGCAGGAGTCCTGGGTGTGTCTCCTGGGTCTTTAACTTGCTTCATTCTGTGATGATGTCCTTCCTTGTTGCAGTATCAGGTCTTTGTTTTACAAGCCATGTGTTGTGCTGCATAGGGGAGAAAGTGCTCATCACTTGTAAAGGCTGTATCTAGAGTCAGAACTAGGGATGCCTTCTACAATGGCATAGTCACATTCTCATTCATACTCCAACTCTGAGAGTGGAAGGAAATATCCATATTTTACCTAAGATAGTTTGTGGTTTTAAAGTGAAATTCAGCAAGCTTAAAAAAAACAAAAAAAACCTTTATAATTAGGATGCAGTGATTAAAGCAGTGTGCCTTATCTTGGTACAGTCTAAAGAGGCTCCACCAGTTCCCAGATTTAAAAGCCTTCAGAAAGATTTAGTAATATGTTGCTTACCTGTAAACTTATCTCCATTGCTCCGATGAGCTGCCTAGACAAGGCTGTGATTACAATACGCACACACAATTAACTGTTGTCTTTTGCATGTCAGTGTGTAAATCACATAAAATGCATGGCTGAAAATGTCTGCCAAAGCTTTTGTGCATATCTGAATAAGGCTACCGTTAAAATCGTTCTTGGATAAATACGTCAATTTTTGAATAAAAAGTGATGCATGAGGCACGTCAAGTGCCAGATAACTCAGCAAATACAAACAGCAGTTGCAGAAGTAGATTACAATATCTACTTTTCTTATCCCCATCCCCAAAATGGAGGCTTTGATAGAAATTGCACAAACATAATGCTGCCAGAATATAAATAGCAAATGGTGAATTATGACTTAGTGCCAATTTGCTGTTTGGTGGCCTGTTGGCAGATGCAAATATTCATGCAGAGCACAGCAGCAGGGAGTTTTTCTTCCCATTTCTTTCACTGTTATCTTCTCACCTGGTATTCTGGTTGAACCTGGAGTCATTCCTTCCTTTTTTCTTCAGTTTGCCTTGCTTTTATAATTCTGGTCTTGTTCTCATGCCATAATATTTTCATATGATTCTTATTGAATTTAGAATTATCTCCACTTAGTGGAGAGTAGTTGTGTGCTGCTTAGCATTCAGAGGCTATGATGTTGCTTAGTATTCAGAGGGTAGTTCTTTGTGCATCAAGGGGGACCTTTTGCTCTTTACTGACTTTTCCCATTTCATTGCTTCTTTCTGTGGTGCAGATGCTCAGTTTTATTCCCTACTGTCATCTCACCTCCATCTAGCATCTCAGTTTTGTCCTCTCTTAGAAAACATTCGTCTTTGTATCCTCTGTGTGGACAGGTTGCATAGCTGCTTGTAGAGCTCTCTTTCTGGTCTTTTGCAGGGAGCACATTTGGGCAGAGCAGCAGGTTCTGGGTCTGCAGTGACTCTGAGTTAGGGGGGCACCTTGCCTTTCTGCTTACTGGCAGGGTTAAGCCAGATCCTCAGCCACTTTACATTGTCTTTGGTTGACTGGAGTTACTGGACATAAGCTGGGTTGCATTATATGATGATGTCATCCAGGACTCTCCTCTGAGAGTGCCGCCTTTCAAAATGAATCTTGGATACAACCATTTTGGTGAACAGAATTGAAATAAAAGGGATTTTGCAGAATTAGTTGAGGTAATACATGTAAACTGATGTAAAAGGGTACCCTTTGTCAAAACTTTTATATAAAGATATATCTCAGCAAATATAAAGGAATATTATCAAGTAGTTTTTATTACTGGATTCACACGCAGTAGCTCTGCAACCAGAAGTACATGGAGCCTAGTATACCCTGCTCTTAGATATTCCGGAGTAATTCAGAAACACCTCTGTAGTCAATGACAAACACTGGTGGCAGGCAAAAGAAAATATTTCTCATGAGAGCGCTTGCATACTCACTCGTAGCTTTATACAGAAAGGGACTCTGCAAGTAGTCTGGTCCAACTCTTGGCTCAAGGCAGGGCCAGCAGTGAGCAGATTGCTCAAGGTCCGTAAGAAACATTTAACTGTAAGGATTTGGGACTAATGTGTTCTTCAATGTTTTTTCTTTGAGAGCCTTAGTTGGACTTCAGAGTCACCAATTTAAGATCTGTCACTTCTAAGCCTGCGACTCACAGTTCTGAGGTAGAAACCTTCAGCTTTTCTGTGTGACAAATGAGTGTTTGCAGCCATATCTGTGAGCTTATAAAAGAAATGAGGCAGTAGTCGTTTTATAAAGGAGAGACGTCATAAGCTTACTTATGTTCTAAAGTTTGTCATAGCCATCAGGTTTTCTTCATAGTTTTTTACTTCATGTCAAAGTATGGGTATATGTACTTTGAAAGACTATGGGAGATTCTAAAAACAAAATTCAAGTGGAAAGCAAACGCTTCAAGTGGCTGATTGTGTCACAACATACTCAAGTCTGTGACTTTGGCAATCTCTGGAAGAGCAAGGTAGAAATATCAAGCTGCAGGAGAGCAGGCTTTGTGAACAGGAGAGGCTTTCATAACTGCATCTGCTTAAAAAAAGTCAACAACCCCTTCAAAAAATCTCACAAAAACCCGGATTCACACCAACTTTGGAAGAGCTAAGTTTTCAGACTTTTTTTTCCTATGAAGCCATTGGATTGCTGTTGTTAGAGAAATAGAATTAGGAGCAGGTAATCTTTTTGTTTCTCCTACATAGGCTGTCTGTAGCCACTGCCATTTCTTTCTGTATCTGTTCCATGAAACAAGTACCTTTGAGCAGACATGTATGCCTTTGTAAGGTTGAACAGATCTGTATGCCTTTCAGTGGAAAGGTCACTTCTCTGCAGAGCACTCGAGATCTGTGCTGCTTAACAGGGAAGATCGTATACACACAACTTAGCCAGGGGGAGTGACAAAAAGTTACTGAGGAAACAGTTCAGCATTTCCTTGGGCTGAGGGAACAAGTCTTTGAGGGTCAGTTAACACTGTTGCTTGTTTCACTGAAATGATGGGTTTCCTGTATAGGTATAGCTGTGAAGTAAATTCCAGGTATATGTTTTGGATGGGGGTTGGGGTTTTTTTCTGTTTTGTATTGAACTTCTATTTAGGATGCCGTGGGGGAAGGAAAAAAACAAGGGTTCAAGTCCTCAACCTCTGTGGTAGTGTTTTACTGAGTGTGAAACTGAAAGTTAACTCCTTCAGCACTCTCAGAATTCATTCACTAGCCGCTGCCTGTTAAATAATTACTTGATAATGAAACTTGTTCACCTGACAATAAAGTAGCACAAAAGGATTAAATAACTAAAATAATTAACACAAACTGATCCTTTTGAATTTATCCATAACTTAGGTATTAATGTTTAAATTTCAAATTAGCTAGACATTTTAACAGAAGATGCCTGGCTAATTTGACTGTGAATTATGACTATTTCTGAAGATAAATAACTTCTCCTCCTCTCTTGAAGACATCTCAGTACCACTTGCGGTTAATCCATTTGTCTTTCATAGGCATCAGATCCTCACATTGATATTTCCCAGGTGAAGGGGTGTTACCAATTATCTTTGTTTTCCTCTGGGGGCATTTGAAGGCCCCAAAAGACTGGCTAGTGATGGTGCAAATTCCTTTGAAAAGGTCATGTGTATGGAAGGCCATACCATGCCAATGAACTAGCTTGTAGAAATGATCCATGGATTCCTGGCTGCTTGCTGCCATGGGCTGAAAACCACTGAAATAATGTTGGGTGCTTGGGTACGTGTATAGCCATGTACGTTAGCATATAAGGTGTTTTGAACTCTTCTTTTTCTGCCACAATTGTACAGATTTATGGCCCTGGAAATCACTGTAACAACAAGTGGAGCCCTCTCTGTAAAGAGAACACCTTTACCTTCACTTTCAGGGTTCAGTTCAGAAGTGGGTTTTTCTTTTGCATTTCTTTACTGCTGTCTGAGAGGACCAGAGTCAGCTGGGGCCCTAGGCCCATGATTTTCCATGCTCCTTAGTTGTTAGCTAGGTTTCTGGCTGTGTCTTAGGCTGGGTTTCTAGCTGTGTTTTAAGCCTGGTTTTTGGCTGTGTTTTAGGCTACTCCAAGGAGAGCTGTGTGAGATATGGCTAGCTTTGAGTGAGGACTCACCGTGACCTGTGAGTCAGTATGTCCATTTCTGGTCCTTGGGGTTGGGGGTTGCTCCCTCGTCCTCTTTTATTTGCAACTATGATATACAATTATTTGCAATAATTGTAAGGATACAATTATTCCTGTAAGGATAGCCCTGGGGTACAACTGAAGATGTGGCAACATCTTTTAGCATGACAGATAGTAAGCTTGTTGGTTTTGTTTTCTTCATGCATTTTTTCTGTTTCCCTGACCCTCTCTGATAAAATCAATTCATGGAAACATAGACACTGCTCTGAGTATCTTCCAACCTGGCACATGAGCTCGCTCTGCCTTTCTCTCCTTATTCCCCAGCATCCAAAGCCCCTTTTGGATCTGACAATGCCTCCTACCTCTACAATCTTCCTTTGGCGGAAAGTTCTAGCAGTTTGCTTGTTGTTTTCCTGCCTCTAAATTGATGAAAGCAATACCAATCTCAGCTTTCTAAGGTTTTAGCTATTCCATTTAAACTGCATCACAGAAAGGGGCCAATTATTATTATCTGTGATGATTGTGTTTTAGTGACAGGTAATCTCTTTGGTGATTGGCTGACTAGCAGAGGGTTAGTTGAAGAAGATGGATTTGTTTAGGGAAGGGCAAATCTGCTTTAGTGACAGATCAAGCGCAGATAAGAGAGTGATGGAAAAAGGGTAGGATAGGTGGGAAAAAAGGGCCTCTGAAGATGCAGAAGTGTAAGAAAGCTCATGAAGAGTAAGGGGAGAGCACTGTTCTGGACTTGTATAAATCTCTAACTTCCCTGAATTAATTTTTTTTTGTCTGTACTTAAAACACTGGAGGTCTGTTGCTTTTGTGTCTTAAACATCACAGCATGCCACAGTCACATACAAGAAGAGCACTAGAAAGTAACAGTGACTGTGCAGTGCAGTCTGTCAGAATTGGAAGCAGAACCCCTCACTTGCTCCTCTTTTGAATTGCTGCCTATCAGTGCGTACATAGAGCGGAAAGTTAATGATGCATCTCTTAAAAAATTACTGTAAATTGCAAGTCTGTTACATTAATATGTTTAATTTGAACTAAAAGCTGTACCTAAGATTCTGCTAAGGCACTGTTGGATATTAGAGCCATAAAGTTGTATGTGCAGCCATAACATAACTGCCTGTTCCTTTCTTTCCATGTTCTGTAATGGCAGAAAGGGACTAAGGTGTTAATTATTTTTGGCATTATCAGTGTTGACGTCAGGAGAATGGTCTTTTAAGGAATATATTGAATCCAAATTACAATAGTCTAAAATATACTTGAGTGAAGAAAATACCTTCATTAAAAATACCCAGATTAACCAGCTCAGTATGGACCATTTCAGATATCCCAAAACAGTGGACACTTGACTTCCAAAGTGAAACCTAATTGGTAAATTTACCAGTAAGGTGGTGTAAATCAGCTTATGTCAGTTCCATGCTTTTAAATATTGCAAGCTGCAGCAGTTTAAAAAGAAGCTCAGGCTTCTGAAAATGCAAGTGATTGACAAAAGAGTGATTTAGGGTTGTTATAATTTTGGAACCTGTTTGTTTGAGAGGCGGTTTCACATTTTGAGTTCTCAGAATGGAGAAAGATTGGGGGATTTCTATTCCCACCAGGCACTTCCTGCCACAGCTGCTTGAGTGAGTTAATCTACTTGGCTTCACGTCTGTTCACTGCCTCTCTCTACTGCTCCCATCTTCAAGCCAGAGCAGGAGCTCTGTGGCTCCCCTAGCCCCTTTTGCCCATTCCAGGGCTCAACTTATCATTTCCTAGGCTCCTGCCCTTCTTTCAGCCTGTTGGCAGCTGCCAGAGAAGAGCTGCCATAGGATGCTGAGTTCTGCTTGCTGTGTGAGTGTTGACCCTTGGGCAGAAGAGGGAGGAGGGTGCAGTGTGGCACCTGTAGGACAGGCTATCTCTAGAAGGGCTGGGATGTGAGGCAAGAGTGAGTCGCTGGAGCAAATTTTCCAGCATCTGACTGAAATGACCAATAAGGTAATTCCAATTTACTGGAAAAGTAGGCTTCCTACTTCTGTGGCAACAGAAGTTCCAGTGCTGACTGAATTTGTTATTCACAAAGAAAATAAGGTAAGAATTGGCAATGCTGGTCCTACTTATTCTTCCATGCTTTCATTTTCACTTTCTCAGTGATGCAGTATTTGAGATAGAGATGTTGAAAGGGAATAGTCATGTTTAAAACAAAATTGGAAATGTTTGGTTTTCTTGCATTCTTTTTAAGAGAATGGAAATGTTTTCACCATTGATATACGAAAGCTTTTTATTGAGCCAAACTTGAGCTAAGTATGATGAGAAGACAATAAAACTTGTAAGTAGCTTGAAGGTTTTTCAAGTTCGCCTGAACTTTTGTCTGGTAAGCCTTTGTCCTGGAGAGAAAATGTTTGGCTTGAAGGTTAAGATGAATTAGGTGACTTTTGATTATCCAAAGAATGAAGGCTGTGTTTGTGCCCTCATTCCTGTTTCTTTGCATATGGTCCTTTCATCCATTCAGTCTGTGCTAGTCAAGGAGGAGGACTGTTTGAAGAAGGCACTATAGAGCGCTCTGTCTCTCATCCAGCAACAGCTGAATACTTTATGGAAGTATATTAAGTCCTTGACAGGAGAAGGTAGCCAGCTGGCTGCTGCAGCAGGATATTCTTGCTCTCCCTCACAGCTGAAAAGGAGTTGGCAGAGCTCCTGCCGAGCTTGCAGGGGAAGAGGGGAGGCACAGACTCTTGCAGTATTTTAACTAGGTGGGCTGTTAACCAAAAAAATAAGAGAAGAAAGCACACATTTCAAGGCTGCCCAGGCCACCAACTGGAAAGTGGTAAAGGGCTGACTTTAATATGAAGAATTACCACCCAAGAGCCTCCATGGTTTGGGATAGCTTAAGAATGTGGTTACTTAAATGTTGCAAACAAGTGAAGTAACTACACTGGTGTTTGTTCTGCTTGAAACAGCGTGCAGAATGGTGGTGTTTCACTGCTTAGGATAGTGCTGTGACAGTTCTACAGAATCTGGAGCCTGGAGAAAACCCGATTGTCCTTTCTTGTCCTAATAAGTACAGCTCAAGTCAAGATGTCCACATGGGTTGCCAGAAAAGATTGTTGAAAAGAAAGGACTTCACATTAAAATTAGCAAGTTCAGAAAAGGGAGAGCACAAGCAAAGTGCTCACCATTTCATTAAGCCAGGTTTTGAAACAGCATGAGACACTATCCAGTCAGTCATCCCTTTCCAAAAAGGAAGCAGGTGAAAAAAGCCTTAAGGCACAACCAATTAACACAAAAATAGATGTGTATTTTGAGTGTGGATGACCAAATATTCTGAGGTACAAGTATTTGAAACCAAACAAGCCTCAGGCCATTATTTTATAGCCTGTTCTTCCTCATATGCTTCCTTTAATGAGGTCTCCCAGGAAACGGTGTGTGGATGCTCCATTGACTGATAAGTGAAGCTTCTCCTTTAAGCACTGAAACTGGTGGTCCAGGAGATGTTTTTAGTAATGTAATGAAGGAATCCTGACCTCTTATATAGACTCAAAGGACAAATCAGATCTGGGTTCTGTGTTTGTGAATTCTCTTCAAGTGACCTCCGCTGTATTTTGGAACAGATGTTCTCTCAGTTTTTCCATGCTTACTGAAGATAAAGATAATATAACAGTAATTACTGAGGCCTATATGGATTTTTGGTGATGCAGTTTTGTGTGCTCAGAAGGTATTTGAAACAATCACCATAGAGGTCCAACATGCATTACAAACATGCATTGAGATTATGCAGTTCTTTAAATACACAGTCATACTAACCTTTGATGTACAAGATCCAGGTCACCATTTATGAAGATAACTAAATATTCTCATGGTCTGGACTGACCTTTCCAAAGGCAGGAAATACTCCTCTGAACTGCTTTCCCCTAATTTACTTTTGATTGATCTCATGGGTAGAGTTGGGAAAAACACTTGAATGCTAGAATCAGTTTACTCTCCCTTCCCAAACTGGCAAAATTTAAGTAAGCTCTGACTCTTCTGTTCACAGTGAATCATATGTGTTAATTAAAAAAAACCCAAACAACACACTCTTTTGACCCCTAAATGAGCTAATAACAGCTCCAGTTTAAGATTACAGGTTATTATAATAGGTGCTGGCTTTAGTGCTATCTTACTGTCCACTTCACCAAATTAAAGTTATCTGGCACTGTTTGATGCAAATAACCAGTCTTCCTTAAACATAGCAGAGCCTTACAGAGCTGGGTAAACTGTGTTGGACATTCTTCTGAATTCTGGTTTTCCTTAACTTTCATTAGCAGCAATCCTAGGCACGCTGGAAGTAATTAAAAATATGGGAATACTTTATATACAAATGTAGATGCATGATGTAGATGTAACTACTAATTGAGATGTTGAATGTAACTCTGACTTCTTGTCAAGCATCCTGGGTAGTCTTTGCTTGCAGGTTTATTTTGCAGCTTGCAGTCCCGCCTCAGCTGCTCATAGAGCTCCACGGGCAAAGGCTGAAAGGAGGGTTGGGAATTTAATGTGCTTTTTCAGTTGTTCAGAGAAGAGGCAATGGATACATCTTGGGTTTCTCTTAGCAAGTTGCAGGAATTTCAGTCCTTGTTTTTAGACTTGAAACTGCTTGAGGCTTCAAAGCCGTATGTGTGAAAGGAAAAGAGAGAAGGAGGAATACATACCAGTGCTAATCTTAGGTTAATATAAACGTAAGGGTTGAAATCCCAGCTGTATGAAAGCAGCTGCAGTAGCAGAGGGGTCATTCAAAACACATTCATTCACTGGTCTCAGAAACAGGTACTGCATCATAAAGACCTCCTGTACAGCAGGATATTGATTGCTTATTCAATTTTAAAACAATCTCCAGCTATTTTACAGTTTTGCTTCCAAGAAGAAGATTAGTGTAGTTTTAGTTATAAAAATTGATCAGCAGTTTGTTACTGTGTAATCTGTATGCAATCTACAATAAGGAAAATATTTTAAAGAATTTGTTATACACTGAAGAATCAGTTATAATGACAGAGGTTAACTGTAAAAAAAATATACATCTAGTTTATATTGGAAGAAGAAAATAGGAAGCTTTATTTGCATATTTTTATTTCTGGTCCAAGTGTTGGTAGCACTTCAATGTCTCTCTCTCCTGGTTTTTTTACTCTGTGTGTTGTCAGACTTCTAATGTCCTCAGCTGAAAAAGGAAATTAACCAGGAATCCCAGTTCCGTCTGTTCTTTTGTACAATGACATTTTTTCACAACAGGACAGCTACTTGAAGCGGAGCAGGAATGTTCTGCCAGTTTGTCTCAAACTCTTGTTAACCACATGGGAAAAGCTTGAGAGCAGAGAGAAGAATCTTGGCCTTAGTCTATGTTTTCCCCTTTGCTTGGGGACAGAGGAAGTCACAGACATGAAGAAGCACTCATTACTGAGTGCAGGGGCTAAAGCTCTTGATTGTTTTTGAAAGGGAGGTAGCTTTGCTGTAGATTGCTGTGACAAATCTAACTTTGCAGATTGCATTAAAATAATACAGCTAATAGGCAAAGTAAACCTGACAATTACTAAAATGTCTAATTTTTATTCTACAGGTAGGTAACCTGTTTTGAATTCCAGATCACTGAGCATAGAATAGTTTGAGTTGAAAGGAACCTTAAAGATCATCTAGTTCCAATCCCCCTTACTTGCAGAGGGACACCTTTCATTAGACCAGGTTCCTCAAAGCCCCATCCAACCTCGCCTTCAACACTTCCAGGGATGGGGCATCCATAACTTCTCTGGGCAGCCTGTGCTAGTGCCTTACCAGCCTCACAATAAAGAAGTTCTTCCTAATATCAAATCTAAATCTACTTTTCTTTCAGTTTAAAGTGATTCCCTCTTGTCCTATGACTATATACCCTTGTAAAAAGTCCGTCTCCAGCCTTCTTTCAAGCTCCCTTTACTTAGTAGAGGGCTGCTCTAAGGTGTTCCCGGAGCCTTGTCTTCTCCAGGCTGAACAATCCCAGCTTGCTCAGCTGTTTGTCCTCATAGGAGAGATGCTTCAGCTTCTCATCATCTCCTCTGTACTCTCCAAATAGGTCCCTGTCCTTCCTGCGCAGAGAGCCCCAGAGCAGGGTGTGGTGCTCCATGTGGGGTCTCACAAGAGTAGAGTTGAGAGGGAGAATCGCCTCCCTCAGATTGCTGTTCATGCTTTTTTTGAGCAGAAGGAGTTGGATTTTATATCAGTCAAACAGTTACATTAATATACTATTTAAAGAAAATGAGAGGCCATGTGTATATCAGTATAAGACATTATAGTGTGTTACTAGTGTATGACAGAATCACAGACTGTCTGAGATTGGAAGGGACTTGGTGTCTTCTGGTCCAACCTTCTTTCTCAAGCAAGGCTACCCAGAACAGATTTCCCAGAACCACATCCAGATGGCTTTTGAAAACCTCCAGGGATGGAGACTCCTCAGCCTCTTCGGGCAGCCTGTAGCAGTGCTTGGTGACCCTCAGAATTTCTAGGTGGTTGATAGCAGTACTGGCAGTCACTCTGCAGGCCCCCACATGAAGCAGAGTGCAGTAATCACAGAATAACTGTCTTCTCTAATTTGAGAAATTGTGGTGGTTTTAGCAGAGTTCCTTGCTGAAGATTAAGTATTTGCATTCATTTCTAACAGTTAAAAGATGTCTGGAAGCACTAGCGTAATCCTCTGGGATGAGGCTTCGTAAGCTACAAAGCCTTTTGATAAATATACTAGGCTTGGTTAGGACTTTTTCCCCTAGAGCTATACTAAGCTTGGGTTTATCTTACGTGCCATTTGTTCGGGATGCTTTTATTCAATAAACTGTCTCTGATTAATCATAACATTTACTGAGACCCACTCTGTTTAATGTGCCTTTGTCTTCTCCCCCTGCAGCTCACAAGAACATAGCACTACAGAGGGATGTAAGATCCCCTTCCCTGCAGAAATTCTTTTGTGAGAGTCCAAAATAGCTCAGGTCCAAGATTTTTGTTGCAAACATTCCCAGTAAGGGTTTTAGTAAGTCAGAAACGTTAGGTTACTAACTCCATTGATTGTTTTTGTCACATTAACCTTGACCTACTAAACCAGGCAGCAGTTGCTGTTTTGAATGCAAGAAGAACCATAGCTGGCATCAGCAGCTATTGTGCTGTTTTGCATTCTCTGTCTGTAGCCAGATTCTTCTGTTTCACTTTGGTACCTGCTGGCATCTACATACCTAAATTGTTGATTGGCAGATGCACTGTGACAGTCAAAAAAGTTCGTGAAATGGAGATGATAGTTGAATGCCTTAACAAGGGAAGCAAATCTCAAATGCAAAGCCAAGACAAATTATCTGTATAACTTGATACTACTAGCAGCTGTTGGCAAGGTCAGAAAAGTTATTAAAAGTTAAGTGTTTGTAAAGCATCCAGTATCCCTCTACCTGAATAATTTACTGTAAAAAAATTTAAGAAAGTATAAGTATAATTCTTTTGAAATATCGTTGGAACAGGGTAATAAATTCTCAGACTGTTTCTGTAATTTTTAAAAATGTCTTGAAATTTTTATGATTTAAACTCTGATGCAAATTCTTTTTCTTTATATTAAATGGATAGGCAAGTCTTTTTCCTTGCAGTTGATCCACTACAAGGCTTCTTTGCAACTGGGCAAAAAACTGAATATTTTCTTTTTAAAACATCTCTTTGGAAATATCCCTCTGATTAACCTCCATATGAAACAATAGCTGTTTCATTTGCAAGTGAGAGGAAAATACAGCCAAAACCATGAATCTTTAGCTTTATCATTTTTTGTTCCACTGACTGCCAAACCATTGGTTTCCCATCACAGTTCTGGTTTTTAATATCCATCAGTAACGATTTTATGAATTTTCACTGCTGGCAGTGACACAGATGTTTTCATTCACTGCATTATGGATATTCTCTAGACAACCAGTCTGTTGAAAAGAAATTAATTCCAGCAGTGAACTAAGATACTGAATTCTCAGCAGTTTATGAATTCATGTTTTTACATTGAGGTTATTTATATCTGGATTGAATTAATTTGAATATGTAACCAGGTGGTTGTGGTTATGTCTTTTATTATCCACTGGATTTGAAAAGCTAGCAGAATGCAACTGCAGAATGGGAAAACTCACTAATTGCAGTTGGTAAATATAGCATTGTATGGTTGAACTCAGCTTGTATTTTTGTCATTTCTGTTCATGGTTGCAGGCATGGTTAGCAAGAAGGAATATAATATACCGTAACTAGAGTATCCTAAGTAAGGCATACTGTGCAATTACTATTATGGTTTTTAGATCTGACTAATTTAAAATTTTTACTGAAGATGAAAATCTAATAACTTGTTTCTGTTTTATCCTATGGTCCGCATTTCACCAACAATGAAAAGTGGCAAGATATCCAGGCAACATCTTAGACAAGATCTTTTGAAGGAAAGCAGAGACTTTATAGATAACTTGCAAAGCCTGTCACTAAGCTACAAATTTATACTCAGCAGGGTTATGCTTTTTATGTTTGTCTTGTCCAATGAATATTCAAAATTGTTGGCTCAAGGAAGAAATGATCTTAGTCCTGAACTGTGTTTGACATGGAACAAAGAAAATGAAAACTTTAAGTTGTTGGATATTAAGCACTTTATCCCATCAATTTTTTTAAAATTTGGTTCTTCTTTTTAGGAGGACTCTTGCATAAAATGTAACTTACTAATCATAATCTCTGTTTCAGTAAGATTGAAAAGATTTTTATCTTAATACTTGATTTGTTTTTGTGTAGTTTGAGAGAATTTCATAACAGAAACTGGAGGAAGTGACAAACTTGGACGATTGTAAAGGCAAGTAAATTTCAGGGGCAAATTCTTTAGTGTTACATTAAGCACCAGTTAGACATGTCCCCATGATGTTGGTCTTGACTGTAATATTTGGTCATTCTTGCTGTAACTAAACAGCACAGGGTAGATGGTAGTGATTGCTGAAATCTTTGCTTCTCTGTGTCACAGTAAGTACCTGTTTTGGAAGTTGCCTTTGGTAGGACATGGGTGATACGCTTCCTAAGACTGAGCAGTTTCTGATCTTTGCACAAGAAGGCATCTAGGATGATAGCTACCCTGGTCTTTTTTACCCCCAGAGGCTGCACTGGAACTAGCCTTGCTTCCCTCTCAAAGACTTGTACTGTAAATTCAGTGTTTATGATGCATTACTTTGGTAGCTCTCTGTGAACACAGCCTGCCTTTTTCAAGATGTTGTGTCTGGAGTCAAAAAGTTTCTGAGGTGTTAGTAAATAGTTGCAGTTTGTTTGCAAAGAGGTATGCAGACAGTAAATCTGAGTATATCCAGGTAGCTCAGCATTTTTAATAATAAGAGTATGCATAGCTAGAGGATTAGAAAATATCTGTTTTAGAAAGTGTTCTGTTGGTTTCTTTTTCACTATATTGATTTTACAAATTCTTTTTATCTAGTGACTAATGTATGCATGAGGAATATTTTTGTAATCCCTTGTGTCTGAGGGGCAGCATCTCTATTGAAATGTATTTCCCAAATCAATCTCAGTCAGAATATTCTCTTCTATCTTGAGTCAATATACCAAGGAGAGTAAAGATCATGCAGTTTTATTTTTTAAGTGGTAAAGAGAGTAGAAGCTGTAGAAGGTTGTTTTGCTTTGGAAACACTATGATGACTTTTTTCTTGCTATGCATGGACAGATGCATGTTGATAAAGCAATACAGATGATTTTGAGAATACCAGTCAAGCTCTCTGCAATCTCACTGAAAACTTTGACATATATATGCTTCAGAGAACATTGTAGTGTATTCTGATTTTCCTCCTGCAAATTGCTATATTTGAATGCAATCACTGTCTTTGTTACTCATTCACCTGCTCCTGTGACTATCTTTCTTGAATTAAATAATTTCCACGGGAGCAGTTAGAAAGCTGGTTATGCTTTCTTACCCCTCAGCAAATAACATTTAATATAGAAAGTACATTGGAAGAAGCTTTTAAAATAAGAATAGCTAGTGTCTCTGTAGTAAAGACCTCTGTATACATTGTGGCAATGCAGAGAAAGACACCTGACAAAGAGATCACTTGTTTTGAGGTTGATTATTTGTGCTTCAGGGAGCAGCCAACCCCCGGTGACTCATTTGGGCTGCTGCCAGGCGTCCCAGAGTTTTCTGTCCATGAAGAGCAGCTCCCTGCCCTGGCTGAGGCTGAGTTCCCCTTGGTGGGGAGTGCAGGTACAGAAGGTAGCTGCCAGGATATGGCCACTCTTTCCATGGAAAATGCTAAATCAAGAGCCACGAGCCTCCACCACGGGTTTAATACAGACACTGTTAACAGCAGCCCTGGAAACTGTGAGATGCAGAAGAGCATAGAGGAGTTACTCTTTATATTTTCCTGGCATTGCCAGGAGGGAGGGCCATACTTGGAAGAGCTGTATTAGTTACAGTACATGTACTGAAACCAAAGCGTCAGCTGATGTAGGGATGGAGAAATGCCAGAAAGCTGATTTGGGGTTAGAAATTGGGCTATTGCAAGCACATTGTCTGTCTATGAGCTTCAGCCCCATTCCCCAGGAGCTCAGCAGTATTGAATGGCAAGGGCACATCTGGCATGCCCAGTGGCTCAGAGGGATGGGTGCAAGTAAGGAGCTCCTTAATTGTGTCTAGTCCTTCCTTCCCTCTGCCCCTCACAAAGTTGGAGCTTCACTCCTGGCTGAAAGAAGAACAGCAAGTTCTGTGAAGTTATACACTGCCTTATGTGGTTCTGCAGCCATCAGCTCTTTCTTCTGTCATGTTTAATGAAGGTTTCTCAGGGAGTATATCTAAGAGTTTAAATAAATAAATAAGTTTTTTGCAACTCCAGGGTTTCTCTTTGGTTCTTCTGGTCTCTGCAGGAATGCCACTAGACTCTTACCTTCTCATTTTATCCATGATAAAGTGTATGCACTAAAGCACTGCCTGGAAATGGCAGTACAACATAGAACATACATAGAGCAAAATTAGGTTGTTCAGAGCAGTCAGTTTTGGTTTTCTCCCAAAAAACTTACAGTTTTGGGGGTGAGACAGGGGAAGGCTCCCATAGTTGGTTGATAGACTTCACATGTGGATACAATTCTGTAAGTGTAAAAAACAAATACAAATATTCTCTAATAGATATCTGTGAAATCCGAATCTGTGAGAACTTCTGTATTCTTACAGTTTTCTAGCTAATACCCATGCTTTGGGAAGGGAAAACAGCCTGGAAAAAATTGTGTGTTCATGAAACTGAAGAGTGACCCTAAGCAGCTCTGTGTAAAAGGCATCAATTGTTTGCACACCAATTAAAGACTGAACAGCCTATTTCTTATTAGCTAAGTCTAATTTTGTTTCTAATCAGCAAACTAAATATCAAAGCAGAAAGGGTTTTTCTGATTTCTGTTTAGTGGCTATTACATCACATTTCATTTCAATGCACCTATCTAGGAAACAACACATGAGTAGAGCTGTTCTGAATCCTTCAATTGTTGTTGAAGTCACTCTTTTTTACTGCTACCACTGTGATTTAGAAAAGCTTCTAACTTCTGAAAAATGTTTTAACAGATGTACCATCTAAGTAAAAAGACTATTCAACATAGCTTTTTTTAAAAGCTCTGCTTTTTCCAGTACATTACTGCCACTGCATTTCTCTCCCAAAGTGAATATCTCACCCTTCTAATGCTATCAGCAATGTCACTTTTTTTCTTCCAAATCAATCAAAACAAGCGTTCTTTAAGAAGAAAAATCAATTTAGCCTATTAATTAGTTGAATTCAGTATAGTGCCTGAAGGCCAGAATGTCATTTCCCATAAGATTTGCTTTCAAAATACAAACAAAATTGGAACACCCACAGGTTGTCATCACAAAGGGCTCTTAATACTTCAAAACACTCTGGTAATCTTTATCCTACCTGATACAGACCTGTTTAAATATTCTGATTAAATGTTGTTGTATTTGTTCTGGTTTTCTTTCTGCCACATGTTAGATATAGGAACTTTAGTCAGTCAGTGTAGTCAGTGCCTGGGCAAAACGTTAGTACAGCAAGCTACCAGAAGGTTGTATCTGATAATGGATTATTTTTCTGTCATATAAGGCTCTTTATTTTCTCATCCCTCAACAAAAGAGATTATAAAATTTAGATTACCAACTTGTAAATACAGGAAAGCAAAATGAAAAAAGTTATTAAAGTGGGTGTGTTGTAACTGTTGCTGTATATTCAGGGTTCCTGTCTATCAAAGCTGCATGTAGAGTAATACTTCTTAGTGAAAATCTGCTTTACTGTTGTATCTTTTTGTTGATAGTGGTAAAGTGTATTGCAATGAACATTCAGAGTGATTTGTCTTCTGAACCCAGTGGTCGATACGTGCAGTGTGGTGCGAATGACCCTTAGGAATAGGGACAGGAAATTCATCTCAAAGCTCTCTACCGAAAGTCCCAGCTAGTACTCATCTTTTAGTCCATGAGGCAGAAGGAATTCAGTTGCTATTCAGAAAGGCAGCGTAAAGGTTTGAGAGCCCCTGCTTTCACCACGAGCAGAACTTGGAGCTAGCGCGGTTCTTGTGCCAAGGCTTGCCAGCCTCCCAGCGAGCTGTCGGCACTGAGCACCACATTGGTAATGGCAGCAGCTCAGCACATTGGAGTTCTCGTTTGCTGAGCCTGCCAGCTGAATGCTGTAGGAAAGGAAACTCTTGCGTGTTCAACCCCAAGCAAACTGCAACTGCAAACGTACAGGCATGGCTTTTTGTGTGTTCTTGTATCTGCTTACGAGCTAGCAGCATCTAAAACCTTTTTAAGAACTGAACTGTGCTAACATGAGCCATGTAATGGGCTTGGCAAAATAGAAGGGTCCTATTGAAGCAACAAACAAATGAACGAGAAAAGATTCAGCAAAACCCCCACTTGATTAAAATGTTTATCTGCCAAGAAAGTTTACTTTCCTTCTCACTTTGTTTGAATTTTAGGGCATGTTTAGAACTTCAGCAATTCACTTAGTATAATCATAAGCAATGAAGCTTAGTTTTAAGGACTAAGTTAAAGAAATAAGGTCTTACTGTGGACATGCCATCAGTATAGTCTTTTGTCACATTTTTCCTTGTGGCATTGTTTGAAGGGCTTAGTTCTGTCTTTTGCCCTGATTTGTGTCTGTATTGTGCAATATGTTTTTCCAGAGGTTCACCTGGCTTGCACTGCTTAAAATGAGAAAGAAAACCTCAAGAACTGTTTAACCATTAAGTTCATATTAACCACTTGAAGAACTTCCCTCTAAGGAAATGCATCTGAGTATAATTTAAGCAAAGATCATGTTCTGCAGTTGATCTTGCCAGGAAGATGCCAGTGGTGGATTCTCCATAGCCCCTCCCAGGGCAGTTGGTGGGATTGGGACTAAAGATTCATTAAATGCATTCAAATATTAAAATCACATGCAGGAGGAAACAAGAAAAGAAAAATGGAAACCACAATAGTTACAAAAAGTGAGGCTTGTTGTCACTTCTTCAACTTGTACGTTAAAAAAAAGGCCTTTGCAGAAGTATTCTCAGGTATGCCAAACCCATGAGTTTAAACATCTAGTTGGGAAGACTTAAGAATCCTGTTGGTTGTTCATATGTTCATAAATATCTTTTTTTTCCCAAGTATTAAAACTTTCTCTGACCTTCCTGGGAATAGATATATGATATTTAGAAACAGAAAAACTCAACTTGCAGCATATACAGAATACTCACATGAAGATTCTCCACCTTTTTTTGGGTGCCTTCCCCACCTTGTCAGGGGTCCCAAAAGTGATGGCAACTTTCTGCCTCTTGCCTGTGAAAGGATTTGTTACTGAGCTGACTCTTGTCCTCCCACAGGGTGGGTGAGAAGTAGTTCAGGTTACTGCCCCCAAGGTCAGAATTGTGTCTACTTTGGAAGTGACTGGTGTTGGAAAGCTACCCTGGCTACACAGGAGCAGTTTACACTGGCATCTGTTAGACAAGTAGATCATAATCCTGTTACATTCTCACAGAGTTGGGTTTTTTCCTTCAGTCCCTTGCTGGGGAGAAAGCTACAGCAGAGAAGATAAACTTTTACATAAAAAATAATGCCTGCATGGAGTGATGACCTATGGTGGTGTAAAGAAGTTTGTTCCACCTATTACTGAAGTTTCATTCTGTTTTTAAAATGAGACCATTTAAATTCACCTGGTCCTCTACTGGGTTTTTAAATATGCACAGTGCTTTTCATTAAGGGTGTTTGCCTGACCCTGGATTTTTCTCTGAACATTTTCAACAAAAATAGTTAATGAAGTCACAGAAATTCAGTTAAATTATGAGGTGCTGTGCATCATCATAATCACATCCTTGTTCATCTCCCTAGTTCGTAACTAATGTAAATACAGAGGCCTCACTGAATTTTAAACTAATTCATTTTGATGTATTTTATTCTGGAGTTGGTTTCTTTTTCTTGTTGTTCTGAGATACCGGTTCTGAGTTTTGAGCTAGAGAGAAAGGCTTTGCTGTGCCTTTTAATGTTTTTGGTTTATTTGTTCGGGGTTGTTTGTTTTTTTTTAAGAATGCTCCTAGTCCCACAGAACTCTACAGCAGAGGGTCTTGAAATTTGTGAATAGAGGGCTCAAGTTTTGAATAAAGAATTAACTGCTGTTTACCTCAACTTTAGCAAAGCTTTTGATACTATCTCCCATAATGTTCTCATAGACACTGGTGAATTATGGTCAGGTAAATAGGTGGGAGAGTGGACTGAAAGGACTGAAACCTTTCTGAACTGATGGTGCTTAAAAGTACTCAAAGATCAGCAGCACAGTGTTCAGCTAGAGGCAAGTCACTGTTTGACACTGAGACCAGCACTGCTGAACATTCTTTTTGAGGGCTTAGATGATAGGGCAGGTTGCACCCTTTGTAAGTTTGAAGCCAGTTCAGAATTAGGAGTGGTGATAAATGCATCAGTGGCTTGTGCTGCCATTTAGATGGACCTTGACAGGGTGGAGAAACAGGCCAACAGAAACCCCATAAAGTTCAACACAGTCCTGCTTCTCAGAGGAATAATCAGCATGAGCTGGGACAGACCGACTGGAAAACAGTTTTGTGGAGAAGCCTCAGGGGTCCTGGTGAATAACAAGTTGAACATGGGTCAGTAATACATCTGGGACAAAGAAAAAGCTCTTCCCATTAAGGTGGTCAGACACTGTTTAGCCAGTCACCCAGAGAGGTTGTGCTGTCTCCATCCTAGGAGGGGATACTCAAAGCCCTAAGGAACCTGACCAGACTTTAAAACTGGATCTAACTTTGAAGTTGGCCTTCCTTTTGATGAGGTGGGAGGGAGGCTGAACTAGATGATCTTCAGAGATCCCATCTGACAGAAGTTACTTTGTAATTCTTTGATTGTAGCACAAATATTTTAAATAGTATTCCTTTCCCCACAAATAGCCCCAGGGGAAGATACAGGCAGTGGTCTTTCATGTTTGTTTGCTGTAACACAAACTAAATCAGAACAGATGTTTCTGTGCCTTACAGTTTAATAAAGATTTTCCCACGTGTTGTACATATTTAGACTAAAAATGTACAGTTTACTCTAGTGTCATCTTCAATGTAATATAGTTTCTTTACTGCTTTCTGTTGTTTATGCTGTGCCAAATGCTGTTCCAAGTCACTTTTTCCTTTCTCACGGACAGTGTGTTTTGCTCTTTTCCGATGTAAATCGTTCTCTTTCAAAGAATTCCATGTTACGGTTCTCCAGGATAGTCACTGGAGTTCTTATTGCAGTTCCCTTTCAAAAGGTACAAAGTCATTGCTGAAGGTGTTGCAGATGCAGCTTTCCTCAATTTTTGTTGTGATGTAGATGTAACGGGGGACTACACCATAATTACAAAATATTTTCTTCACCAGTTTTTTTCCTCACCCCTCAGTGAAGTTGTGTTGATCCTGCTTTCACCATCTAACCTGTGAAAACTAATTATAGACCATAAGTTGACACTCCAGACTTGAGTCTGGAAAAGAAGACAAAAGGCAAATTTATTCTCAGGGGAGCCTGCTTTTAATATCAAATATAATTCTTTTCAGTCCATTATAATGTTATTATTCTCTGACTCCATGAAATCTTGGGCAGTAATGTTAGATTTTTGTTTGTGTGCGGTTTTCACTCTTGGTTATCTAGATATTTGAGTAGAATGAAAGTTTTGTAAAGAAAGATTTTGGGAAATACTACATTTGTCGAGTCAGAACCAAACCTGAACTGTTTGTTTTAATCTAAACCACCCATGTCTAACAAACTCCTCTAGACCAGGACACCTAATGATAGCTTTAATTTGTGCTGTCTAGGGGCTGGAGGTAAATGATTAAGATAGAAAGAATTATTTAAGGTCCTAATTTCTTGTTGATCTCTATAGAAGGTTAGGATTATTAGCATTTCACTGGACTTAAAACAATTTGCTTATTATTTTGTTTTGATGAGAAATAGCATTAAAATTACTGAGGTGCCTGGAGGAAGGGATTGTAAGGACTTTTCATAGATTTGCTCTTTTTTATTCTGGAGATTAAAGGAGGAAAGAAAGTTTTGGCATCTGGATTCTAGAACTACTTTATCAGAAATTTTCCTAGTAGAGGAGGTGAAATGCTGGTGTTTGGGATGCTGATGTTATTAGGTACTAACTTTACGTAACATCAAATCACCATGGGGAAGCATTAGTTTGTGTAAGATGTATTTGCTGTTCCTCACACTGGGAATGTTATTTGGAGCTACGTGCTGTCAATAAGAAAACAAATCCTCAGGTTTGGCAAATATTAACTCGTATTATATTCGCTTCTGAGTTGTTTGTTTTATTAAAAAGTCAGCCTTGTGCATAACACTTTGAAGGATTTGTACCAAAATTTGTTACAGGTGAAGCAAATATATTTGAACATGCTGGACTGTAAGAAATTTTAAAACCTTTTGGAAATCTGGGAAGCAGGTGATAAAACCCAAGAAAGTATCCACTTTTGCTACAGGGGATTGAAGTCTGGATGTTTTCTTTACCCACACTGACAAGCTAATGATCTGTGGAATGAAAGGGAGACATGGTAAACACCTCTGCTCAGTCATGTCATTTATTGCATTCTGCATTCATCTGTACTGATGTCACCCTAGATTGTAACCTATTCTCATTGTGGACCCTGTAGATAAATTAATATTTGTCTGTTACCACATATAAATATTGTTAGAATTTTGACCCTTTAAGACACTATTTTTTAAAAGATAAGATTTAAGAGCCAACATATTTTAACATTCCAGTTGGTATTTATGTTAATTTGAGTTCAATTTGTTCCCTAAGTGTTTGAGATCAGCTATTTTTAGCCTGGTTTCCTGAGGAACTGAAGTTTATAGGATGGCTGTATCTATCCATCTGCCTTCCATGGAGCTTTTTGAAGCCAATGATCAATTATCTTGATTTGGCAGAGAGAGTGAGGTTTTAATGCTGCTAATCTCTGGCAGGTTTCATTGATAGCCTTAGTTTGTTAGAAGAGAGGCACACAACTAACTACCCCATTTAAGGGAAAAGGTTTAAGGTAAGACCACCAGTGGTTGTATGTGTGGGTTGGAGGAAAAACAGCTGGGCCACGGCTTTGTGCTGCTTCTCACTCATGGGGTGGTGAGGGAGCATGAGCCTGAGCTGATGTTGCTGTAGCTGGGGGGGGAGCTGAAGTCTGTAGGTTGTGAAGCATGGACTGTGGATGATCGCAGGTGGGGGGGATGCATGGAGATTGTGGTCAAGGACCCCGTGTTCCTGTGGTGATGGCAATGTATGAATATGTAACAAGAAGTCTGCTGGGCATCGGTTTTACTGCTCTGAAAACTACTTGCCCTTAACAAGGGCAGCTATTGTATGGACACTTTATATCTCTGGAAGCCTGTAAAAACATACAGCTTATTCTTCATGTTGGGTGAGGGTTCTTGGGCATGGCACACAGCCCTTTTTATGGAGAATGTACACCTAAAAAACAAATTATCTCTGAGTCCTTTAAAAACAAGTTGGGCTTTGTTTCTCCTTAGCCCCAATATAAATAAAGTTAGGCTTTATTTCTCTTTGGAAATCTGGGAACGGGGGAGAAATGAGACACAGAGTTTTAGTTATGAATGGTAACATGATTGTGGAAGTGAGCTCTGAGCTCTCAAAGACACCATACCCAATTTTTAAAAAAAAATTTCTAGCCAAGGTTTTTTCAGTAGAGTTTGCTGCCAGAGGACAGTTCTCTGGTTTCGGTGACTAAGCTTAAAATACGTAGTTACTAAAATAAAGCAGAGATTGGTTTTCTTTTTCCCCCGGATGTTTTACCTTCTTTTCTTTGCTATTTAAAACATTTATTGAGATCAGCATCTATATAATCAACAGTCCTCATACTTATTAGAGAAAGCATGTTCTCTACATGGAAAGACAATTCTGTGTGTCCCTACAAAGGGAGAGTTAACACTGAGAATCATCATGTGGCCTCTGCAGTTGTGTTCATCATAAAATACAGGACGTGAGTTTTGTTGAAATGCCTGTCAGCTGAAATACTCTGTTTCATAAGCTGTGTTACCAGCAAAGTCTGTTCATCTTTAAATCTCAAACATACTGTCTTGGGCTTTGCACTACCATTTCACTTATATGAATACTTAGAAACAAAAAGTAGATACAGGACTAGAATGTTGCACTGCATTTGTCTGTCTCCTCCATAAAACATGCATTCGTTTATCTGTCTGATTACAGATAAGCTTATACTGAAGCTTCCACAACAGGCAGACACTGGGTGTTTCAATCTGGTTTAGTAAGTTTTGGTTTACTTTACAGAAGCCATTTCTCGAGGAACAGAAAGTATAGATTTTGGTTATAACAAAGTAGCAAAGCAAGACAAAACTGTGTTTCAGTTTCTCTTCTTTAAAGCTGATAAGCTGATTATCTCTTCAATTTTCAGAATCCAAATCAAAACCCCTGCTTATAAGCCTTAAGTCGGCTTGTGTATCCGTTCAACTCGAAGAAGGGCTGGATAATTTGTAACAGAAACTTAGAGATCACACAGTAGTCAGCCGGAATGCAGAAAATGAGGTCAGGTTTCTTGATCTACAGTTGATTCTGCATTGCTCTGTTGCATCACCAAAATGCATTAATAAAGGTCATTGCATGCATCGTTTTGAGCATTTGGAGTTTTTAATTTTTTTTTTTATTACTGCTTATTTCTGCAATCACACCTGGGATATTTATCCTAATTGACCTTTATGTGTACCTTGTGTAGAGAACACAGATTCTATGAAATATTACCAAATCAGTCTGCTGTACAGATCTGTCTGCAGTAAAGACCTGTCATGATCTTCTGTTATCATTTTTGATAGTGACAGTGTATTAGGAGTTATGGTTTTGATGTGCAAACTCGTAGAGAGTCGATACTTACTATTTATACTTACAGTGCGCCAGCAAAGATGTTTCAGCAGTGAACATCAGGATGTAATCCATCCCGGTAATAATGCCCCTTCTCTTTTTTCCTTCCTTCCTTCCTTCCTTCCTTCCTTCCTTCCTTCCTTCCTTCCTTCCTTCCTGACTTCCTGCCTTCCTGCCTTCCTGCCTTCCTTTCCCTCCCCTTTGTCAGGTGTTGTTTTAGCTGAATCAGTTCCCTGTATCACTTTGACAGCCAGGGAATTTCTGCCATGTATGTGAAGTTCATGAGGCTAATCTGCAAAGCTGAAACTTGAGAGTCATTGAGAAGTGGGCTCCAAGGGCTGGGGACGTGGGTTTGACTGCCTGTGCTCTCACTGCTGAGTCTGCCCTGCCCTTCTGCCGTTGCATAGCCGCACTTGCTGAGTGACCTGTCGCTGGAACATAGGTCGGCTTGGAAGGCTTATCCATTTTCTTTCCTTGTTGCCTTCTCCAGGAAAACATCCAATTGTCCATCAGCTGGGCACAGAGGTGTTTATTGACCTTCCTGGGGGAGCAGCAAGATGTGAAAGGAGAGAGGCTGCCAGGATTTAGCCAGAAGAGCTTTGGGAGGCACTACCCTGACTCAGAAGAGCTTTTGCAGCTCCTATGCTGGAATTGTCTGGCTGCTTTTCCAGAGGAAGGGAAGGTGCTGAACAGTGTAGTTTGGAAAGGTTTTATGCAGGGAGTGTTACAGGGTCAAGCAGTTGTCATGGTGTCATGTTTTGGGTAGAGCAGCACATCTGCATCCATGTGCTATGGTTCCCCCATCCTGCTATAGCCTGAAGGGGTGAAGCCAGGCTCTTTGCTTTTGCCTTGTGCCGCTTTCAAAACACCTTCCTTACCAACAAATATGAAAAAAATCAATATTGTATTACTAACAGAATTTCTCTCCCACCATTTATTTGTGAAAACTCAGTTAACTGAAAGTTGTATTTAAATGCCTATTTGAGAGTTCATTGATCAAATTACTAGTGTACCAACTTGAATTTTTTTAAAGGAAATTGAATATGCAGAACATTAGTATTTCCTGGGCTGCCTGTTGGCATTTAGAACTTAGAAAAGCAGTTTTTACTTTTTTTGTCAGATAAATATTACTCCAAGAGGATAAACGCAGTTATGTGCATATACATTGGCATATAGTTTAATATAATTATAGATGTCTGTACTGGCTCAGAGGGAAAGAAAATTATATTTACAGGCATGATGAGATCCAAGAGCTACATATGTACTCATAGTAGTAGTGCATTTGCCACAAGGCTTGATGTCATGCTAGCAGCATACATAGGCTGTACACATTAGCATTTTATGCAAAAATAAGCAGAAACAAGGATGACAAGTAGGAAGGTTTAAGGGTCTTAGCTTGACGTTTCCTTGCTAATTAGGTGTCTAAGCATACCGTTGTTACTTTGCTTCACAAAGGAGCCTCGTGTGTTTTCAACATTTGATACTCATCAAATCCGTGTCACTTAATTTCTATCAGTGTCTTTACCTAAACTGTAATTTGTCCCCGAGTTCATATCTGAAGGCCACAGCTACTCTCAAAGCTGCAAAATCAGAATTGATTGCATTTCTTTATCAAATACATCTTCTACATCACACACCTTTACATTTCTCTCATTCTGGTTTATGCTGCCTGGAAGCTGAAGAGGCATTTAGCACAGTACAATATAAGCACGAAAGTTTGAAGCTATCAATAGCCACTACTTATATTTAATATCTTTATTTGAATCTTTACCCTCCCTGCTAGGCTTTAAAAATCTTTTATGTCATCAAAAGCTTAGCCAACAAAATTAATTGTATTTTTTTCCACTACAATACTTGCTGCTATAGGAAGATAAAGAATCAAATATTTCTGCTATTTTTCTAAGCGGTAGGTAATTTTTTTCTGTATCAAGAGCTATGCTTGCTAAGGTAATTGAAGCAAAAAAAAAAATTTAATCAAAATTAATCAGGGTGTATAAAGTATTTGTGTTAGGAAATTGAGAAGAAATCTGTGTTCTGTTGGACCCTAAACTTGGTAGATCATAACTAGCTGGAAGGTGACTAAAGACTTTGCGCTCCTCTGCAGGGTCACATGAGAGTCTGGGTGTTGAAATGGATTGACTGTTGATAGGATTTGCCATAGTGGATCATGCTTTCAACTGTGTGCTTCTCTTCTAGCCTATTACAGGCAGGCAGACTGGACACAAAGGCTGCATTGAAATATAGGTTAGCTTATATATAGCACAATAGTTAAAAATAGCCTCTGTTTCATGAGAAGTGTAGTCTGAAAGTGTCATTTTATTGTTATCTGCAACAAGGATCTGTTCAAATCAGAATCTGTATTAGGGTGTTTCACAAGTATTTTTCAAGTATTTCTGAATATTAAGAATGGAATCGACATATACATAAAAGTTGAAGAGATACATTTTAAGAGTTGGAAGCTTATTCTTTTGCATTGGAAAGCAGATGAAATACATGGAAGGGAGAAAACATTAGCCCAAAGTTTGCTGTTCCTTATTTCTTCCTTCTGGAGTGTGAATCTAGATTGTTGGTTAGAGCTTGAAACGCTGGCAGAATGCATTCAGAAATTCTCATTTTACTTTTGGATTTGCTTAAAAAAAATCAAGGACTTGACACTTCAGTAGAGTTTAGAGATGATAAACTTTATTTTTTTTTTTCAACTACCTTACATTATTGGTCAGCTTCATCTAGTTCAGTAATTGAAAGACTATTGGCATGGCAAAGGAAGCTGAAGTTAGCAGAGCAATGGGAGAGCAGGCTGACCTGGTAATGACCCTGAGTTTTTTAACTGCAACGTTACATTCGTGTTGCCTGTGTTGTCAGTATTTAAAGGACAGAGATCCCTGGGATGATTATAAGAACACCATCTTTAAAAATGACGACTGTTGTGCATGGAGTGCTTTTCTGTCCATGCATGCAGAGGCACCACAACTGTGTGCTGGGTAGTTTTTCTGTACCTTATCATTCTTTTGCCTTCTGATGGGTGTTCAGTCACCAAATTTCAGACATGCCTTTTGAAATAGTCAGTAATCCGAAGTGGTGATCCAGGTGTGTTCTGACTCTTGAGTATCAGAGCAAGAACCTCAGCTAAAGACAGAGGAGCAAGTGATGCCCAGTAGAAATGGGTATGTCTTGTCAGGTCCCATCCCAGTGTCATCAGAGGCCACGACACCTGGAAGGGCTGCTGAGATACCGGGCCATGTCCTGGCCATGATCTGGTGAAGCACTCTAATCCTGTAGCTCTTGCTAAACTGGGAGATACTGTGAGCTGAAAACGGCATGAGTGATGACAGGGACAAAGAAAAGGCTTTTCTGACAGCTCATTTAAACATCCAGCACATTTAGAGAATGTACAGCAATGTTTTGTGTGCTAGATAAGAAATGGTCTGAGAGGCTAAAACGTTTGTGATCTGCTTATATGAGCACCACAGTCCTTGCAGGATCTAACAAGATAATTAGATAATAGGCTTCCAGCAGCTGCTTTTGTTATACCTAGTCACGAAAAGAGAAAGAGGTAGCCTATAGCATATCAGAAAGTGACACAGGAATAAATGGAATGTACAGATACAATGAAAAAGCATAGGATATCATGGAAAGGACTGCACACAACTACCCTAAAAATTTGGTGTTACTCAGCGTTATGTTCTTGGCTCCATGAGACTTATTTTACCAGAGGATAGGGTGACAAAACCAAGCAAATTGCTCTTAATCAGGGAATATCTAAAGGCCAGGTTTCTAAGGGCATTAGAAGTCATTCCAGACAAGGAAAAAGACATCTCTTGTCCTAAACTGTTTGTGTTAGTGTGAGTGGTTTTTGTTTTGTTTTGGGTTTTTTCTTAGGAGAACCAAATGCTAGTAGTATAGAAGAAAAAAAAAACCAGAAAAAGTCATCAGTAGCTCTTTTATGCATCTGCTGCCTTTGTCTGTATATCTGCTTCATTTCTGCATCTGCTGCCTTTTATTGCAGAGCATTTAATTTTCCAAGATTAGACAAAAAATGAAAATATACTTAAGCACTGTTTACCATCCTTTTTTCCCCAAAGCCTCCTTTCAGGGTTTCTTTAGTTTCATTTTCACAGTTTTGCTTGTTGCTATCCATTTATTAGCTTTTCTTTCATTCCATCCAAAACTTGTATGCATAATGCAGTCTCTCTGCAGGGTCCTTATTATGTGTGTATTTAAATCCCTTTTAGTTCATGGAAAGGGAATCTTTGAATTACATATTTATTGCCATTTTGTCCCATTTCCATTAAATTCTTTATAAATTCTTTTACTAGTTTTAGGTTTTGACTTCTTTTAAGACAATAGGTCCTATCTTGAAAAACTAGGAAGGCTTCGCACTTCTTGTTAGCCTTCATAAACTGCCAGCTGAACACTGAAGCACTGGTGAGGCAAATGGGAGCACGAGTGAGTTGTTTCCCACTGAAGAAAAAAGAGTGGCAATGGTGCTCCAAGACAAAGCTGTTTGGGTTATCATGATAATTTTTCTAGCAAGCAGAGTTGGTTGAATGGACTTACCCGCTGCAGACACAGTAAATGAGGCACAAATCATGCTCTCTAGGCTGAATGGTTTCAGGGAGAAAGATGAAATTTGCAGTGACATTTCTGCATGTAATAGAGCAAAGCTCTGGTCTGTAAAAGAAGTGAAGGTATCTGCTTGCAGGTCCTGCCCCGTGATGAAAGCATATAGAAACTTGCGAAAATCACAATTGTCACAGTCTGTGGATTATCCCAGATCTGTGACTCTACACATGCATTTGCTGCAGATAATTAAAGAAGCAGAAAAAAACACATACCTTTCTTCATAGAAATAATTTGTTATTTGAGGTAACTGGTGTCACTGGGCAGCCACAAAGCATGCTTTGTCCCTGGCGTTTCTAAGAGCTTCGTTTTCAGATCCAGAATGATATTTTGAAATTTGTGGCTCTGTTAGCTCCTGTCTCATGTCTGTCAGCTCCCTATGGCTGCAGCCAGACCTGACCCTTGTCCTTTGGGCAAACTCTCTTGCTGGTGGGCCTCATCTTGTCCAACTTGATCATACAGCCTCAGGAAATCACTCATCCATGTCTGCTTGCCCTGTAAGAATTAACAGTATGGGCTGAGCACAGGGGGCAGCTTTCATTCTCTGTAGGCTGTCCATTGAAAAATGCTAATTCAGAGCAGTCTGGCGTTGCTCACCTGCTATCTTCTGATCAGATCACAGCTCTTTATTATTAAGATTCACTTAATGGCTGCCTGTCTGAGCTGTGTCTTCCTCTCTGTGCATGAGGATTCCTCTGGGAGCTTTACTCCATGCAAGTAAGATATACTGCAAGCTTTATAAGAGGCCTGTCTTGTTGTCTGTATTTTGTGTCTTACAGCTCCTCAGGGATACAACTGAAAGAGTTAAGTATTATAATAGTGACTTACAGCATCCTGATGTTATGTATCGATCACTTAATTACATTTGAATGCCTGAAGTTTACAGACCTAAGAGATGCTTCTCTTTTGCAAAACCACCAGCTTAAAAAGAGGTATTTTCAAATTAAAGCCCCCCCATTAGATTTTTTAAAGCTTATGCCCACTGTTGAGTAAAGATCATTTGTTTCAAATGTTACTGCACATACTGTAGCGTTTCTCAAGAACTCTATGAAAATATGATACTTTGTTCTGATCTGAAGTTGGATCACTTGGAGAAACATTTTCTGCATGAAATGAAGAATTGTTCTGCATCATCAGTGGAAACAAATTAAAAGATTTTTCCTTAGTCTCTCTTATTCCAGTACACAAGAAGGAGCATTTATTTCAGTCCAAAAGTATAAGATCTAGTCTGTAGATTATGTGAGTGTTGTTGTTTATCCGCAAAGACTACAGGGGGAAAATGTGATAGTGAATGCTTGTCAGTGAGATCCTTTTCTCTTGGAGAACTGAGACAGAGCCTAAAGTAAAAATGGCATTTTCTTGTACTTGTGAATTTAAAAAAATGTATTTTAAAATGTGAAAGAATTTTAAATAAAACTTGCAACAGCAGGTTGTAGTAGGCAGGAATGTAATTTCTGATTTAAGTGTGATGGTGTATTTAAAAAAAAATACACACCAAAGATGAAGAATTATTTTCTCTCAAGCACAATAACATTAAATTCACTAGTAATATGGACAAAAATCTCACAAGTGCAGCTGAAGCAAAAACTGTCATTGACCTTATTGTAAAGATACAACAGTGTTTAGTAGTGTTCCAGGCAGGATTAATTCCCACTTAGGAGTAAATTTAAGGTTTAGAGGGGGGTGGTTGGAAGGAGACATACATAAATAATTGCCTCCTGATCTGGAATTTCCTCTTGGTTTCTGGCCAGCTGGAGGAGTGGACTTTTTAGGTAGGACAGCAGTTGTTAGTTTTTCTCATCATTAACAGTCAAGAAAGTTTGTCCTTTGACTTGCAGTTAACTGAGAAAAGATGTTGAATAGTAAAAAATTGAGATGTCCTCAAGTATGTTCTGTTTATGCATCAAGCCGCATCTTTTAAATGCATTATCTTAACGTAGTCATTAAAAATAGTTACCTTTGAGGGGAAGGAGGCATATTTTATCTACATGGTTTCATTGCATACACAAGACTTATTTTACTACGCATTTAAATTATTATGCAGTATAGTATTGATACCCCAGACTTGCTGGTGCGCTGCATGCGCTGACACGTGTGCCTACGTGTGACCACGTTTGTAGCTCTGTAAAATGGCAAGGCCACTGTTGTTAGGGACAGGCTTTGCTGGATCAGGGCCTGGGGAACAAGTTGTCTGTTAGCACTGAAATACATGCAAGGGAATTTAATTTTTAAAAAAACCAAAACGACCAACCTTGCAATTTTTTTCAGTGCATATTGGAGGAATATCAGGCTTGGTTTGTTGTGGGCTACAGGTGTGGCTGTGTTCCATTTGCATGAGCCCAAGTGTAATCCTGAGCTGTGTCCAGCTGTCGGTGCTGGGAAGGATCTCATAGCCCTTCCTTCCCTGCTGGGCCAGCAGGGCAGGGGCGCTTTGCTTTCTGCCTGGGTGCCAGTGCTGGCTGTCCTGCCCATGGTCCGGCACCCCACGGCAGCCCTGCTCCAGCCGTGCCCCAGCAGGGCTGGTCTCCCACAGCCTGCTAGGGCCGTGGGCCCCCTGAGCTGGGTCCCTGTTGATGAGGAGCTGTTATCATTTTCCTTCTTTAATGCCTAGTGGGAGTAATGGGAATTGAGGTTGTTTTCTGTTGTCACACAGGACCTTCAGTGGCAGGAGCCCCCCTTCTGCTCCCTGCATTTACTTTGAGGCAATGTCTGACTTTCTCCCAAGCAATTTCTGTGTAATCCTCCCCCTTAGTCTTCAGGAAAAAGTTGTCTTTCTCCTCCACTACTCACTTCCCCCCCCCACTCTTTAAATGAAAACTCATTCACTGGCTTTCCATCCCTAGCAAAACAAAGAGAAGTTTAAGATACTTAAATATTGAAGGTGTGCTACAGTAAATAAGGGGATTATCAATAGCAGAATTAAACCTTGGTGAGTAAAAAACTTGCATTTCATGCGTGGAAAAATTAATGCTACGTGGGTCTCAAAGCCAATTAAAATAAATCAGTGACTTTTATGAGCTAATCAAAGCTGTTATTTTAGTAAAAACTCTGATTATTAAACAAGTTACTTTCTACATAGCAAGACACCATTGCAGATACACTTGCATCTGCAATAATCTACTTATTCATATTCCTTATTTAGTTCTATATTGCTAAAACTCCATGGATTCTATGAAAAAATGTAACGTGACACAATACTGTATATTTAAATATTGTGGCGTGACATGACCTAAAACAAGTAAAGAACAAGAGGTGTGATGAGTGACCACCTCATTACAAACCTTTCTGTCTTCCCCATTGTTCAGTCTTTGGGAATAGGAATAATGACCATTTAGGCTGCAAATAATGCGCTTACCCAATAAATTGCCATGAGAAAAGTCCCCGTGTATATCTGTTTGCTTACGCCTTCCTGTGTGGAGTAATGCATGCGTAAGATCCTACATAAGGAACACAAACTTTGTTGTGCATAAGATTTATGTACGAAATTTTATCTATGCCTGGAATCCCTCTGTTATTAATGAATATAATTATTAGAGTGTGTGAGCCATAGCTGCCATTCCCACAGGCAGCAGTCTCTCACCCCCATCTTCACATCCTTGCAGTGGAATCATCCCTGTAGCAGCACACTCAGATTTCCAGGTTTCTTCACCTTCTCCTTTCAAACCCATCTTAACTTTCCCCAATCATCCATCTAGCTCTGTCCTGTCCACTGCCCACTGTTGACTCTCAGCCTAGACATGGGTGGTATAATGCAATTTGCCAGTACTGCATTGCAAACCATATTTGAAATGGTTTTCCTCAGTGTATTTTCCATTTCTTCCAGGGCCCAGCTATCAATTTGTGGGATAAGCAGCAATTCTTTTACAGGTTATACTTGGGGAGTCATAAGTTTTTTGCAAGTTGTTTTCATGTCATGTAAGATTTTTTTTCAAAGATACGTGCTTTTAAACTGTCATTTAAAAAAAAAAAAAAAGAAGGTTCTAAACAATTTCCAGTATTCTTCCTTCAAAGGCAAACTCACAGAAAGAAAGTTGTTTAAGTTTTTGGTTTTCTCTTGGCATTGTAGACCTGTGTGTTACAACTTACCTTGGGTACTCCAGACACCTGTTGATGGGTATGTGTCAAATTATTCTGAGAATGAAAGCATCAGGGAAGATACACACCCTTCGAAACACTTATATGTGAGACAAGTACTAAAGAAACAGCTTTTTAACAGCTATGAGAAAAGTCAGGAATGGTGCTGCAGAAAAAGAAAACCACTGTAGAAGTGGTTTGCCTCTGTATGCAAGAACTGCTAATCAGCTTCCCTGTCCTTCAGGTTTCTGATTGAGTAGAAAAATGAATAGTACTGTGAAAATCAGAGGGATAGTGGGTGGTATCTTCACTGGTGCTCATTTACCTGTTACTCTAGGACCATACTTGGTATAGATAAACAAAATATTGACTCTTTTGGATATAAGAAGGTGTCAACAACCAGTGCTCCATTAGCATAGTCAAATCCCCAACCAGTCACTATTTCTTCTCCTGAATGTTTGCTGCATGTTTGGAGTGCAAATCTTGAGAGTGAGCCAACCTGGCTCCGTAAACCTGGTGAGGGGTCCAGTCACCACTTCTCCCAGACCTTTGTCTCCTTGCCCCTCTAGTGGATGTCTGTGCAGGCAGTCTGTCTTTGCAGTGGGACATGGTGTCCTTTGGTGGAGTGTATTGCAAGACCTGAGAGGTAATTTTAGCTCCAACAATGGCCTTGTTTGGTGCCAATCTGATAACAGCCATCCTGGTTTACGGAGATCACAATCTATTTTTATGCTCTGTGTGCTGTCAGTCTTTTGCATGTTAAAAATCAAATACTGTTTATATAAAGAAACAAAGTGGAAAAATAGTTTTGTTCCTGTTGAGAACTTGTCAATTTATGTTACTAAATGTCATGCTTTTCCTGCCTGCAGTCATTTTTTGTGTCTTGAACTTGCGGGGGAAGCGCTGCACAGCATCTTGTGGAGAGGAAGCTGCTCATTCACTGCCCTGACCTCGGAGTGTCTCCTGGCAGCCCATCCTAAGCCTGCTTCCTATGGGTTTTCCCACTGCAGAGCCATGCCTCTGGGGGCGAATCACTCTGGGCCGGTGCAGCTTTTGCCTCAGGATGCACAGAGTCTGTTCAGTCTCTGTGTGGCACGGGAGGTTTTTAGAAGCTGTTTGCTGGGTGACATCAGTGCAGTGGTTTTTCTCCCTTTTGATGGGGAGAGCTGAGGATGAGTTCCCAGCCACAGAGATGCAGCCTCTGGTGGTCTTGCCACCCACCTCCAACTGGGTGTTTGGCATTCCATGCAGCTGCTGTGAGACAGCTGGCCTCACCTCCCACATTGTCTCCAGCTCCCAGTGGAGAAACATGGGTGGCACAAGGCAGGGGAGAGCAAAAACAGCAATGCAGAGGGTACCTGAGCAATCAGGGGTCCCTGGGTACCCTAGCCAGGTGCTAGACTGCAGTCTTATTGAACCCAAATTCTCTTAATCCTTCAGCTCATGCTGCTGTGTCTATAAAGCATCATTGGCTATTCATGAGAAAAGCCTGCAAAATTGTATTTGTACCCATAAAGTCACTCCAACCCAGCAGCACGCAGATGCTCCTGCCGACTCCCCCAATACTCTGAGGTGTAGCCAGGCACTGTTTCTGCTTGTGCTGCCAAAACAGCTGGTGAGCAGGTCTCATGCTTTTGCACCATAATTTAGTAATTAAAGGCTAATCTTACAGCTGCCTTAAATGGTAGAATGGAAGCTAACTCTGCCATCTTCAGATTTTTTTTTTTTTCAAATTAAACAGATTACAGTGCAGTGTGCCTTGAAAATCCACTTTTCAAATACATTCTTTGCTATTTGCCTAATACATATCCTGTAGTCTTACTATGTGTTGATCTAAAGCTGTGAGTACATCTTTATATGGTACATGAGAATATTTTACCAGTGTGAAGGAATGACATTGGTGTTACAGGTCTGGTAATTTAGAATCTCAAATTGCATTCATGTCAGTAAAAGCACAACATTTCCTTCATGCCCCTAGGGAAGAGGAAATTAAATAGAAAAGTCTTTACATCTCAAATGTTGAAGATGGTAAAAGGGCTACTGTGAGTTGCCTGAGGAGAAAAACAAAAACAAAAACATCCAGTCATTTTTCATATAACTGAGCATAATTACTTAGGTATCTAAACCCATTTCTTGTTGGACAAAGACTGCATGCAGATCAAGCATTCCAGTCCCTTGTTGAAAGTCTGCCACAGCATCAAGGTGTGATGTGATGAAATCAAGACAAAGAGCACCTAACGTTTTCTTTATATTTTCATTTTTTGGGGGGATGTTCAATGCAGTCTGTTCCTCAGCCCTCCGCCCCAAGAATAAATTGTCAGAGGTTTCCCAGTCTCTGCTCAGTGTGATTGATCTCACAGCAGTATGTGGTGTTTCATTATTTTCTTCAGTACTCTTAAGAAGGTCTGTAGGAGAGGTGGATTTACTGTAATGGTGGCTAAGTAGTTTAACTTAATCCTGAATAAACAAACAGATGCTCTCACCAAGGACCTGGCATCTGGGGCTGTCAGCATTTATTACTGCAAGGCTCAGAAGAGATAAAATTATCATTAGCCTTCACAGAAAGCCCATGGATGTATTTTGAAAGGCATGTACTTCAAAGCACAAACTAGCCTCTCAGAGAAACTAGTTTAGATACTTCACTGCCTGTATTAGTAATGACACAAGCAAAATGCTTCTTTCTTAACTTGATTTGTGCTTCAGAGCTCTCATTTTGCATGTTTGTGGTCCTTTCCCATGGGGCAAGGCTGAAATAGGTGTGTTTACAATTCCACGTATGTGTATTTACAATTGTGTGAGTTTGTATTCAAAGGTTTTATCTATGGCTTCTGCCGAAATATCTCCATGAGGGAAACAGTATTTAGTAATTAAGTGAGGTTTGGTGGGGTCTGGCCATCTGGCAGCATGCTGCTGTTGATAAGCAGGCTGGGGTGCAGTGCCTGTGGACTACCAGGTCCAGTGGGCTGTGTTGCATGTCGTTATTACAGACTCTTGTGTGAAATACCAGGGTCTAGGATTATTCAAGCTTTTGGACCAGTTGTAAACCTGTATCCATCCAAAACCCTGTTGTGGTTTAACCCTTGCCAAATGCCAGGGACCTACGACGTCTGCTTTCTATGCTCTCTCCTGCTGCATTTACGCAGAGGAGAGGACTCAAACGAGCACAAACACACTGGACTCATGAGTTGAGATGAGGCAGTGATGGGGAGGGGACGCACGAAAACATGAGCAAACAGGTGAGAGACTTAAGTTGCAAAGTGATTTATTAACCTAACAGAGTCGGAGGATAAATGAGAGGTAACAATAAGCTTTTAAGACACCATTTCTTCACTCACTCCCCTTCCCTCTTAAGACACCGTTCCTCAGTTCACCCCCTCCCCTCCTTCAAACAACCAGCAGCTCCGGGTGGGGGGCAGGGTATGGGGTTTTTCCTTAGTCAGTCCATCACTACAATTCTTCTGCTACAAACACTGTTTCTCTGCTCACCCCTCTCCCTCTTAAGACACCATTTCTCAGCTCACCCCCCTCCCTCTTTCACACAACCAACAACTCCGGGGTGGGGCAGGGTATGGGGGTTTCCCTTTGGTCAGGGTCAGTCCACCAGGGAGAAGAGTCCTCTACTCAGCCATGGGGTCCCTCCCACGAGAGACAGTCCTCTGAGAACTTCTTTGGCGTGGGTCCAATCTCACGAGCAGCAGCCCGGCCGAAATCTGCTGCAAACACGAGTGCTTTTCCATGGGGTGCAGGCTCCCGAGCCGAGGCCAGGCTGTTTCCATCCCGGGGCCAAGGCCTTTCTCTCTCGTCCACAGCCTTTGCAACTCTCAGTCTCTGCTGGGACTCCCACTGGATCACAGCTTCCTCCAGGCATCCCCCTGTTCCTCTGGCGTGGGCACCTCCCCACGGGCTGTGGGTGGATCTCTGCACCCCCCTGGACTCCATGGGCTGCAGGGGGACCACCTGCTCCCCCATGGTCTTCACCACGGCCGGCAGAGGGTTTTCAGCTCCGGCGCCTGGAGCGTCTCCTCCCCCACCTTCTCCACTGACCTTGGTGTCTCCATGTTGTTTTCCCTCACATATTTTTACCTCCTCCTTCTCCTCTGGCTACAAAGAAGTGCGTGCACCCATTGTTTTGATTTCTTCTTAAATATGTTTTCACAGAGGCGTAACTAATATTTCTACTTGGCCCAGGTTTGGCCAGCAGCATGTCCATCATTTTCAGAGCCAACAGAGATTGGCTCTGCTGGACAGGGTGAAAAACTTCCAGAACCTTAGCACAGGACACACAGGAGCCATCTTTGTGCCCCTCCCTACCCACTAGCAAAAACTGGGCCAAGTAAAACCACCACAACCCTAAATCCACAACTACACATTTTGTTTATTGCAATAAGGTGGTGGGTTTTTTCCCCATTTTTCTTGTTAGTGGCTTAAATAGTGAAAGAGGATTCCAAAGAAGGGAATTGTAGCAAAATTGCACAAGTATTTGAAAGTGAATTTGCAATTAAAATAATATGTTTATAATTTACTCTAGGTATTTCTCTGAGGGGGATCCCCAACCCACAACACCACTTGGATTTCAGTGAGTGAACTAATACTCCTTGTAAGGCTGGGGTTAAGACTCATTACTGCAGTTCCAGTGAGAGGGAAAATGTTTTCTGAAGGAATCTCTCTTCCTCCAACATATGTGAGCTCCCTCTTTGATAGTAAAGCTAAAATTTTTGGGTCTTTGCCAGGAAGACTTGTGAAGAAGGATTGTTGACTGCTGCATGCTGCAGCCTGGGTTGGAAAACTGCTCTCTATGTTCTACATAGGAAAGCCAAATACTCAGTGGAACTTTATGCCTTCTCAAGGTCTTATCTTCTGTCATCTTCTATCCATACCTGTCCTCCCCTAAAAGAGGTGCATCTATATCTATATCTATATCTATATCTATATCTATATCTATATCTCAAAGCAATTCTGTCTTTCTGAAAGGCTGGAGAGACATATGTGGTACATTCCAACTGTAACTTCACAGCAAAGTTTCCCAGTAGTGTATTCGGTGAATGAGTTTTGGAAGGATCAAGTTATCCACAAGAGGGAAGGATGACTTTCTGGTCAAGCTTGTCATGAACAACTATGCTTGATAGAGTGGAAAGTATTTTTATTAAGAATTCCTCCGAGATTAGGCATTAGGGTTTTTTTGAGAGATATCTGTAGCAGGAGTGTGGGTACTGAAAAATAACTTGAACTCAGAAATGTCTCACTGCATCAGTGGACTTTGGTTCTCACTTTCGTATTAAATTGAAATTAAAGTTTGTTTCTGAATTACTTCTTTCAAAGAATGACCATAGAACAGACATATTGAATTGAGCAGATCAGAACAATTTGGATAAAACCTTTGGAAACTGTGAAATTTGCTCCCAACATATGAGAGCTCACTAGTCTCCATTGCTTCTTTTTTCATCTTGCTCACAGTTGGCTGTACCTTATGCCAAGGGTAGTTGAATTAAAGTCAATAGGCTAGATTATGTCCTGAGGACTTGACCCACAGTAATTGTGGTATGTTGCTGGGCAACCTTGCAAGACTCCCAAGGAATGAGCTGTGCTTACGGAACCACAATTTACTCTTTTTTTTTTTTTTTCTCCCCAAGGATTTTAGCAATTTGTTGCCAGTAAACTTCTGCTTAGCTTTGTTCCAGTTCTTGCACAGTTCTAAACCTGAGCTTTTCTCCAGCTACGTGTCCTAGGAGAAGCAAATCCGGTCCCCCATATGTTTGTGTTCCAACAAGAAGGAGAAAAGACCTACTTGGAGCTCTTGTTCAGAAGCCCACCATATCAAAATGAATCTTGACAGCACTGAGTTCCTCATTAGTTGTAAAAAAACAAATTACAGTCTGGGTTAACGTTATGATAAAAAACAGACTTAATTTTTTTTTCCATGCCTACCAAGGCAAGCAATTTTTTAGCTTTCCTTTGAGCAAGTTATTTGCATCAAGTTCATATTCTGTGGTTCTTTCTGTTATGAGCTGAAAAGAGCCAGTTCTTTCAAGGCCAGATTCACTGCTGAGCTTTGTAAGGGAAATAACTGTCTTCAGAATAAAGTGATTTTATTTCAGATCAGCGTGTCTGCAGGGGAAGTGGAGCTACTCCAATTTAGTTTATTTTTCAATACTTCTTCCCATTAACTTCTCCATATAAAGTGGGCATCCATTCTAGCATTTTTCAGGAGTTGCGCCACCACCATTTAAACTGGATGCTCATGAGGAAAACAGTTGATGGAGCAAACCAGCACTACGATTAGAGACTTGAGACATAACATACCATAGAGAGTTACAATATGTTACAGGTGTTTGTCCATGGGCACAAATCAGTATTGCAAAGATCTTACAGGGAAGTATTTTTATTTCCACAAATAATAAGTAAAGATCTTTAAGCCTTTCTTATAGAATCATAGAATATACTGAGTTGGAAGGGACCTAGCAAGATCACTGAGTCCACCTCCTGGCTCTGCACAAGGAAATGCTTGGACAGAACTGCGAGGCTAAGAAACAGTTTGGCAATGGGTCCTTAAACGTTTTAAAATAATCCTTCTGCAAACCCATGGTGCATGCTGTTATTCAGAGGGGAAAACAAGCCTCTGTAGTATTAATGTTCTTACTGTTTAAGTGAACTCTATCTGTTCGGACCTACAAGTAGTGACTGCTGTGAAGCTGCTTTTTTGTTCTGTTAATGCACAGAATTTCATGTCTCTTGTCTCTGTGTAAGCTGCATAAACTTGCAAGAGCTACTATAGCTTGTAAGAGTAAGTTTTATAATTAGCTGCTTTGATGATGGGTATGAAATCTGCACATGCAAAAGGTGAAATCTCTCCACTTCTGTCTTCCCCATGAGAAGCAGTACCTTTATCTGCTTCAGGTGAGACTTAGTAGTCTTGGGGGCCTTCTGCATATTAATTGTACTCGAGAACACACTTTTTGTAGGTATTAGGTAAGTCACCTGTTGGGAAAGTGCAGAAGGAATCTCAGGAAGAGCCCTTCCCAAAGAAAGGTTTGGAATGTATAAATGGGAATTCAGGAGGCTTTTTGTTTTGTGATGCTAGAATTGCAAATTATTAGTCTGCTCACCTTTTGTTTGCAAAACCTTTTTGTGTTTCTTGACTTTAATAAAGAGGAAACAAATAGAAAACTGAATGAAATGAAATGATGGCAAAGATAGAAAACGGCATTTTACGCCCTAATATTGGCAAATTTATCTACACAGTAGAGGAAAGGACTATAGAAGCGCTGACAGTGGAAATGAACTGTAATTAGCGAGCTCCATTGAGGGAGGACTTGGGGCTTTCCTTCCCCTGCACAAATTGTCTGAAGCTGAACACGTGGGAGCTGTTCTGTTCTCTGATCTCCCACTGAAGCACCACTGGTTTTGTTCCTTACGAACTATGGACTGCTGAGACTCTGTTCAGCAGCTGGCTGTTAATCATTATGGATTCTTATCAGGTTTTGGTTTGGGAGCCTGTAAATAATCAAACCAGCATTACCTTTAGCTTTGTCTGCCTGTTGGTCAGTCATCCCCACTGTCACACAGAAAATGGGGAACAGTTGGCCCACATTTCATAGTAACCTGCTCTCTCATTCCATGGATGTCTGCTATATAGGGCTTTAGCAGGGAGATTGGTGAATGCCTTCTCAAATGGGTGCAGTAAATGAGTGTATCTGTGTAGCAGGAGGAGGGCAAGAGATGACTCATTGCTCAACATGAGAATCTGTTTAGTCAATCCTAACTTAGTCAATCCTAGTACTATTACACTTCAGCAAAATACTTGGAAAAAAAGCCCTGCAGGCTCTTTACTGTTGTGCTGCTTCTATACTATATTCCCATCATCATTACAGTCTATAGAAAACAAAAAGCCAACATGACATGATGCAGGATCATAATTAATAGTCAGGTAACCAAAAGCTGCAAGTGTGGTTCTTCCACCATGACATCTAATGCGTTCCATTAATCTGTCATTGCCATCATTCCAGGCAAGGCTTGCAGGGCTGTACCATATCTGAATTTGGCATTAAGAGAAATACTGCTGGAGTGTTGCAGCTGGGTTTAGTGCATGGCATTGGAGAAGATAGCCGACTAATTTGCAGATGTCTCAGAAAAGAGCTGCAAGGGTGAATAAGAGAAAAGAGAAAAGGAAAAAAAAAAAAAGCTCACTGTGGAAAACAGGAAGTCCTTTCTGAGGCAAAGCTTGAAGTGGTGTTTGTGTTGGGGTAATAGAGGAATCAATGTATTGTGAAGCATTCTACTGCAGTGAAGGAGAGGCAGTGCTGGTGTGCAGGTGAAGTACAAGCAGTAGGTGGACCTATCCTAAACGTTGCACAAGGATTACTCAACGGCAAGATCAGAGGTAAAAATGAGGATTTGGGACACCTGTAGAAAGAAGCTGCAAGTGGAAGTTATTCCAGCCATCTGTCACAATTTTTCCTTATGCTTCTTGGAAACATGTTCCTGTCACTCTGAAGTGAACCAGACCTTTTCCAACCAGTGTCAGTTTCTCGAAAGTTCACAATTACATCCATAAATTCTATTCCATATTTGCTTGGCAGAACTCTGGGTTGTCTAGCTTCTGCAAGCTTAAAATAATTAATCGGTTTCTTGCTTCCAAGACTTCAGTCAGGCTGAGATTCACTGATTTGTGATGCCACCAGATACCGGAGTGTGAATCCATCTGCTCTCCATACAGAGAAGAAATAAAGGAAAGTCCTAAGTTAAAAGCTTGGCAGCTGAAGAATTATTGGCAGCTGAAGCTTCCTTGGTGGTATTTCTTCTCATGTCCATTCTTTCATGTATGTAAGTCCTTTCTACTTCCATGCTCATTGGTCCTTTCTCTTTTCTGTCAGACTTTGAACATTTCAGAGAAGATAAAATGGAGGAGCAAAATAAGTAAAAAG
This sequence comes from Pardalotus punctatus, assembly GCA_013400915.1. Taxonomy (NCBI): domain Eukaryota; kingdom Metazoa; phylum Chordata; class Aves; order Passeriformes; family Pardalotidae; genus Pardalotus; species Pardalotus punctatus. The sequence continues at coordinate 149,572 of VZTX01013248.1, forward strand.
TAAAAGTAGCTGAATTTACACAGTTTGCAGAATGATACAAGGTTTTTTTGCCATATTGGGTGGAAGCAGATAGTGATTGTCCCTCTGAAATCTGCTTCTGGCTGTTAGTTTTGGAGACCTTTCTTGATGGCCAGTGTTTGGTTTTTTGTTTTTTTTTTTAATCAGAAAAGTATTTGGTAAGTTGCTGTCTCCTACTCACAATACAGTATGCATATCAGCACAGTGTCAAATCATGCCTCGCAACAAATTTGTTATTTCTCTTAAGAGACTGCCCACACAGTTTGTTAACAAAAGAAAAAAATTGCATAAAGTAATAGGGACATTTCAATCTAAAGGTGAGGGGAAGCAGGTATTTTGGTGCAGCCATTTACAAATTTCTTTCTGATTAAGGTAATTTACAAATTGCTTGACACTAAATTGCTGCAATGTTTTTGTTTTACTTAACTTTTTCAACATTTCCAGAGAGGTAGGGAAGAGTGTTGTATTTTATTGGTGTCTCCCCTGTGATTTTGCCATGGAAGCATTTTATAAATTACACTTATTTTTCTTCCACTGTCTGAGATGTAGATGTGTGAGTTTATCTGTGCAAAGGTCCAGGTTAAAACATCGCTGAAACAGAATGGGATTCTTCTGCTCTGGTAGACTGTTTTTAAAGCTGTGGTCAAGGAAGATTTCAAGGGTATGATCACCTTCATCATTTGTAAAACTCTTCACTCTGGAGAACATAACTTTAGAGGAAGACTTTTATTCTAATAATATGAAAGATATCACTCTATCTTGTATTGCTTTTTAATGGCTCCTATTAATCTGGTGACATTTTAGGAATTCTGCTTTTTTGACTTACTATTCTTAGCTAATGCATTTCAAACTCAGGCCAATCTTAATGCAAGCTAACCTTACGTGTATAGTGAGTCCTTGCCTTAAACTTCTAAGCTGCATGAAGTCCAGCTAAGAATGACACAGTATATTTCTCTACTTCTCTTACTCAATATGAAAATAAACATAGCAATTTAGTTATCTCTGTCATAAGTTGGTCAATGGCATGACTATTTGAGAATGAGTAAAACATAACCAATTAATTGCATTCTGTTACTTCTGTAATAACCATGGACAGCAATTGTGGTTTCTCTGTAATTCTTACATACAAAAAACAAATGGAAGGTTTTGTCATTTGTTCTTGCTAGATTTTGCAGTGCAACAACATGTACATTAATGGAGGAAGGAGTAGGAAGGCAGTTTTTAATTAAAACTTTCCATGTTCAGTGTGTGGCCCAGAAGACACTTCATGTGAACATAAATACAGCAAAAATCAAAGCTGTCTCACATAGAAATGCTCCAAAAGACACAGTTCACGCACCTAAAATAAAAGTCAGTTAGATACTGTTGCACAAGCTCTGTAATCAACATTGGTGAAAGTTCGTGTGCCAGATTAACTGGATGTGAGATTAAAAATATTACTTGTGTGTGCAGAGTGCCTAGTGACTGGGAAGAGGCAATCATGTAGCCAAGTTTTTATATACTGGAAAAGTGCAGTCTTATAGCCACTGAAAGGACTTATTCAGCCAGCTGTCGAAGTGAACTAAGCAGGCAGAATGTGACTTTCATGATAGTTCGTGTTTCAAGCTGAGCCAACTTGCAGAGCTCATTTGAAAACAAATTCCTGAACACTCCTCTAAGCCCCAAAAATTTAGCATGAGGCCCAACCTTTCTCTCCAGTAAAACCTTTCCACCTTGACCAGAATACCTGCAAAATTGACTTTCCTACTCTTCCTCTTCTCAGTAAAAAACAGACAAGCTGAAGTACTACAGAGCAAGGTGTGAGTGACTCTGTAAACACCCCCACATACGTTATGGCAACCACACTTTTGATTTGGAATGTAATCAGGTGTTTATGAGTTAGGGTAAAAGTAAACTCTTATTAATTAGGATTTTTAAATTAATAATGGCCCACAATTAGCATCTGCCTAGTGTAAGATCTAGCCATAATTCTGAAATGATGGTTTACTGATGTGAAAAGTTACAAAGAAAGAAAGAAGTGTGGTGTTTTAAACCATACAGTGTTATCCTGGAATTCCCCCTTTAGCTGTTGTACATTTCAGAAGCATTGCCTTGACTTATGAATTCGTACATTAAACCCTCTGCCCTCAGTGTTACAGATTAGCTACTGCTTGAGACACTGGAAAAATATAGAGGCAAAAGAAACCAGAAGAATCTCCTGTTTTCACTTTACACAGTGTGAGTTGTGATGCATGTAGGATGTCTGTTACTGTTTAATACCATTAATGTAAGCACAGGCGGCTTGACAGGAGCAAGAGCACGTCTGTGCTGCATCCGACAGCAGACTGCAGCCTAGTGAGATGTGGAAACAGCAACGGCGCTGTGACTGTGGCAGCAGTTCCCACTCTGTGTGAAAGGAGTTGTCCTCCTCAGAGAGAGTATCAGCCCACACCTCTGTTCGCAGTGGTATATCTCTTCTGGTGCCCTAATTAGCTGGGCTATCATGTAGGTGTCACACAGACATATCTTTATCTTGAATTGGCAGTGACTAAAGTCACTGTTTCCCAGTCATACAGGAAAATAAAAAGGCAATTAGCTCCGGAGGTAAGTGGTTTGCTGGTTGACTCCTACAGGGTCCCTAATCCTGAGAGTGTAGCTCCCTCCTACTTCATGCAAAAAGCTGCATTAACTTCTTTTATATTTCATGTGAATAGGCTGCTGATAGTCTCAAATGCTGTGTGTTTTACTGGCAGTTCAGGCTGAGCAGTTCTTTTTTCTTTTGGTAATAACTTAATTTTGATATTAATGAGTTTAGATGTGGTGACTGTTTCCCACAATGATTATGACTGCGTGAACTACTCATCTTGGGAATATGCTTGCCCAAAAAGTTAGCTTTTTATGCAGTCCTCCTGTATCAGTCTTAACCTTTCCTAGGTACCACTTTGCATGAACAACACTTTTTTTTCCTGCTAAGATAGAGAAGGAAAACAGTTCATTGTACAGATAACAAGTTGAGGTGAGATGATACCAAGAAAATTAAGTCAGTTTGTTTCTCAGAAGATAGTTCCCTATATTTATGAATCTAAACAGTAACATTAATATGACTGCATGTTCTGGATGTTCTTTCCCCAACTTAGTTAAGTACCTGTAGCTCTCATCGCTTTCACTGGCAATTGATTCTGATATTGCTCCAGTTTTACGTGAATTTTGAATTCCAAACTAAGACACCTTCTGAAATTTTGTCTTAGTTACTTTGATTATACAGCATCCTCCCTGCTTAGCTTACATCTTCTTGGTAGGAGGTGTTTCTACAAAACAGGTGAATTTTCTGTGCTGAAAACTGCTATTTTTTCCCCCCCCAGTGCACTGTTGAAATTTCCTTTTGCTCCATGTTTTGTCCCTGCAACAATTGCAAGAGAAGATAGAGGCACTGCACATTCCATTTTTACAGTCTTACAGTAATGCCATTGCTTTGGGGCATGTTGTGAAAAGCTTACCACATCCTTGTTCAGTGCCTGGAATTCTTCATTCCCACAGCAGAGAGACAGACGTTCACTCTAAGTGTAAGCTTTGGTCTGGTGTTTAAATATAGCACAAATATTCAGAAGGATTTTTCCCTTCTCATGCCCTCCTACCCTTGAGCAAATCTCTTGTATGGTGTTGCTTTCCAGATGTTCTTGTGAGAAGCAGAGGGGAATCACTGGGGTTTGCATGATGGGAGATAAGTTGTGGGTTTTTTTCCATTAGCTCTGCCAGGCAACCTGAAGTATGAGATCTCAACAAGTTAGATGGGCTTCAAAACTGGGATGAAGGACAGGAGACAAATATTCCATCAATAATATAATTTCTTGATGTCACTGGCTTGTTCTGTACACTTTTTTTTATTATTTCTGTTCTCCATTCAACCAGTAACTACTGGTGTAGTACTGTGAAACTTGTAAGAATGAAAGATCTGTAGGTTCTGCATAGGTAATTTCACATTCTAGGTTTGCAACTGAATTTGTATATATAGCTAAATGTGAAGATTTAGTTACGCCAGTCCTGAGACTTTAAGGCATGAATCCAAACCTAGCAGTTCAGTGGCAGGCTGCAAGCATCACGAGTTGTTCTGCCGTCTCTGAGGTCTTTGCAAGGAGCAGTGGAATACTAATGATGCAAACAGGAAAAATCCCTCCAGAGCCGAAGTGTTCTTGAGTTCCCCTTCTGGCAGCTTCACTCGTTGAAAAACAGAACCCTTTCCTTTTGGACATACCCTCATGGTCAGAAAAAGACTTCTAAGATAATACTCCTGCTGTCTGGTTTATTTCTCCCTGCAGTTAGAAGAGATGTAACAGAGAACCTGCTCACCTGCACTATCCTGGCTCCCTTCTTTTGCTGCCTCACACATTTTTACAGAGACTGAATTGTTCATTGTTAAATCTTGAATTTCTCTCTGACTGTATCTATTTGCCAAGGTCATTGAAGAAATATTCCTAGTGATATTCCACAACATTAGAATCTTGAGTTGGTACACAACACACTCATACATTTTTTCTTGCCTTTTTTAGGTCAGAAAGGTGTGCCAAGCACCTTTCAAAACAGGTAAGGCCATGCAAGACTTTGCAGTCTGATTTTAACCATAGTTACAATAGGTCAGAAATAAAATACTTACTCAGAGAGGAAGGTCCCTGACTTGCCAGTGTAAATTTTTTAGCTTATTAAGAATTTTAAAATACATGCATTTGACTCTCTTTTTGTGTGGATACTGTCAAAAAGAGTCTGCATGAAGAGGAATGAAAAGGGTAAAGCAGAAATTGGGAGAAATGAGCATATGGGATGTTGCAGATGGAATTAATAATGGACCCATGTCAGTAATAAGGTACATAATTTATGTTTGACCTGTAAGAGATTCAGCACAGAATCTTCATAGTTTCTAAAGAGCTTTCAAGGTTTCCCTTGATTTCCTTAGGAATGTGCAGTTTGCTGCAGTATGTCTGAAATGTAGAGTAGCTGTTTTTGCAGCCCTTCACTATATGTTCCCAGAACACCTTTCCTGAAAATGAGGATTTCTGCAATGACTTCAGTACTGGCTTTACCTTCTGTCATTTCCAAAGTTTAAGTATTTCCCAAGTGAAGTGGTAACTTAAGTCAGATGAATGTTTCTTCATTTGGATTTGACCCTAAGGTGTTATATGCCATTCAGTTCCACTGAAATGGGAGCACAGAGTGCACAAGATCTTGCCAATTCTGTTGTTTAAATTGCAAGTGAGTGTAGTACTTTTGATGTTCAACACCCAGGGATACCCTTTTTTTTTAGAGTCACTAATTACCTGCTTCATTAAAAGTAGTAGTATATTGCTGTGAATGCAAGTTAGGTCCTCCTTTCAAACCTATTGCTGAACTTCCCAAAAGCACAGTAACCTGATATCAACCACCTGCTTATCTTCTACCCAACTCATGTGAAAAACTGATGGTTTCAAAAAGGCTTCCCACCTTTTATAAACTGTATTTGGTGAAGCAGCTCTAACACCGCAGTATACGTGCTTGGCATACTTAACAATTCAGATCTCTGAAGTTGCATATGGTGGAATTGGTAGGTACTAAAAAAGGTGATGGTGAAACAACGCCTTCATTGTCTTCATGAGTGTTTCTGATAAAATTTGAATCTCTACTTCCCTCTAGCTGCTGTTCTGTCTCTGTGTCCTTATTGTTGGGGGGCCAGCAGAACTTCTGGGGTTTTTTTTGTTACGTGGTAGGTCCCTCCCCCTACAGCAGTGTCTTGCCACCTGCTTCTGCCTGCGTAACACAGCTATGGCTGTTAAGTGGACGTATCTCACAGCTGGTTTGGTTTTGACCACCGTGCTCTGTCAGTGTAGCAGCAGCTGTGCCATTTGGCGTCTTGATAATTCCATACTGCAGCTCCTTAACTACACCTCAGAGCATTCAATTTACCTCAGACTCTGAAATATGGTATTGCATTGATACATGCTTGGCTGAATATCTGTGAAGGTATTTTTGCAGCCCTGAGAAGCCGAGAGTAATCCTAGGCTCTGTAGAATTAGTGTATTAGGTCCATGCACACAGCATGCAAAGCCTCTCAGATGTTCCTGGTGAGTTGAATTCCCATGCACCTCAGAGGGTTTTTGTCACAGCCCTGCCAGGGTGATTTGCAAGAATGAGAACTGATTGTGCACGCCCTGTTTGGCAGAAAGTAACTGTGGTAGTACAGGTAATCTCACATAGCTGGTATTTAGATAATTTCTGCTCTGCTGCATGCTTACAAGTGATTTTTATCATCTCTTAGTTGTTTTAAGTGGAAGACAGAACTTTCATGAATTCAGCTACTGGATCAGTTCATACAGTTGGTGTGATTTGTTTTCTGCTAGCTTAGCTGTTTAATGTTGTTTCAGTTGCAAATAAAATGTGCTTAGAATAAGCCTAAGGATTACTTTATCAATGAGTCTCGTGGGGCTGCAAATTGACAACAGTGAAGTAGACTATACCTTAGTTACACTATGGAAGTTGCAGAACAGGAAGCAAGTGCATCAGAGTAGATGAAAATTTATTGTATAGTTTCTAGATTGCTGCTAAAAATTGTTCAAAGACCTAATGAAGGCTCCACAGATTAATGAAAATGTGAGCCTGTCTGGCATATGGTCATTAGGTGCAATATGCTTCATGTCGCTGCCATCCCTTAATACAGTAGTGGCCTGCTAAGTTTAAAATATATTGAACAAATCAGTCTGTTAATTTGTGCTCTTGGTGGTGGAAGATTCAAGAGATGATATGTAAGTGTATGTATTGTAAGCACCATCTAAACTTTCTCCCTCCATCTCACGTTTGGTCCCTCTGGATTAATAGCAATGCAGCACGAGGAAATCTGCACTCTCTCCTTTGTTAGCATGTGCCTGGGGTTTATGAAGTCTGCCCTGCTCTGTGCTTGCTTAAAACCTTCCAAAATGATTTTTCTCTTGCACAGCATCACAGCCTGTATAGCTACAACTTTGTCGCAGTGCTCAGTGATCAAGTACAACTGATAATCCTTTAAAGTTTGAAAGCATCTTCCTCTCTGCCAGTTGGCTGGTTGTTTACTTTGTGAGAACAATTGTTTGGCCTCGTAGAGAGGTGTGCTTGAGAAGTTTGTGCAGCCAGGTCCTGACCCGGGGAGGAGGTAAAGGAGTCGAGGTGCCTCTTCTGCTGCAGACCGTGTGGGGATTTGAGTGAATTCGTGAAAATACCTGCTGTTCTAGGGACTGGAAAAGTGTCCCACGGACTGCATGGTTTCAGGCATGCCTGCTTTGGTATGCCAGCTCTGACCTTGAGAGCAGAGAGGAAAGGTTGCTGAGATTTGCCAGGATCCCGCTCCCCAGGAGATCAGAGCACAAATGAGCCCAGCTCCTTGCATGGCTGGAGGGTGAGTCACGCTTTAGAATAGCTGGCGTTTCTAACACTGCTGCAGCCCTGAGTGTCCTACAGCTAACGAGAGCCTAGGCTCAGTGGCGGGGCTGCCCTGTCTCTCCACAGCCAGGGACCCTGGTTCCTCCTCCTGGTGCAGGTGGACTAAACTGATAAAATGTTACACGTGCGGCTATGATGTTAAAAGGAAAACAGCATGGCTTAGTGGTTTGCAAAAACACCGTGTAAGAACAGCTCTGTTTTTTTGAGACCTGAGGCTATGGCTTGAGGGAACATTTCTTTGCTGTGCTCATGAGAACTGAGCAAGGCTGCAGTTTCCAGCAATTTCTCCTCTTCTCCATTCTGCCCACAGCTGATGCTCAGCGCTGCTGTCACAGCCACCCCACTGAGGGGGGAAGCATGCCTTGATCTCCCCCTCATCTTCCCCAGCTGTATCCCTTGGTCTAATTATAAAACAACACAACTGGTCTAATTAAATAAAATAACACTTCCTTTTCCCCCTACAGATGAAGCCTCAGGATGAAAGTGTGCCATATAAATTCAAGCAACCAATGGTTGCTTGCAACTGATGTGGGTTTTGATGCTGCAGCCTGTTCGAGCTACTCTTGTCCCCATCTGGGTTTTTTTCCTCCTCTTTCCCCTTCATTTATAGAGACCAATTATCAGTGCACTCAGTTCTGTAAATTGGTTGCTGTTTCTATTGATCAGAGAATTGATCAGCCTGTAACCTAATTCCTCCATGCTTTTCCTGCCCCTGAGGCCCCTTTTGGTTAGCCTGTGCACCAAATGGCTCTGTGGGTGCAGATCATCAGTAGGGACAGCTGGGATGAGCCTGCTCCTTTCCACAGGAGGTCAGAGTTGTTGGGTTGTCTCTGTTTGTGAGATTCAGCCTGGGGAGGATGGTGATGGGTCATGAAACATGAGAGAAGAGATTGATTTGCATCATCACTGAAAGCATATGGGTTACCAAATCCAGTCAGATCACATGGGTTCATATCCTTAATGATTTTTTTGTGTTGACCTCTACTGCTAATTAACATGGAAAAGTAAACTGAGATGGCCCAACTTTTTTAGTATTTTACTGGTAATTGATGATGCTGGTCAAAGCAAAAAGCAAATAAGCCCTTTATCAGTTTTATTTTGTGTTTACCTTGTGCACATAAGTGTTTGCTGAACTGCCCAGAGCTTGTGAGAACAGGAATGGGATGCGGAACACATTCCCTTCATAGCATAACTGCTTCAAATGGTTGTGGTAGAAGAGCTGCACAGCGTTTGCAAAGGGCCTGGCTTTCATCAGAAGGGTTTTTTCCACCTTTTCTTAGCACTATGTTCCATGATTTAATATTGCCCACCGCTTCAATCCAGCTGCTGTTTTTGCTTTCAGAGGGAAGCAAAGAATCTCGCCAGCTCTTCCACTTCTGTTTTGAAGTTGTTGTCTCACTCACCTTCCAGCTCAGGGTTTGTTAAGGTGTTCATGTGTGAAGTTACTCTGGGAACACTTTTTTGTTGAGAGATTCTTGTTTTATGTATTCAAGAAGTAATTACTTAAATATACCTTGGTGACATGGTCTGCAAATCATGTTTGCACCAAGAGACTTCCATTTGATCTTTAAGATACCTCAGAGCTTAGATAAGGACCAAATTTCTGTGTTCTTTTTCAGGGATGTTTTATTTGGTCTTTTCTACACTCCATATTAGTAAAGAAGGTTGAGGAGTTGAGATAGAATGCTATTTGATACCTGGAGTTTTGTCTTCCTTTGGAAATATGCAACTTTGCATGTTTAAAACCCAGCTGCAATGCTGAAAAGGTTGTCCTATGGTAGCTTCAACAAGAATTACTAAAAATTGCAAGCTTACATTCACTTAGGCTACTTCCTAATTTCCTTAGCTGAGTGTGTGCTGAGTAATTCTGTTCTTCAAAGACCTAAGCACTTTTCAGAATTCATATAAATGCCAGTTGTAAAAAATACTGTTATTTCTGAATACACTGGGCAGGGAAAGAATTTAAAAGACTGTACTGTTTTCCCAGACCAGCAGCCAAAACACCTTCTTAGTTTGTACACAAGGGAGGCTGGATGTAAAAAATGTCAGGGGAGTGATGTGTACGGATTCCCATACCACCTCTCCCAGAAATGTTTTTTGGTTAGTACTGCATTGTAAGCAAACAGTTGTTTCAGATAAGATGGTGGCAGAAATGTCACCTGTTTACAGTCATTGCTTCATCTGCCTCTTGAGATTTTCTTTTCTGTCTGCCTGCATTTCTGCAAGTACCACTGTCCTTTCTCTTTGAATGACTCTTCCACAGTCTCACTTAGAAAAGTTCTGATTTAGGTGAAAAGAGAAATCACAAGCTTTTGGCTGATAGCATAAGGGGAAATTTAAATGATGCACTGTTCTCCTTCCTTTCTCCTTGATGCTAGAGAGGTTTGCATGTGGTGAGATGTTAAAATAATCTGCTCTGCCTTTACAAAGTTTATTTGCATTTGTTGTCACTATTAGCCAGGAAAGCCTTCAATATTATTAACAGCATTTATTTGGTTTTGGCATGGTGTTCAGTTTAAATTGTTTCTTCAGCTCAACATAAAGGTGTTTTCACTTTCCTGTTTTGGCTGTTCCCTTCTTTTTGTCTAAATCTGCAGGGGATCAAGTCAATGCACTTGAATTTTGGGCTTTGTACATTTTGTCTTTGAACAGACACCTACTTTTCCTGACTGGATAAATCTGGATGACTCAATGTTTGCTTGATGGGCTATGTAAATTTTTTTTCATGCTGAGAGAAGAGACTTTTTGAGATATGATGATTTTATTCTCTGTTGATAAATTTATAGTATTATCTTTATCACCTTAAAAATGTTGATACTTGGTCAACTTCTAGCTTACGTATTTGTAGCTCTGTTCCAAACTTGGTATCCTTCATGTCGGCCTTGTAGCTTTTATTTTGCAGCTTTTTCTGCAAAGGTGGACTACATCTTGTGAATGTTTATATGTGTATACTTTTCTGTGTGCATAACAAGAATCACTGTGTCTGGAAATTTTCTCTGGGTTGTAGCCTTTGCGAGGTTTTTGACACTGACGAGCTAATTACTGGCTTCCTGTGGTTTTCCTCGCAGGCTTCTGGGCTGGCTAAATAAGAGATACCAGCTTTCACCAAGGGTCTGCTCATTGCCAATGATACGGCTCTCCTAAAGCCAGGGGAATATGGAGATTTTGCTTCCTAAACTGTTGGCGTTTTTGGGCAGCTGATTTTCTGTTAAAGCTGTGAGGCAGTGGAGTGCCTGTGATAAGCATCTCTCTGATGTTTATCCAGTAGCTGATCTTGCCAGAGTGAATAGACCAAGAAATGGAGCCTAGTCCAGATCGAATCATTTGAGATGCCTCTGGTGGTGCGAGCGCAGTTGTGTTGAGAAATTAAGTTCATCCTGATCTGGTAATTTCCTCTTACCATTTAAAGCCATGGTATACCACTGACATGTATGCATTTGTGTGGATCCAGATAGATACCAGAAGAAATGACAGCCAGAAGTTTTTGATCACTCTTATTCTCTGGTTTCTGGCTTTTTGGAAAAACTCCAGTTCTCTCCTTAGTGCCTGAAAAATAAGGACATATCCCTTTTTGTCTTTTCATCCCCCAGCTTTTATGGATAGATGATTGTAATTACACGTTGACTTACTTCTAGCAAAATTTGACACAGATGAGTACAGTTGAAGGGAAGTCACTCAGCCTTTCTCTCTGAGGAGGCGTAAGCAGCACTTTGAAGTTGGAGTTTGGAATGGGAATCGGTATTTATTAACAGGAGTGCAGGTTGTGCTCCCCACCCCATGAAGCTGAGGGCTGTAAGATGCCAGATGAGCTGTGGCAGAGCACTGCTAATCACACACTGCCCGGGGTGAGCGTGTATAGATTGCCCTTGTAAATCGTTCTCACAAATCCTTTTAACTGGATGATGGGCCTTAATTCTGTTTTATGACATTTGTTCTGGCAGGTCAGTAACTGTTTATGGATTTGATGACATTTCTGCTGTTGCAGGTGTCCTATCAGAAATATGTCTGTTTGCTTAGTTGTCCAGAGAAGCCACAGGCATTTAGTAGAAGGTACAACCTGCTGGGATTTTTAAAAACTGAATCACTTCCCTTTGTGGCAGTTGCTCTTTCTCAAATATGGAGGCAAGGAGCATCCCAATGGCAAGTAACCAGCCTGGGTGTAAGTCGGGAGAAAATGGATGCTTTAAATATTGTGACTAGTTCAGTGTGTTTCATTGCCTTTGCACTAAAATAAGATCTCAAGATTTTTGAAATAGAGGTCACTTCAGAAGATTTCTGATGAACCGTTATTTCTGGAGGGTTTTTTTAGTTTGGTGGGTTTTTAGGTATTTTATTTTGTTGCTGTTTTTTGGTTTGGGATTTTGGTTTGGAATTTTTTTTAAATTTTCTTTTGGTTTTTCTTTTTTTGTGACATTTATGCTCTCTGTAAATGGTAGTTAAAACTTAGATTTCTTACGAAGCACTGACTGTGGACAGTATTACTCCATAATCTCCACTTACATTACAGAATGTGGAAGCAGATGTCTAGAGTAACTTGCTTGCCATAGATCTTCTGTTCCCTTAAGGGCTTTAGACGTTTGAGGAAGGATTTTGATTATGTTTTTGTTCTGTCAGGAAGTTTTTCCATTTTAACATGCAAGTTACGAACCCTTACATATTAACCCTTAACAATTTTTTTACGTGTACAGCAGTATACTTACATTAAAATCTTCTGAGTGTACATTTCTCCCATCAGTTCTGTTAATTTGGTGGCACAGAAACAGTCCTGCAAGTCTTCTAGAGTAATAAAATTATCTGCTACTCTGGGAGAAAAAGTTTGCATGAGCTCATTTAGAGAGAGCTGCATTTCCAATATGATGGGGTGCTTCAACCACCAGTGTTCTGAGAGCTGAAGACTCTAACAAACAGGATGGTTGTATACAACTGCTACTCATGATATAAACAGCTCTCCTGCACTGTTTTGTTTTCCCTCCATCCTAAAACCATGTGTTTGAAACAATCGTGCCCTTTTATATATGTTAATGGCATGCTAGACTAAAACAATGATCCCAAGTGCCTTTCTGGCAGGAGATCATCAAGCCAGCAGCTCACTTTGCCCTTTTCTCACAACTACTCAGAGCTGTGCAGGGATGGAACTGTGGCACTACAAACTCCTGCAGTTTTCTCCCTGGGCCTTTTCCACCAGAAGTCCTGGGATGGGACTGAATGTGCCAAGGTGCTCAGCAGGGATGCTTGCATGGGTCTGATGATGTGTGATAGGGATGTCCACAAGGTCAAGCAACAAGCACCCACCTCTCCAGTCATGGCATAAAACTGGGTGGAAGCTGCAAAAGCTTGTCTGGCTGGCTCACTTCAAGAAATGCTTTCATCTCTTTGCCAGAGCTGTTGTCCCTGCTCTCTTTATTTTCCTGGTTAAGAGAGACTGGTTTTCACAAAGAACATTTGAAATTTTTAATATCTGTTTCTGAGATTAATCTAGAGCAAAAGAACCATGTTTAAAGCTCTGAATGGATCAATGTCGATCTTGGGGAATCTGATAAATTTTTTTTAGGTCAGCCCTTCTTGAGGCAACCTGTGGAGAGCAGTATTTGAGAAACTGTGGAGGCTTAATAAGCCAACCCTCTCTAACTGACCTACTTGAAGAATTTTTTAATAGACCTGACAGCAGAGAGCTGATTTTTATTTTTTATTTAGCAGGTAGGCAGCTCTCATGGCAGATCTGTGCTTTCCTCTTTCTTAACGAGATAGGGAGTACCTGTTGCAAGGTATCCTTTTGCTGGCACGGTAAGGACATCCGAGGAACAAGGGGTGCTTTGAAACGCAGCCTTATCTCTCAGTGTGATTCTGCCTCTTTTCCAGCCTCAGTAATGCAGAAACTGAGCAGGACCAGGGTAGGCAGATGTTGCTAAAAGCATCTAATCACAGCCTCAGTCACTGGAGTACCTGCTTGCTTCTGTCCTGCTTCACAGACTATGAATTTTCAAGAGCTTGAGCCAGATTTCATAGACCTGAGCATCAGACAGAAAAACATTTGCTGTAAAAGGCGAGGGCACCCTCTTCCTGCCTGGAACAGCCTGAGCTGGTTATGAGCACAGAGCTGCTATTGTTCTGCCCTGGGAGATTGTGCTAAAAGCTTTGAAGCAGCGTTTGCATGTAGGTGTCAGCTTTCTAAGCAGGTTTTTTCCCCTTTCTTTGTTAAAAAAAAAAAAAAAAAAAAAGAAAAAAAAAAAAAAAAAAAAAGAAAAAAAAAAAAAAAAAAAAAGAAAAAAAAAAAAAAAAAAAAAGAAAAAAAAAAAAAAAAAAAAAGAAAAAAAAAAAAAAAAAAAAAGAAAGAAAGAAAATGAAAGAAATAACCAAAGAACCCTGCCATCCTCACCTCCCAGCCTTTTCTTGCATGGCTGTTTGACTTGGTAATTGTTGATTTTACGAGGTGTTGTTTAGGCTTCCCAGTTTTTCTTTGGCCTGGCTATTAAACTTCTTTTCCTTGTTGGATCAAAATCAGAGTGTACTCAGTGAGTTAGTGCAGGAACCTTGCATCACAGATGATGGAGATTCATAACATTATATTATGCAGTTCACTTGGTGCAGTATTTAGAGGTGATACCCATAAACTATTGTGTATGTCTAGCACTTACATTTTAAAATTCCTCTTTGAAATCAACAGGCTGCAGTATAAAATGGGCAGGAGTTTAAGGACTGTAATGCACACAGCACTGCTGTTGTGTCTCAGCTGCACTGCACAGCTCCTGGGCTGCTTGAGCCTGGCTTCTGTGAGCGGGGTTCATTAAAGTTTCAGTCTAGTAAGCTGTCATTCTGGAAGGTGTCATCCTGCTCTTTCTCTGTGTAAATCTTAGTCAACTGCTAGAGGACACACCAAAACTGTTTTTAATCTAGAATTTCAGGGCTGCTGTAGTTAATGTAGAATAAACAATAACCCTCCTTCCTATGTGATTTTTCCCAGTCTGCTGACCTGCACCTGACTTGCATGGTACAAGGAACATCAATCATGGGAAGCTCTAAAACATTTAAGTTCAACCAGTGTTAGAGAAGGGCTAGGGAAGAAATTATCTTCTGCTTCACCATATGATAGTTTCCTGCTCTCTTCTAGCAAAATGTAAGCCCCTACCCACCCAAAATGAAAGAGAGAGGCATCTGTTTACAGAGGCATGTTTTCAGTGTACTGAACATGAAAGTCAGTGGGAGGGGGAAGGGTGGTATAGGAAAGAGCCTGGTATGTCATGCTTTATTACTCTTATCCCTTTCAGAAGGCAAATCTAGAGTGAATTAGAGCAAATGTGAAAAGCGTGACCTTTCTTTCTTCAAAGAGCCTGTGGGGAACATGGGGTAATTGAGCACTGGTGGAGAGAAACTTCTGAGGTGGTACATGCAAGTTATTGGCCATGCAGGACAGAGTCCCCATGGCCTATTCAAGGACATGATATTGCTGTACCCAAAAATTAGAAAATAAACTCTGCAAGTGTAAAAAGTGGGAAGAATAATTCCCCTTCTATCTGTTTTTAAAATGTTTTTAGATTGTGTTTGGATTGGGCTTTTAGTCTTTCACGTGAAACTGTGAAATCAAGACTGATTTTTTTCTGAATGGATTATCAGTGTACTGGACAACATGATTGTTTTATAGAAATCACCAGGATACATGTCTAAAATGGTGAGAGTTGGAAGAGTGGAACAGGGCTTACAGGTTCCCTGTACTGATTCCTTGAACTGAGCAGGAAAGACTTGGCTTCTTTATTCTGGTACTCCTTTGGATGATGTATGAGTTTGCTCCTATGTTTCAAGTAGTGCAACTACAACATGAAGAAGACCTGCCTGGGTTCCCATTTGCCTTGGTGTGAGTGTGTTGGGAGAAGCAAGGAGGAGAAAAGTGAAGGAGATCACTGTCAGGAAAGGTGTGGTGCCCTTGCAGAGGTTATGCTGACTTTCCTTAGAGCCCTCCTGACGTAAGCTGCCATTAGGCCCTTGATTTTATCACTCCTTCAGACAGCTGAAGAGGTGTCTGGAGGGATAGGGCGGTGCTGGATGAGTTGTTGGTGGCCAAGCGGGTGGAACCATTGTGAGGCTGGAAGGATTCACATGGAAAGTTCCACAAGGGCTACAGACAAGTGTCTCAGGTGGTCAAGGATTTGCAGCATCTCATGGCTTCCCTTTACTGCATCTTTCTGTTGCCATGTTATGCCCTTGCTCAGAAACTGAGCTGTTGGTTTGCCTGGTAGTGCCTCACCTGAGGTGTGTGTCCCTTCTCCTAAGTAACAAGATACAGGATGGGAGGACATGGCCTCAAGTTGTGTCAGGGGAGGTTTAGATGGGATCTTAGGGAAAATTTTTTCCCCAAAAATGTTGTCAAGCATTGGAACAGCCTGCCCAGGATGTGGTGGAGTTACTATTTCTGGTTGCCTGCAGTATCTGCGTTTTGGTTCTTGGCCAGTGTGAGTGGATCAGGTTGTGCCTGTTGAGTTTCAGGGAAGTGGGGAGAGGTGAAGGAGTCTTGCCAGGTGGATCTGCCTAGGGAACCCTTTTTCATGGAACACGTAGAAAGTAGCAGAAACCATGCTGGAGGTATGGATGCACAGCATGTGGAAAAACAGGCAGCAGCAAAACAGGCAGCAGCAAAATACAAAGTTATTTGGAAATGCAGTAAAGAAGCTGGAAAGAAAAAGATTAGTAATAACAACAACAACAACAAAAATATTAGTGTAATAAAACCAGTGAGAAGAAAAGATACAACAAAATTAAGATACACTTTTAAAGAAAATTAAGTTATCCAGAATTTAATGGATTGCAAGAGATTTTTGGATGGGAATAGAAATGATAAATTGTGCTACATACCTTTAATCTCCCAAAGCAGGAACATACTCAACTGAGAAAGTAAAATCTGTGAAACCTCATTTTATGGCTAATAAATACATTTCTCTGGGATGCTGATTAGGGATGTTGAATTAACAGCATTGAAAATGAGGCCATTTGCCACCTTCAAATGTGAAAGGGTTTTTTTTTGTTCTCAAATAAATAATTCAGTAACTTTTTATCAGCTTTCGAGAGCAAGCACTAGTATGGCAAAGTTCTTTATCATCTCTTTTGATCTCTGCTAACTTGCTGTTGTGAGAAGTGTAAATTGTCCTTGAGTTGAAGCTGCTGCATGCGGCACATTAGTACAGAGTACTGATTTAAGTGGGATGGCACTGCCTTTGCCACCAGCCAGCCGAGGGGGAAAGGGAATTCTTAGAGTACACTTTACCAAAGCAGGATGCAGAGGTTTCAGCAGGGGCAAAAGATCTGGTGCTTTGTCTTTGCTGTTTCAGAAGGCCTGAAGGTGTTGAGGATGTGTGGAAAATGCTGAGGAAAATCTGTTTTAAAAGAACAGTGCAGAACCCAGCAGAAAAAAAAGGCAGTGGTTGCAAAACCCTGGTGTATGTCTGTGTTTTGCTCATTCAGAGAGCAGATGAGCCAAGAGAAAAGTTATCTGTAAATGGCAATGCCTGACTTCTGCTGAAGAGGTGCAACTGGGTCTGGCAGCTAGAAGATGAAGGAAGGTTCTCTAATGAGCTGTGGTGAGACCAGATGATGAGATAGAAAGGAGTGTCAGCAGCAAGGGTGTTTGGTAATACAGCCCTAAAAGGAAGAAATAGTGCATTTTGATGTGGATTTTTTCAAGTGACTTGGGGAAAAAGAACGTGCTTAATCTGTGTGTGTCTGAACTCTAGATTTTGTATTTGATGGAACGGAATTATTTTATTTCTAAGGGGTAGACTACAAGGAAATAAACTCAGTTGACTTTCTAGAATGTGCTACTTCTTTCTGATTTTGATAGGAAAAAGGATGGTGAGATTTCAGTGCTCCCCATGTGCCATTGTCAAAATTTATGTTTATTTATGCATTTTTCAGTTTGCTGTTCAGAGTACTGAGTACTTTAGGAGGAAGAGAAGTCTAGCATAATCCAGGCTCAGAAGTGTTCCCTATCTTCTTCATTTCTGTTTGTGTAATGTGGCATTTTGGCTTCTTCGCACCCTGTCTGGGTGATCTTCATACACCTTAGTGAGGTATTGGACAGTAGTAATTTTTTTCCTCTTGAGAGCTGAGTGAGGAACAAGACATTGATCTTGTTCATTATGCTTAATTTATCATTAGAAAGATTCATGTGATGTTGATAAAGATGGATATGAGATGTTTCTTCTTGTGTCTGATTCTGCCCTTGGCATGGTGGGATGCTCTGAATCCTTGAAAGGGTAAGGAAAAGAAACCTATCGCTGCTTCCTTAGTGTCAGTTCTGAATACTGGAAGATAAGTGCACTTAAGGGTTCAGTGCCCAAAGAGTCATAAAATGTGGTGCTCTGCATTTTCCCTTCTTTTGTAATTGTAGAATAGGGATGACAATGCTGTTCCAATACAGAATTGTGTTTCTTGTGTGGTAGCTTTCTTGCTGAAGTAATAGAAGTGAAAGCAGACACTGTGCAGCTTGTGATTACTGTACAATAGGAAAAGAAGATGCAATCATCAAATTAATTAGAAGTTTACAGTCCCTATAAGCAGAATAGGTATTGATAAAGATTTTACAGAATGTTTTTTTCTTTTTTTTCTTTGTAATAGTAGGAAAGGGAGGGACATGGACTTGTGAACCCATTTAAGAGGAGGGTCTTCACAGGAAAGTATTTTGTGAGGGAGCATGTAGTGTTACAGGAATGTTACAAATTATCCATGTTGAATATGAAGTTGGTTTTGCATAAAAAAATAAAACCCACAATTCTGTAGTTCAGAAGCAATGCTTCAAGTACCACTGAAGCATAAGTGTTTGCTTGCAATTATTTTTCTGGGCTCCACATTCTTCAGAATGATGAATTTGCCTAAAATTCAGCGTGAGAGAAACCAGGTCAGAGAGACATATAGTGAGGCAGGGAGGTTGTTTGGCATGCTGGGACTGCAGAAGACAAGCTGAGAGTATTCTGCTCAGAAAGCAGCTCTTCCAGTGAAGGCCTTGCCAAGGAGCCGCAACCCAAATGACAGCCATGTGGAGCAAAAGGGAAATGATAAATTTGCTGGTGTGTAAAAAAGCATGGCTTGGAGAGCTGCAGGAGGCCAACTGCAAGAGTCATGCTGTGAGTATGAGACTTAACAGGCCTGTACCCTGCTTACGTTTCAAAGTTTTGATGTAAGAGAAATAGGGATCCATGTTTCTGACAAATGGAGGATACTACACCTTTCTGGAGATTGTTCTTTGCTTCAGAAGTCAAAGAGAGTTTTATACATAGAGGTTGTATAAGTCTGCATGTCACCAGTAGTTATCTTCAACTCCAAGCACCAGCCTAAGAAGGAAAAGAAAAAAACTCTTGTTGTCTTTAGGTAAGAGTGGCTGGATAAGGGTTTACCTACCAGCTGGAGTCACCCCACCACAAGGCAGAAGGTTAAGCAGAAAGAAACAGGTATAACAAAGGGTCAACCCATTTAAAAGGGTTAGCTCATTTCAAGAAAGCTTGTTTGTTAGAAGCAGCACCCACATCCAGCAAACCCACTCGGGTGTACCAGGGATGGGCACTGCACACAGAGCCAGCCTGGAACAGGGGCTTGGGGAGGACAGTGGCCACGAATCCAGTTGTTTCTCAGAGGTCATGCCACCAGCAAGGGCGTAAGAACACAGCAAACCTCAAGGCACATTTCAGAAACTCTTCCTATTTTGTCTGAGTTTGGTTCTGCCAAGTTGTATGTACCCCCACCAGTGCTGAGGATTGTGGTTTCCAAATCTTGTTTTCCTGGTTCCTGACTCTTGTTTTCATGGTTTCTGACTCTTGTTTTTATTGCAAAGTTATGATACCATGCACTCTTAAAAGAAGAGCTAGCAATGAACTGCACACATTAATGCCATTTATTTGCTTTGATAGAGAGCACTTGTCAAGTGACAGTGTTTGAGATCTATTTCAGCACAAGAAAAGACTTCACCTTCAGATGTGAATGTCAAAGGGAAAGGAGTGTTTTCCTCTGACAGATTGTTTCTTCTTGGTTAATCAGCAGGCAGACTCTGCCTTGTTCAGTTTACTTCTGAAGAGGTGACTAGATAGTTTAATCCTACCCAAAGAGCATTAACATTTCTACAAGTTTGTTGAGGGCAGGAAAATAAGATTTTAATTAATACTCTTTTCTTGTCCTTCTGAAGAGCAGGAGCTTTGTGAAGATTTGAATGAAGGTGATCTCCCAGGAAAGCTCTTTTTATGGAATGTGCTGCCTCTGGGGTAGGCGAACCTTCAGGACTTTGGGCTAAACTAGGAGCTGGCAGGGTTTATGCCTTCAGAGCTGGGAAATACAGACAAAGGGAAAACCTCCTGGCTCTGATTTGCAGTACAGTAAAGGTTAATTTTGGTCTCCTGTTCATGTGTTACTAAAGAAATTATTGTCACTACACTCCCTCTATGTTCAGATTGTGTAAAGGAGTTTTCAACTCTTGCCCTTTTCTGGTTTTAGGGGCAGTTTCAGAATGACTGTCACACAGAAAGGTCTTCAGTTGTCGTCAGTGTGAGGATGTTCAGGTGTTGGGCTTCCCAGCACAGTTTTCATGGGCATTTGAGAGGTGATACATCAAGAAGCTGCAGTCCCTGTTGGGAATTACTAATGCAAGCTTCTCTGTGATTGAGAGGACTTTTAATGGGACACAGCAGTGTAGTCACAGGGAGAGAGAGAGGTTGAAATGTGTGAATCTCCATGGGGATTTTGAACAATATTTCGGTTTGGTTTTGCATGCCTGTCTGGGTATATGCAAATGACAGCTTCAAAATAATTGCAGTGTGTGCTCCTCTCTACTGCCAAAACATCTGATGCAGCAGTAGATTCCATGCTCATAAAGCTAAATCCTACATTAGTTTCAGACTACAAGAAGCTGAAATCATGAAGTCCTTCTAGAAGCCAATGTTGGATGCAAAGAGAAAATGATCATATGATAATAATTTTTACTCTGTTCACTGTCTTCAGCTCTCAATCAATCTTTTGGATGCTTTCTGGTGGGAGGAGGTGGATGTGTGCTTGTGTCAGTCCTTTTATTGTGAAGAATTTGATTCATTGGGGTGGAGCAGAAGTGATTTTTTAAATAAATAAATCTGAAATTGTTGAATAAAAATGTCTAAAAGAATGTTCCCACTGTTAACTCGAGCCTTCAAGCATAAGCACATTGTAGAATTAAGGCTGTAGCCTTGTTCCACATTCTGATACAGGTTTCATAGGCCATAAATTAGACCTTCTCAAAACATACTTTTTCCTGGAATGGTTCTGATAGGCTATTCCTTGTCCAAATTTTAACCCCTTTCTCAGCAGCCTGACACCAACTGAATCTTTGCAAGGAAATACTTTCAATGCAGTGAGTGTTCCCCTCTTCTCATTTTTAGTAATGTCCCTAAACTGCTGTGGTTGAAACCTTCCTAAGAAAACCTGCTTAGGGTGGAACATGACCTAGCAAAACTTTAAAAGTAGTTGAAAACAGTTTTTAATAATGGAAAGTGCCTGACAACCCAACTGTAGATGACACTGTATACTTCTATGGCATGTCGTGTGGTTTTCATGCACCATCTACTTAATATAAGTTATCTAAACAAATGTAGGAGATTTTGGAGGCTTTACAGCTTGCATACCTCCCAATTGTGCCTGTGCTTGTAAGCATCATTACATTGAAACTGAATTCAAACTGAGATGCTAACACTCTACCTTTTTCATCTGCCTCCAGTCTCCTTCAGTGTTAGTGGCTGCCTGGAGCTGCCATCCTCAAATTTTTGTTGACAGAGTACTGTAAAGACAAAAATCTTCCTGCTGTTGGGCACATCCAGTTGATTTTTCCAGTTACTGATGGTTCTACAGCAAATGCTACAACCATGCTGATACCTGTTCTTCTGTTGGAATGCAGTTCCTTCGTTTTGTGTTTCTTATCCCAGTGAGGAAGTGGTATTTTACTGGGATTTGAGTATCCCTCACCATAGCAGAATTGAAGTATATGCCCTCTCTTAACTGATGGCAAGAGAGTCCTGTGCTCAGTGAAGGACATTCTTGTAAGGACTTTAAGTCCTGCAAGCATAGGGAGTAAACCTGAGTGCCTTCATTAGAAGCAAACAGATTCAAACAGAGTCAAAAAGATTATCTAATAATTTTTTGTTGCAGAGATTTTACATATACAGCATAATTCCAAGTACACAGAATTTAGGAGAAAGATGATAAAGTGGAGAAGGAGTTATGGTTTCATTACCTAAGTAATAGTTTTGTGACATGTAGGGACTCATTGCAGACACAGTGGCCAATGGTGAGTTGAGTATTTTTTGAAAGGCACTTAACTGGTTGCTTTTTAAATACAACTTTTTTAAATACAACTTTTTTAAATGAGTGGGCATGACTCAGAAAGTCATTCCATGTGTTTAGAAATTCACAGCACATCAGTGTGTTGCTGGATATTAGGTTTGATGAGAAAAATTAATTCACAGCAGTGCCTGTGGTGGGTTGAGGAACACTAGAATGCAAATTATTATGATTGTACTTTAGGAGGCAAAGAGGAAATCGCCTCAAGTTGCACCAGGGGAGGTTTAGATTGGTTATTAGGAAAAAAAATTTTAATGAAAAGGGTTAACAAGTATTGGAACAGGTTGCCCAGGGAAGTAGTAGAGTCACTATCACTTGAGGTATTTAAAAGATATGTAGATGTGGCACTGAGCGATATGGTGTAATGGTGGACTTGGCAGTGCGGATTAGTGGTTAGACTTAATGATCTTAAAGAGTTTTTCCAAATGAAATGATTCTGTGATTATGAAAATAAAATGAAAAAGAGATTTTAATAAGGGGTATTTAATAATTATTTTCTTAGTTTCAAAGAAAAAATTGGTTTCTATCTTGTGAAAACCAATGCTATTTATATTGTTATCTGTTGAAAATAAACTTTTTCATTAATTTTTAAACTGTCTCCATACCCAGCATAATTCAGAACTACTGTACCTTTAAAATATGAATGTGAGATGCACGAATTATAGACTTTAGAGGTTGTTGACATTAATTATAGATTAAGGATTTCTTGAAGATTTTAGCAGATTTTTCTTCTTCTTTTCTGTATTGTAGTTTGTTGTTCAGATTAGGAGGGGGACAGACTGAGTTAAGTTTGTGTAATTTTCCTCCAATTGCATATTCAGAAACAATGTTTAAAAAATATGGAAAGGGATTTGAATTCTCATTTTCTGGACTGCAGACACCACAGGCTAATGCAGCTGTATAGATGTGCTCAAGTAAGAGAGTTTGTGTTTTGAAAAAGTTATTTCTGAGTAATTATAAACAAAACTATGGCTCTTGGGATAATATAAAACTATTACTCACAGCACAGTTGTTTTGTTACCACTAAAATATTTAACTTTTTCTTGCTAATTCAAGGTCAGCAGCTGCTTCCAAGGTCTGAAGCAGCAATTCTGCAATAGCGGAATATAGCACAATATGTGAGGGAAGTGGATGGCTCAGGCTGTGTCCTAGTGACCACTCTCCCTCGTGTATAAGCAGCAAATACCAACTAACAGGAATTTAAAAAATAGTCTTGTTTTCAGTTTTTATAATTATCCTGTAAAATACAGAGGGAACCTGGCACGTGAAAATAAATCTATAAATCTTTCTATTCACAGATGTGACACTGTTCACTGCTGGTTCTTTGTGGTAACTTCGTGTTACAGATTCATTGGGAAGCTTTGGCTTCGCTCT
Source organism: Pardalotus punctatus (assembly GCA_013400915.1). Classification (NCBI taxonomy): domain Eukaryota; kingdom Metazoa; phylum Chordata; class Aves; order Passeriformes; family Pardalotidae; genus Pardalotus; species Pardalotus punctatus. The sequence goes on from VZTX01013248.1 coordinate 172,714, forward strand.
GCTGGGCATTAGGCACATGGAGAGGGACAAACAGCCATGTGAAATGTTGACAAGCAAGAGCAGAGTGATTAAGTTTAATGTCATTCCTTGCACTAAGTGGGCACCCTGAACCCAGCCAGCTGAGAATCAAGAACGTGTTAGATGCTCATCTGTGTTTTTGTGGTCTTTAGGAGAGCAGGCTGAGGGGGTTTGGCTTTGGACCTTGCCTATGAAAATGTTTCAGTTTGCAGTCATGAGCTCACCTCCCTGCTACAGAGGTCACGGATGTATTTTCACACTAAACTTGATTTTGATATGAAGTATACTTGATGTTTGGATGCAGAAGACCAAACCCCATATCTGTGCCTCATTGGAATCTATTTGTGAAGGGGTTAGAGGCTGACATTCATTAACTCCTCATTCATATTGTCCGTTACTATGATGTCAGTTAGGATAAAGGTGGAAAAAGCTGAAGAGTTTGGGCATGACTTGACAGACGTGGAAAAACAAACAAGTGTAAAACAAGAACTTACTATTTTCCTACTGACACACTGAAGTGCTCTCCTTTATGTAGCCCATTTTTAAAAGAATTTTCTAATGCTCCCAGTTTATCAAAGCTCTTGAGAAGTCTTTCCCAAATTTTCCTTTTGGAGTGTATCAAATTGTGTTCCTGTACTTGGTGTCAGTACCTGACCTTCTCTTTTTATTTAGAAAAATATTTTCTTTGGACAGGAATGGGATGCTTGCTTACCCACCATAATATGAGTCTAAAGTGCCTTCAAACTCATCAAGTATAATTTGAGTGTAAAGCCTACAGCATGGCACCTGCCTTACATGAAATTTAAAGCAAATTGAATTGTTTGTCACAAGAGAGAGTGAACAACTTGGAGGATGAATCTTCCCATCAAGGATCTAATGAAATTTTGAGGCACTTGTGCTCTGCAAGGAATGCAGGGCTTGCTGCTGTTAGTGTAGCAGAGAGGGTGGCTGTTTTTTATTGGGGTTTTTTTTCCCCTCATCACTGCACTTTGTTCAAGCTGTCACAGTGATGCTAAGGTCTTACTGTGTCCTGGTGTTGTACCCTAGGAAAAGATTCCTGCTTCTCTGATGTGTCATGTCAAAGGCAGCAGATGGAATAAAGAGACAGAGCAGTCGAAGCTGGAAGAATGTCAGTGAAGTGTGAAGGGATGAGACCAGAGAGCCAGAGCAGCTGTGGAGGTACATTGAACAGGACAGCATACAGGGGAAAGGAATTCTTCAGCATCCCACCATTTGTGCTTGCAACTCGTGTCTGCCCACATCTTCAAAAACATGAGAACTCTCAATCGTCCTCATTACCTCTACCAAATACTTGGGTTTGATCCTGTCTTGGGAAATTGCTCTCAGGAGACTGCTGGGAATAATAGAAATTAATTTTATAATTGTAACAAACAATTTGTTTTAATATTACTGCAGTACATGGGTCTCATTTGAGTGCAGATATGCAGAGCCAATGTCAGTAAACATTTGAGAGGTAAGTTGTCTTTTAAAAACAGATGAAGAAGCAAACCTGAGAAGTGCAGGAGCTTTTACAATTAGCTGGAGTTTTAGGAGTTTGTAAGTAACAGGATAGAGTCCATGGTTTGCCTCACATACCAGCATAATTTTAAAGGGGTTTTTTGAATTTGTCTGTTGATGTTTGGTTAGTAATGACCAGCCGCTAGAGGAGGGGGAGCTATGGCGGGCAATGAATCAGGACAAAACCAAGGAAGAAGACCTCAAAACAGCTGAAACCAAAAAAGTGTTGTGGCCAGGAAAAGTGGCTGAGTGAGAGCTTTTGAGCAAACAGAGGGCTGTGGTCAAAGCTCATAGCTGCTTTCTGCTCAAAAGCAGCAACAGCAGCCGCAAATTTCAAGAAGTCTCATTTGAAAGTTGAATGTTTAAATTAGCCATCTACACTCTTCCATTTTTAGGCATCATAGTGCTTTTGTGTGCTAAGTTTTGGACTCCTTCACACTTTGCTTCTTTGAATTGTCAGCCTAAGCATTCAGAAATCATGAATCAGCCTCCCTCTGCCTCCAGTGGCTTAGCAATCATGAGATTTTAAGAAGTAACAGATGTTTTGTTCTTTCTACTTGCCTTCTGGTTTTTGAGCTTGAAGAGTTCATATTTTAAATGTGTTTCACCTTAAACCCCAGGCTAACACTTTATTTATTCACTCTTCAAATGTAAAACAGACTCTCCCATCAGCCTTAGTAATGGGAGCTTAAAGAAGAAAAATTCTGTGTTCATGCGACACTCGTGAGTTGGCATTGCTTGGTTCCTTTAGGTTGTTTTTGGGAATATAGGATGGGACTTGATTTTCTGGGTTACTGGGAATGGGTCTCTCTTATTGCAAGCAGCCATATTATATAGTCCCATATGAAATTTGCTTTGACTACATTTATTTAAAGTACATTTAATTTATTTTGTACTTATGCGTGCTACCTGTATATTCCCTGTGGAAAACTATTCCAGAACCTCACTAATCAAGCAGTTAAAAATGTCTTCTAATTTCTAGTCTAAACATACTCATGGCCAGGCTAATATCCACTTGCTCTTGTGTTAACATCCTGCTTCAGCTGATGTGAGCACGTAAATGAGCTTTATTTCTGCTTTTGCTTGCTTTCCCAGGACCTGGCTTTTGTTCAGGTGTGGTCAATGTGACCTTCATCATTGCAAACTATGAGAAAATCATCGTAGCCTCCAGTTGTCTTAAGCTTATAAACCATCCCCAGTACCCAGTGGCCTGTCATAATGTTCAAATGTTGACTCAGTTACAGCAGAAGTAGCATAGCCTAGGACAATATAAGTTTATGCTGCCCCTAGAAATCAGTGTAATCAAAGGTATGCATATGCTTTTGATTAACATTTCGTTCTAAAGATTAAGTAGAATTTAATATGTGAAGTGGTTTAATGGCAGTATGAGGAAAGAATGGGGAAGGTATGCTGCTTACGTCCCAGGTGCTGTAGTCTAACCCAGTATCATGTAGTTGGTGTAACTGGTGGTGTATGGAAAGTTGGAGTGGAAATGATGCAAAATTTCAGGCAGAATGGGCATTCTCTGAAGATTGTCCCAGCTAAGCATTGCAGATTATATTAGCTCACATTTCAGTCTTTCTTTGAGAATATACTTTTCAAACTTGAATGCTAATAAGAAAATTAGGCTGACATTTCAGGACTTTCACTGAAGATTTAAATGCTGATTGAGCTGAAGACCTGCACCTCAATTGCCTGAAAGATTTAGTTGGAAAATTGTCCGTGTCCTGGGCTTGTTTGATGTACTTAAAGCAATGTCTGTGAGCATATGGGACATTGTGCTAGACCTTTGGTAATTAGTGTTCTGATGGATTAGCTCTATGGAAGCTTTTGTCTTTATCTCAGACTTTCACCTGTGTGTCTCAAATTCTGGGTCAAGGAAGGTGAGAAGTGAGATGCCTGAAAGTGAGAAAAAACTTTTCCCATGGTTATTTGTTCTCTGTTAATAAGCAATCTTTTGATAATCTGGTTCCTAAAGGATTGTGATTGCTAGTGGCTGGCAAGTAAGATGTCTACAGTGTACAACCCAGCAGTACCTGCAAAAATGTATCACCCATGTAAGTCCCTGCACCAGGGATTAGTTAGGAAGTTTATTGCCACTCTTGTGACAGGGTCTGGTTTTGGGCTCTGCCGTTTTGTGAGATAAAAATATGAAGGTAGCTCAGAAACTGACCATTCAGTTAAGGTCAAGTTCTTCCTCAGATCTCCTACTTAGACTTCTGTTCACCTCTTGGGGTACTTACAGGAAGTTTCTTTGCTTTTGTTATTGCAGACATTCAGACTTTTGAGTTGAAAGCGTCAGTAAACTCAGATTCAGCTGAGAGCAGCTGTTGCTTTAGCAACACTTACAGTACTTGGCTAAAAGGTTTGGTTTGTTATTTGTTTGTTTTAACCATGTAAACAAATGTCAAGAAAGAAGATATGCTTCTGAGGCTGAGGAAATGTAATTTTTATTGTTTCAGTCTTGATATAATCAAAGGTTACTTTTTATTCTACTGGACATGAACTTTTATCTGTGAGTAAACTTCTATGGAGTGGGCAAAGCTCACCCTTCTCTTTTTTTCTGTATGATTTTGAAATGTGATTTTTGTCTGTGATAGTGTGTGTCACTGCCCACTTGACCGCCCGGTGGTCAGTGTGCGATAGGAACACGCGTGCCTCAGCGGAGACTGCTCCTTGTGTCCCTTGTAATCCGGTGGCAGGCTCTTGCTAGCAAGCCGAGAGCCCCTCACAGAGACCCCAGCTGGGGCTGGTGGCAGGTGATAACAATAGAGCGACGCCACGGGGATAAAGAAGTCAGGAAGGGTTTGTTACCACAGAAACCAAACCTTCATTCCCCAACAGCAGAACTACGGCGAGATAGGGGGTGGCAACAGAACAAAGAAACGATTGTTGCAGAGGGTTTTAAGGGGATCAGAAATGGGAAGTCCTAGGGGAGGAACAACAGATTAGCCAATGGGGGGGGGAATTACATAACCACAAATGTCCAATAAAGTGAAACAAGGGGAGGGGTACATTTAGGTGAACCAATGTGGGTACAAAGAACAAAGAACTTTCAGGCAGCTGATAACTGGGAAGGGAAAGGGGTGTAACCAAAGCTTTGAAGGACAATTTAAGAGGTGGGAAATGTGGGGAATTCCCCAGCCTTGCCTCCTCCCCCCGCCTCAGGCTCACCGCTCTAAGGGGAAAATCTGCCCAACTGATCCTGTTGTTCTCCATAGAAAGAGAAGATTGGGTCACCGCCGCAAGTGCGTGCCTGTCTGTAGTAGCGCAGACTACAGGTAAGACATACACGGACGCACATCAGAAATTAAGTGGAACAACCAGATGCAGTTTTGACACTTCCCCTTGTGAGTGTGTATGGGAAATTTCCAGAGAGGGCTGCCACCAGGTCCTAGTGGATTTTTGGAACCTCACCTTCCCTGTGCTCATTCTTGGTTTAAGGACACAAACTTGTTTTTCAGTAGCAGTAAGCAACTTCTGGGCAGAGTTTTGATGTGAAGGCTGGTGCCCCTAACACAGTTGATGCCTTCATGACCATAAAACACATGTTTAAAAACCAGCCATGTAGTGGCCAGCACAGTCATTGCAAAATTGTTTTTTTTGAAAAAAAAAACAGAAAAGAGTATGTTGCCATGTTGCAGGGTGTGAAAAAATCCCTATTTGGTGAAAACAGTACTCAAAAATTAATCCAGACGTAGTGATGCTCTTGAGGTAGGAGACACTCCAAAGACATGAAGAATTTCTGGTACAAGGTGTGTGGCTGTGAGGGACCAGTCTGTAGTTCTGGTGTTTTCTAGTATGAAAAGTGCAACTCCTCCAAAAAGTAAAGTAGAATAGTAAGTATTGAAAGGTGAGTCTGAGCACAAAATTTTGGGTGGTATTTTTCATCAGTTTTTTTATAGATGTTTGATGGTCTCAAAATGTAATACTTGGTGTTGTAGCAGTGGCTTGGGATTCTTTATGAACAGTGCCCACTGTTTTCACATAAGAACCATCAGAAATAGTGCTATATCCTGTATGCAGAGTATTCCATTGATTGCTCTAACTGCAAGATTGAGTCCTTAGTTTATGACACCTGTTGAAACCTTAGCAAGTGATATTTGTCTTTCCAACCCATGGTTCCTGGTGTCCTGGTGTGCAATTGTGTAATTATATATTAGAGTGTTATTTATATGACTATATAGAAATTAGAGGTGTGGTTTTGTTAAAGACCTAGGGCTGTAGGGGTCTTAATGTCTAGGCTGTTTTTGTTGTTAGCTTTGAGGAGCTTCAGATATTATCGAGAAATCAAAGCCTTGTTCTGTTTGCTTATTTTTATTTATTTATCTTTTTATGGTGTATGGACTTCTGTAATGCTTGGAGCTGTGATGTACATGTAGTATTTTAAGCCTATTGTGAATCTTCAGAGGTCCTTCCAGTCCCTGCATAGGATACTTGCCTCATACTGACTGCACAAAACATCTTAAATGTAATCACAAAACCAGATTTCACAAACCACTTAGCAGCAACATAAAAAGGTTAATGTATGTTTTATGCTGGATTTGGAGGCAGTGTTTTGGGTCATTTTGCAAAAAAACTCTGTCTGCTTAATACAATATACTATTTCTAGAAATAACAGTAACAGTAAGCAGATTTTTGCCTGTGGCAAATGCAGTCATTAGAACAGGGCTATAAATTGCCCCTTGTAAAACTGCGTGCGTGGTGTGTGCCATGAGTATTTTTCAGCCAGTTACACTAAGTGGTGAAGGAAAAAAAGCATGCCCACATGTATTTTCAGTGTAACTGTCTAAATATATAGCTATATAATGGTTTTTAAGAAGTTGTATCTTTCCAAATCATTTATTGCTATATCAGTGTGATGGTGCTGGAATCAGAGACTGAGTGTATTGGTTACTTAACTGCTACTTTTAATTCATAGTGCCAGTTATTCACAACTAGAAAAGTATGGCTCTTGGACAGACATGTTGTTCCTATTATTTGGCATCTATTTTAAGACTAAAACAGCAGCCTGCACATAGAGAGCTTTGTTTACATTTTTCCTATTTGAGTTTTTCATTGCTTTTGAAGACCATTGCTGAGTAATTTTCAGCTAGCAGAATTTTGCCTGTAGGGCTGTATGTGCTCTGGGAGATACTGCAGGGCGTTCCAGCTGGCTGGCTTTGTAAGCTGCTCAGCTCCTGAATAGCATCTCCATATGTCTGCAGGGCTGGGGAGTCACTCAGCACAGGTTCTCAGCACCTTGTGGGGTGGTTCTGCTAAGCTGAAATTCAATCCTAGTTCAGTAGGTTGCCTTTAGACTCTAAAATCTCCTCAAAGACATCAGCTGAAGTTTAAAAGAATATGGAAGTCCTTCTTTTCATAGAATTATAAAATAATTTAGGTTGGAAATGGCCTCTTAAGATCGAGTCCAACTGTTAGCCCAGCATTACCAAGTCCACCATTAAACCATGTCCTTTAGCAGCACATCTACATGTCTTTTAAAATCTCCAGGAATGGTGACTCAGTCAGTTCCTTGGCCAGCTAGTTTCACTGGTTAACAACCCTTTCAATGAAGAAATTTTTTCTCATATCCAACAATTTGGGTTGCTGTGACCCAAGGGCAAGACCCAGCACTTGGCCTTGTTGAAACTTTTACCACTGGCTCATCAGTCCAGCCTGTCCAGATCCCTCTACAGAGCCTTCCTGCCCTCCAGCAGATCAACACTCCTGCCCAAGCTTACTGAGGGTGCATTTGATCCCCTTGTCCAGGTTATCAGTAGGGATATTAAACAGGACTGTCCCCAGTACTGAGCCCTGGGGAACACCACTGGTGACCGGCCACCAGCTGGATGTAACTCCATTCACCACCACTCTCTAGGCCCAGCAATCCAGAGAGATTTTTACCCAGCAAAGAGTGCACCCGTCCAAGCCACAAGCAGGTGAACACCTCAGCATGATGTTGAATGGAATTGGTTATTTTTGCTTTGAGAAAACTTGGGACTTACAAACCAGAATTAGAAGCAAAATGTAAATGTTGGGGCAGCATGTGTAGAAAAAGGAGGATTTTGTTGTTACTCATAGCCTGTGCTGTAGCTCAGCTTTGGGGGCCTGTCCTTCTTATAGTACATTCTCAATCCTACTGTCTTTATTTCTGCTTTGTCTGGTGGTGTCTTCTTCAAGCTTTCAAGATCATTACCTTGCTTAAATTCTCAGCTTTATAAGAATGTATCTTTCTTCTGTTTCCCAGGAAAGGAAATGCCACGTGTATCATATCTCAGCCATGTGGAAAAGTTGCAACTAAAAAGAGTGTGAGACCGTACAATCTTACCTGTGCAAGAGTTTTAAATAAGATTATCTCATCTCCTTTTAGTTGTTTGAACATCAGATTCACAAAGAGTAAGAAAGACTCTCCCAGTTGTCAGTGGGGTGAGAGTTGTCCCAGTGGGCAGTTCACCCCAAGTGTTTGATCCATCTCTCTCCAGATGAGATGAATTTCCTATCACAATACCTCTCTCTTGTCCAGCTGTGGAAAGACAAGCCAGACGATAAATTTAGACATAACACATAACTTTTAGACAGCCGAAGGTGGGTGACTTGAATTCCACTGTGGCCTGTGGCACAGCTGTGGGAGTGCTCTGTATGAACACACCACTCATCCCACAGCTCAGCCCTGACAAAAATCCATTGCTTTTAATGCACTCATTGCCTTAGTTAAAAGCATATTTAGGGACAGTTGGGGACACGAGCATATTGAGGGACATTTGGAGACACTGTTGCCAGCAGTTATGAGGAGTGAAGTGGATTTTAATAGTGTCAGCTCTTCATCATAATTATCAGGAGTGGAAGAGTGTCAGTCATGCTTCTGCTGAAGTGCAGGTGATGGGGGAAGTTCAAGTCTCCACTGCTATCAGGATGAATGGCTTTTTGTACAATGGCAAATATGTGGTCTGTAGAATTTTTATGTTCTGTATTGAATCCACATGTGATGTTAGACAGATCTTGTGATTTCTCAAGCTTTTAAAATTACTCACTATAATCCTAATTATACATCTCTAGCAAGGGAACATATCCAGATATATTCAGCATCACTCAAAAAGAAACATAAGCCCTTCCTTAAATACTTGATTTAATGTCAAGATATCCTGAAATAGTTGGTAGTGAGAGCTGTCCATTCATAATGGATGTGAATTACATTTTTTTTATTGGGAAATATTTGTCTTTAGTAGTTTAGTAATTTGAAATCTGTTTCCGAAGACTATTTAAAATATGCTGATTATGTCCTCTAATATTTTCTGTGTAAGCACTTACCTCTTTCCTAACAGCACAGTAGACAAAATACCTCATGAAGGTTAATGATAACAAGAAATAAACACACCACTATGTTAAAGATCAAGTAATCCGAGGGGAGAAGCAAAGTAGCAATGAGATGAAGGCCAGCTTCATCTGTTCGGTTTTGCCTGGCCTGAGTGTTTCTCTGAAAAGTACCCTTTCTTTTCACTAGACATGAAGGAATCCCAGGGCAACTGGATGCTTAATTGCTGTTAAAAATGGATAAATCTCAACTCAAACAAGTCTCTGAGGGTCATGGGGGTAAATATCTACCGTAGTAAATAATGTGAAATTGTGTGTCCTGGTTAGCATGTCACTGGGAGTGAAGAGCACCCTGTTTCAGTGCTGGGAAATCATGTTTCTGTATAAGTGAGAAGGAAGTGTGTGGCCTTGGAATGAATGGTTACTGGCAGTGATGAGCATAACTTGCCTTCTCCTGGCCTTGATTTTTCAAAGTCCGCTTGTAGTTGTGGTATGTTGGATGAAAGGAATTATCTAGGAAGGGGTTGAATTCTTCTTTTGGATCACTTCCTTGTTTTCAGCCCTCTCCGTAGGGTATGGGGAGAAAGTAGGGGCAGCTTGTGGCTGTAGGCACATGCCAGCATATGGGAGCAACAGGAGGTATTGTCTTTTGGCATTTGTGTTTTCTTAAGCAGCAAGTACTCATTGTTTCCAGTGCCAAGATGGTGTCCAAGTGTGATGTTCCCGCAGGGTGAGAGCCACACACTAAACCTGTCGTTGCTCTAATCTCTATATCATACTGTCACTTGAGTAAACCACATGTTGCTCTTGGAGCAAATTGTGCTGTAGCTACTTGTAGCACATACTTTTTACTTTGTAAGATTTTTAGTACCAGTAGAGGAGATGTAAATTCCGATTATGACAGACCTCTACATTTGCTAGTATTTGTATTTCCTCAGCATGATTTTAGAGCTGCTATTTTAGTACAAACATGAAGACTATTTTTCTTTCTTTGTGTTCTCTGGGTGACTAGAAGCAGAACTGCAGCACTTTGTTTGGTCAATAGATCTTTGGCTTACCTGGGACATGATGGCAACATCCTCAGCTCCCCACACTGTGTGCTCTGCGGGAGTCTCCCAGTGGGACTAATTCAAAAGTTTCTGCCTTTAGTTAGCTTGAATGGACTTGTCAAGGAGTATTGATGTTCTCGTAAGAATTGAAAAACCAGAAGGATGCCAGTGACATGTGTCTTCACTTACCTTTCTCATGCTGCAAAGCCTATGCCCTTCTCCTGGCCAAGACATTGCTCGCTGTTTTAGAGTAGACAGGATGCCCCAAGCTGTTTGGTAGCAACAACTTAAGAAATACTTACAGTCTGGAAAAGCAAAAGCTGATAGTATTGGCTCCTTAATGCCAGATCAAGGTTACATCTCTGCCTAGTTTAGTCACATGGTGGTTTTGTCAAACATTATGACACATTGTGATTAAAAATCAAGGCCAGTACAAGAGGTATATTAGCAGTGATCATTGGTCAGTGCCATTGTGGTCTTCCGTATGCAGAAGTTCTTTCCCTAAGAGTCTGACAGGGTTGTCTGACTTCTCTAAGTAAATTATGATGAAGAAAGATAATTCTTGAAGTTTGTAGCAAGACAGTGTTTTGGTGGAGATCACTAAAGTATGTTCACTTGAGGGCTGGTGAAAACATGGATAACCCAGATATTTTATAAATAGACAAAGATGAAGTATATTTACTATGTTTCATATACTAGAAATCTTGGTAATAATCGCTTTTAGCACAATCAAGGGAGAGGATTGTCCTGCTCTACTCTGCGCTGTTGTGGCCTCACCTTGAGTCCTGTGAGCAGTGTTGGGCACCACAATATAAGAAAGATACAAAGCTATTAGAGAGTGTCTGCAGGGAAAGCCATAGGAGGAGCAGCTGAGGTCACTTGGTCTATTCAGCCTGGAGAAGAAGAGACTGAGGGAAGGCCTCAGAGTGGTTGTCACCCTCCTCGTGAAAGGAGGGGCAGGCGCTGATCTCCATGGTGACCAGTGACGGGACCCCAGGGAGTGGTGGCCTAAAGTTGTGTCAGGGCAGGTTTAGGTTGAATATTAGAAAAAGGTTCTTCACCCAGAGGGGGGTTGGGCACTGGAAGAGGCTCCCCGGGAAGTGATCACAGCACCAAGCCTGAGAGAGTTCAAGAAGTATCTGGAAAATGCTCTCAGGCACATGGTGTGGCTCTTGGGGTGTCCTGTGCAGGGCCAGGAGATGGAGTTCCATAATCCTTGTGAATCATTCCAACTCAGCGTATTCTATGATTCTGTGATTCAGTTATGTTGTTATGTTGTAAATAAAATGTATTGCTCTCACATAGCCCAGGAATCTGTAAGTTACCTGGCTATTAATATTAAACAAAGCATATTTACAAATGTAAATTTAAAATGAGATGTATGCCATCTCTAAGGACGTAAGGACTGGGGTTTCAGCTCTAAGAAAAACCTACAAATTAGATAAAATCAAATCCTTTTCCAGTTACACACATTATCCTCAAGGTTAAATGGATTAAAACTCTTTCTGGAGGAATTCAACCTAAGACTGAAAATGTGGTCAAAAAAGTCGCATTGTGGCCGCCTGATGTTTGACTTTTGATAGCACATCCCCAAAGGCTTCTCTGACGTACCTTGAACAGAGAATGCTTGTTTCCCATGAAGTCTGTTGTTGCTGATAAAGCTCATTTATATCAAAGTGGTATCTAATACGGCAGTGTTGTATTCTGCCTTAAGAAAAAAACAGCTGAGTGGCTCATTTGCCTTTGTAAACCTGCTGTGCTTAAAGATGTATTTTAGCAATTTTGTCCAAAGCCCAAATCACAGTAACTAATTCTGTACAACACACATTTTTAAACAGAGCATAAAAGAAGAAATTGTTGCACGTTAAAAAAAATAGAAGCCATAAAAGTTGTGTTTCAGAGGCTGCGTTTATATACTTGTAATGGTAAGTGGTGATGCTTTCCTTTGATATTTGAGACCTCTGTCTGCGTGACAGAAAGCAGATCTCTTTGGAATCTCAGGTTGAACAGTTGGTATGGTTGAATGAGCAGTGAAGCAGAAGGGTGTAAGTTATTGTCTCTGAAGTATTTCACATTAACTGCAGGCACAGGCAATTCTGTAAGGTACACACACATATATATGTACACACACGTGCAAGAAGCAGTGGGAAATTGGGTGAAAGTTGAATGTTCCACCTTCAACATAGGTAAAAGTAAAATCTTACTCACAGTCGGGAGGAAGCTCTCTGGAAATTTACGAGAGGCTTTTGCCTGGCTCAGACCACATGCTGTTAACAGGACACCATGTACAACTTAGAAATTCTGCTGGCCTTTCCTCCCTCTTCACCTCCTCCTGCCCCAGAGAAATGAGCACAAATCCCTCCTTTCCCTGGTTTGCCGCAAATGTATAAGTAGATCTCTGTTCTGTCTGTGCTGCTTTGGTGTTTGATGCTAGGTTCAACATACAGGTCAGTCCCAGCAGCTTTGGATTTTGAAGTGGCTGGAGGTGAAGTCCCTGTTTTGTCACTGCACACCACTCCACTTGTGCTCCCCCCCCAATGACAGCCATGGTTATGTGTTGTTTCCTGACATAACCATTCATCAGATTTCTACAATCTAGAGGTGGTTCCATCTTTCGTAGCTCTGAGATGACTCATGAATGGATTTTTTAGAGCATCTGCTGTATGAGGACACACTGGAAGTTCCAGGCAGGCTTCAAAGAAAGAGCAGAAAAGCTCCTGGGAACCTTTCTGAAAACTGTGTAGTTGTATTAAAAAGAGAGGTAGTTATTTTTTATTTTTCCTTGAAAATGTGACTTGACTACATCATTATGAGGTGCCTCTGAAATCTGCTGGTAGAAGCAGTCATTATTGTAGCTTTTACTATACCAATTCCCTTAACTCATCTTTCCACTCTAGTTTGTATCCCAAACTAAAGGCAGCACTTTTCAGTGATGCACAAAACAGAGCTTGTAACTTCTGCTTGCAAATCTCCTGAGAGTATAGATAGTTCTCACGTTTTCTCCTGTGTCTTTGCATGTTTAAAAGACAGATCAGACCCCGAGCATGTTCAGTTTTAAGGTCTTTTGAGGCTGCTTAGAGAAATGTTGAAATACATTTCCTATACATCCATCAGGTTGGTGACAGATTTTGCATAACCAAATGAGGAACTCTTCTGTATTGGGATCTTGACTGACAAAAAAGTACTCAAAAATTCTGCCTTTCAGGTATTTAAAGAAGAGATCACTTTTGAGACCTATGTTTTTCCCTTTCAAGTTTTTCTTCCATGAAAAACATTTGTTGGTATGAATTTTGCTCATTAGGAATGAACTCAGATCATCTCTCTTTCAGTTTCACACATAAACACAAGATTACTCCATATCCCATCTGGAGCAATTGCAGAATGCTGCATCCAAGTTTTTCTTTAGACAGCCCACCTCAGTTTCACAAGACAGGCTGGTACCAAATGGGTCCTGCAGAAACTCTTAATTTAAATTGTATGCAAGGTTGTCTTCCTTGCCCTGTCTTGCATTTTGCTTGTTGGAGCAGTCTGGAGCAGTGGCTGAAGACAAGTTATGGTGTAACATGACTGTGTTATAGGTTAGCAGCAGCCACAGCCTGAAGGCTTCATCTACGGCTGTCCTTTTTGAAAACTTCTGTATCCAGTTGTTAAAATGTGCTTTCCTTCCTCTGATAAAGTAACAAGTAAAGTATGTACAGTCTTGGATGGTGTGAGCTCTTTCTGATATTAATAGTAATGTTCAAACTGATTGAAAGGTTTTTCCCTGTTGCATTTGGTTTTGCTTTAGATTTAGGATTTAATATTTTTAATATTTTGCCTGAATACCTTTTTTTTTTTTCNGTGGAGTTTTTTCCCAGGTCTTGGATTTCTTGCATTTAAATGAATTATTTTCTTCAAGGGATTTTAGTACAATCATGGATGTACTAAAACATATCCAAGTAAATAGTAGATATCCACTTTGCATCGAAATCTGGTTTTACAGTAGTAACTCCCATATATGCATAACATTTCATATTATCATGTTTCTAGTCTGTGTATAAGGGTTCTGTTTTCACATTTGATGATTTAAGAATTGCCTACTCCTTCATTCTAGTAAAGTGTTTGCTTATGCATAAAGAAAATGAGGAAAAATGAACAGGCAAAGAAAATAAAACAGAAGCAAGCACTTCTTAATGTTAAAAAAAGAAAACCTGAGAAGGCAGTTAAATGATTTTTGCCTTGAAACAGAGAGAGGAGTGGTAAAGTGGGAGGCAAGGGGTGAAGGGTGTCACAGAGTTTGGGGTTTCCATCCCCAATTATGTGCTGGCTGCTGCGCTTCTGAATTACACTGAAAGCGCTGAATGGTGCCATTATATTCCTTTTCAAAAGTTGTGGGCTATGAAATTCAATCTGAGGTATTTTTAATGACTGTTCTGAGCCTCAGTTGCAGCTCTTCCCAAGAAACAACGAGCACAGTGTGCCACTAAATAGCGCCAGGGCCGGGGGTTAAACTCATTCAGTTTTTTGCTTGCAGGGAGAGAAAGTAATGCCAACATTTATTTGACAGGTATATGCTTGGCTCCAGAGTTGAGCTTTAGTAAAAGAGCTTTCCATAAAGAAAACATTCTGAAAAATGAGGTTCTATCAGCTTCACATCAAACTCCCATCGAGTTTCTGAAAACAAATCTTGTGGTGTGTTTTCCAAAGCCAGTGCCCACAGTGCAGACACTGGGCTTGTGCAATGGGCATCCTTGTGCTGCAGAACGCTGTGCCTGTAGCCATCAAGCACATCCCTGTGGGCAGAGCCTCGTGGTTGATGTAGCTCATGCCAGATGGAGACCTCTGCCCAGTTACACCCTTGGCTGTCAATTAAACAGATAATTCAGAAGTAATCTTTGTCAGAGAGATGCCTGCTGGCATCCCTGGGTCTCCACTAAGGGTTTTGGTGTCATAGCTGGAATAGCTTTGGTGTGACTCCCTCCCTCCTTGCCCCTCTGAACAAGACATAGCTTTTCAGAGGAGCACTTTTAGCATGCACCTGGTTTAAAAAAAGCCATATAGCACAAAAACGTTGTTGCCTTCCACCTTTCTTAAGTGCGGATATGCAAAGCAGCTTGTTTCAGATCATGAGGAAAGCACTGTTTCATGTATCTGCCCTGCAACTCACACCAAGATCTTAAATTCATGACGGGCTGGCTCTGGTTTTTGTAAGTCATCACCAGTCAGTGTCAAGGCTCTGAAGCTGGAATATATAGTGTGGATGTTACTCTTCAGAAAGGAAAATAGTCACTTCCAGCAGTGGAGGGATGCCTTCCTAAGGAGATAGAGAACAGGCACAAACAACTTTTGGTTTGCTAGTAAAATTAGGCAGAGCTGACTCAGCATTTACAGGAGCTAATTTAGGGAATAAGACATATTTTTAGTAAGTTTTCTCATTGTTCTTTTAATGCCTCATTTTTCTTCACACTGTGCATTTTAATGATGTTCAAGGAAAGTAATTTTGTTTTACTAACAGTGGTGCTGCCAAGAGTCTCCCACTGGAAGTCTAGGAATTTAATTGTTGGTGTGTGAAATTTTGCAGCGTTAAACCATTATTTAAAAGACTTGCTCTGCCACTGCTGATTTCCCGCAAATGTTTTACACCTATCTGAAGGAAGTTATGGTTGTACTGCAAGAAACAAGGTTTGGGTTTTTTCAGGAGGACTGATTAGCTTGTGCAGAGACCTGGTTTTGCAGTTTGATATTCTTTGGGGTTAGTGGTTTTTTTGCATTACTGAGATCAGTATTTGCATTTCATGGGAAGACTTTCATTGTCCCCATTGGGACAATTTCATAGAGGATTTTTAGGCAGATAACAATGAAGTTTTCCAGCTGAATTTATAAGCAGATGTGATCAGAGCACCACTTTTAAGTGGATAAAGTGAATTTTAGGTGCATATGTGTGAAATGTAGGATTTTGTAAAATCAGTACAGAAAAGTTAATACAAGATCAGTTGTACTTTCTAACTGAGAGTTAGGTGCCAGCTAGTTAAAATGCTGTAAATGGAGCCAAAGGAACCAGTGAACCAGGAAACTAATAATGAAGTATTCTGTTAATGCTTTTCACCATGAGTAACATTTTGTAATAAACAGATGTGTACTTAGACTACTGTGGCCAAAAGCTGAATATTTTTGGTTTATATGGTTAGGGGTGTTTAGCCAGTGAGAAGTTCCCTTCTTTCTTTGGCATTGATGCCAGTGGGATGGATGTGTGAAATAAATTCTGTGGAATTTTGTCCCTACAGCTACCTGAGGAGGAAATTCTGCAGGCTCCAAGAATCTGCCTCTTTCTTCCCTTCTCTTCTTTACAAAGGGCTTCACTAGCTTTGTGGTGGTTGCTGCTGATTCTGCAGTAGCAAACATCTTGTCAACTAGAAACCTGAGTAATTGAAAGGTGGCAAATAAAATCAGTATTAATATCAGTTCACATTTGTCAGAACTGCGAAGAAATCAAATTATTGGAACATTATACCTGAAGATAACACATTGGTCTGTGGTGTGAAAGGCTCAGTTCTGAAGGTGCCCAGCCCATCTCCACCATTTTTGTATCCTCTCATGCACACTGACATGACATATATAATAAATACTGTGTGGGTGGTGTTTGCCCATTAAGGTGCAAAGTTCTAATTTTATGAGCCAAGTGAAAATAGACCAAGCAGAGCCTCCAATTCCATAGCTTTACTGTACTATAATTATGGAGATGTACAGTTACCTGAGGATTTACTGTAGCTGAATTTTGTATTAGTCTGACTCTGCTATAAGAAAAAGCTTAACCAAGCAGTACTGAAAATAGCCTCATCATAAAATTTTTCATTAGCTTTGCTAGATAATATTTTTCTTTTTCCTTCCACAGTATTTAACTGTTGAGTAGGATTATTTAGTATTTAATGTTCACCTGAATTTTACTGTTGGCTATTTCTACTAAATTTGATTGTTGGGCTTTGGAAGAGGGTGTAAGGTCTAGTAAGAGCAATCCTTTTGCTTCTGCCTATTTTAGAAAATATTTTGACATAAACCAGTTTGTCACGATCAGAAATCCAAGACCATGGTTACAATAACAAATCCATGTTTAAAATGTAGAAAACAGCAATTTTCTTTTGGAGACCGTGCTAGAAATGCAAGCAAATTAGAGGGTTATTAAACCCCTTCTCTTTGTACTCGTTGCCTCACTAATCGTTTGCTGTGTTGATTTTTGTTTAGCAATGAAATTCCTAAAATAGTCATAGCTGATAGGTGGGGAGGAAAAGTCTGATTTTGACGCTGCATTTTTTAAAGGCAGTAAAGCATACCAGAAGTAAAAAGTACCATATCTTACAATCACACTGTTTCAAAAAAGGTGACACCACCACCAAAACTGACTGAAGGGTGAAAGTGTGCATCAGAGACTGTGGAAGGCAAGCACTGGCATTAAGGGAATACAGCTTATGTGGGGAGTGTAAAAGCAGTCCACTAAAATCTTGAAAGAAAAGAACGCTAAATAGTCTCATTGTGCACATACAGCAGATGATCAGTCACCTGTTTTTAAGGCAGCATAAGAGACTTTATTACTGCTTTTGGCCTAAATCTGCCCTTTGATGGTATGTGCACAGTCTGTGCAAAAGCATGTGGGATATGTGCCAGGAGTGGAGCCTTCAACTACATTGAAATGGAAAATATCTTCAAAGGAATGAGGTGCCTTTAGGTTATCATGAAAATCTGCCTCTTCTACACCGTCTTTTCAAATGGGATGCATACCTGGTGGCTGCAGGTCCAGAGTGGGGATCTGCCTACTTAAAAGTAGTGGTGGGAGTGTGTGGCTGCTCTGGTCAAGGGTGTCACCTCTCTGCCATTCTTTGGCCTGGTATATAGGAGTGATGAATTACACTTCTTCCAGCACCTCTCAGCTACTCAGTTAAAGCTGAACAGCCAGGTAAAAACTAGCAAGCCCAGGTGTAAGAGCTATCTTTATGGTCTAGCGCTATTTTTATAGTCATCTAATCCTTCCTATAGGATTAACACCTACACTTTGAAAGGGAGGAGAGGAGAAGAAGGGCAGAGGATCTCCAAGTGTCTTGGCACTATTAACTTCCAGAGCAACAGCACCCAGACCTGTGCTTCTTGCCTTTCATCCCACCTTTTAGGAAACAGACTTCTGCTTAATATGAATTATGCATTTCATTTTACACCAGAAAGGAGAACTGTTTAAAATATGAAATTTGTCTTCAGATGCTGACAGCATTGTTCTCCTGTGAGTAGTTTTCAAGCCTTCTTTGAAATATAAATTTCTGACGGAGTTATTTGTCTAAGAACCCTGTGCTCAATCTCATCTTTGAGGTTATTTTTGTACTATTTGCTTATCACGAGCAGTTGCTAGTTGGGTTTCTTTCATTTCAAAACTGTAGATACATATATAATTTTTAACAGTTTTGAATAACTGGGAAAGTTACACTGTTTAGAATGTGGGGTTATTATTTTTAATAGTGATTACAACTGTGTATGACCTCAGAAATAGTAATTAAATTACTGAATGAAGTTTTCACAATCATTTAAATGCAATTGTTAAATAAGAGTATAAAAATAATTGGCGATCTGTTTTGGCTGATCTCATAAAAGGCTGATCAGTACAAGGGATTTTTTTGTCATTAACCATGAAAGAGCAAATACAATTTTAAACCTTACATTTACCCTTTGTACCATATAGTATTAAAGTATTAGTGTAATGTTTAGCATGACCAAATAGTCACATTTCATTTTAGAGCATTTGAGCACCCAGAATGTGATAGGAACAGGGCATTAGTGGAAGAAATGCCTGCCTTTATATGGTGGTAGGTGTGAATGATGAATGTATGTTTTTCTCTTAGATTAACATAAAGGAATTATTTTCTCTCCTATGAGCTACTACTACTGTACAAGCAAGTGTAATCAAAACCCAAAACAACCCAAACTTCTTCCTGACCCATTTGCAGCAATTTTGAAGAGAAGGAAAAGAAAGTAGTCTGTGTTTCCACATGAAACTGTTTCTTACTTCAACTAAAAATGGGACTTGGATTTTTCAGATGCTCAAAAGAAAGTGTTTCTTTTATTTGGCTTTTTAAAGCTGGTATTACTGTTCAGTAATGTAAAAACAAACAAACAAAAAGCTTTCAATCAAAGATCTTATTCAAGCCTGGGATCAGAGAATATTTAGCTGAACAGATAAAAAATGGTAAAATCACTATTTGACCATAAACTTACATATTTATTTTTGGTAGATAATTAGTGAAATAATTGCTGGATTAACTGTGGGAGTTGATGTAATATGTCCAAACTTAATTCTTTTAAAGCTCTGGATATCTTCCAGGTATAGCCATGTACTTTCTTTTTAAAAAAAACAAAACCAAAATGTATTGCAGTCTGTGTCAAAGAATGGTCTAAACAAGTATGTAGAGGGATATTTTTTTTTTAAATGATTGGCATTTGCTAGAACATGAAAGAACTGTTGAACCTGTTAAAATATTCACCATTGGAAGATCATAAGCAACATACTGTTTTGAATTTTGGTGGGAGCAGAGTGAGGCTGAATTGAGTAGGACTGAGATAATGAGCTGACAGCAAAATGCTGAATGTATAATGCGTAAGGCAGGCTAGTTTGACTGAGTACCTTCATAGCTTGCAGCTAAATGTGGTGATGCACATTATTCATAATTTAGAACTTGACGTTCCCTGAAAATGTAAAGTGACTTTTAAAATGTGATTTCACAGAGGTAAATGAAGGACCAGTTCAAAATGCATTAAGCAGTAAGGATGTATAGCTGGAAGTCAGTGAGCTTCTTTTCATTGTAATAAATTTATAATATTATTTAGGTGTAAGTAAATACCATATCAAGAGAAAAAATAGTAATTCTCTGGTATATCAGTCTGACTGGGGATCACCTCAAATAAATCATTAAAGTAGATGCCAGGGCTCCTTGTTGTCAGAGTAAAAGATACACCTGTATTGCTCAGGAAAAGTTCCCTGCCAGGGTGTGCTCAGATGGCTGGTTTGGGGTGGGAAGAACTGCTCTCTGGAGCTGCAATATTTTTTTCATTGATTATGCAGGAGTCCGGCTGTCCACAGAAACTGGAGCAGGGGACTGCCAGCTGCTGCAGCTACTTCCCTGCTGCTGGGGGTTGCATGTGTCTGTGGTAGCAAGTGGTCTGGAGGTACAGCCCTGCCACCAACATTCATTGCTTCCATGCTTCCATAGTATCTTCCATGGGGCAGGCTGGTGCTGCCGCAGAGCAGGGAAAGCAGCTGAGCTCTGCAGGTGCAGCCGCAGGGCTGTGCGACAGGAGCCCGTGAAGCTGGCCTAGTATTGCTGTCTGAGGCATGGCAGCGGGGCCGTGCTTGATGGCTGGAAAATGCCTTCCAGGTTCTGTGGAAAACTTGTATTTTGTCCTAGGCCTTGTAACCACATTTAAGTCAGGCACAACTGTTGACTTCGGATGATGTCATTGGTGTGGTGCACTCATTCCTGAATGCTCCCTCTGTCCGCTTGTGTTTGCCGTGCCCTGAATGACTCCTGGTTTGCTTCCATACCCAGCAGTCTGAGCTTTTAATTTATTGTGTTTAAATTTTTTAGTAGGGATGTCATGGAACTGCACTGAATCAACATCTCTCTGAAACCTTGTGGGTTCCTGCTTTTGTGGATGTTGTACTTCTTCTGGTCCTGCAACACTGGAGTTTCATCAGGCTCTAAATCTCAGCAGATTTCATGTGCACAGCATTTCCTTTGAGCAAACTGTCAGATTTTATTTTGAAGTAGACTGATCAAAGCTAAGATGAGTTTAGAATAATAATATTTACAAATACTAGAGTAAGAAGCATTTCATTTTATTGAGGCATACTTCAGAGAAAATGCTAAGTGACATAAATACTGCAAGACTGCTGTTCCATCGTTTAAATGCCTATAAGAAGGAAAAACCTTTATGAAAACACTCAGCAGGTTTTAATCAGATGCTTTTACTCATGGTCTGAGATCAGACAGGCGTGCTCTCCTTAGCTAACCCTAGGCTTTGTGGTAATGCAGGTGGGCTCTCTCCCTTTTTTCCTGTTGGTCAAAAATCTCTACTCAGAGACACTTGTTTTGCTTTGAGGAATGATGAAGTTTGATCTTTGTCAAACAGACAGAAGTCCATCAAATATTTTAGCTCGACTTACATACATACAGGCACATTTCCATTTTTCTGCTTGTGCACAAGTAGGAAAGCTTCTTCCTGTGAGGGTAACTGATAAACCTATTCTTCCTTTCTCTAGCAGCCCCAGCCAAACTGTGAAGACCCAAGACTAGTCTGAAAGCAGGAGTATTTGCTCCTAGATCATTTGTAGGTCTGTTTTCAGAGCAGCAAAATAATATTATTATTACACTCAGTCTAATGTGTTTAATATTCTTCTGTTGCCTCCAATGAAATGCACTTACCAGGAAGCTCTTTCACTGAGACTGTGCAATATTTGTTTGTGCCTGTACAGTGATAGATGCGTGGAAAATGTGGGAAGCTTTCTGTTGGAACTGACATACAGGGTGCAATGGTCAATGCAGGCTGGGTGGTGAACACTGGGGATGTTTTTTGTTTAATGAAGCTGGAGAACATGGAGTGAGTGTATTCAAATATACTTGCACTTGAGACTTAATTTGAATTCCATTGCATCAGAAGTGCTCTATCTAGAAAAATAAATGTCTTTCTTTTCCCTCCCTTCTTTGTATCCCTACTTCGCATTGTGTTATGAATTACTTTAGTTACTGCAAGGTTATGGTGAATGCCTTAAAAAATTAGCACTTTTATCTGCAGTTGTTATTGATGTGTTTTTTGGCAGTATTTGTGAGGCTAACATTTGCTACAGCAAATATTAGCGAACAGTTAATAACTTGAGTGAACATTGCTTCCTGGTGGCGTAGGTCTGTCAGAGGCGCTGGGAATATGTTAGCTAAAAACCTGTTCAGCAAGTTCTGGGAGAAGGGAGCTTGGCTCTTCCCTTCAGACTTTCAAAACCAGCCAGCATTGAAGGGTTTGTCATTGTGTCCTGCATGACCAGGGTGACAGTGCTGCTGTGGTGGCACATACATCCTGTACTTTCCCTAGAAAAATTTCATCACTTTAATTTCTCTGGTGTAAGCCTCACTACTGGGTATTTACTTTCCACAATTCATGTTAGAGAATGTTAGATAAATTACCTTGGGAAAGGTGCACTGTACTTCAAGTTACGGCCGAAAACCGGGTATTACCCTAGGTGGAAAAAGCTTATCTTTTTTGTATCCCAGTGAGACAGAAACCAGACTGCTTTATAATGCATCTGGGAAGGGGTGGAATTGAGCAGCTGCCCACTCACAAGTGGTCTCTTGGTATGGGCACTGCCTGGAGATACCAAGACCTGGGCTCGGGCTTGGGCTGGGGCTCAGACTCAGGTTTGAGCCAGGTCAGTTGGTCTGTACTAATGATTGTCTTTTCTTACTCCGTTACTGCTGTTTCATTTTACTCTAGTAATTATTTACTGGGCTGAAAGGGAAGGGGCCAGTTTGTAGGTTAAGTGCTAGCCCACTTGTCCCAGATGTCATTGGTCTCTTGTAACAGTGGGGGGTTTGTGCAACTTACTGGGTTATTATTTGTTCTGAAGTGAGTGTAGACCTGTGTTTCAGGGCCTCTTGAGTTAAAATGGGTGCATTTGTCCAAGGAACAAAAATATTTTATTTCAGTGATTGGCCTTTTCTATACAGAGACTGTTTTTTGCAGAAGACCTGCTGGTAAACTGTAATTTATGGTCTTTTCTGCAGGTGTGGGTTTAATGGATGGGCTGATGAAAAGAATCCTTACAATCAGTGGAACAGTGGCTCTGGGGGCTAATATTGGGCTAGAACAACTGGTCTTTATAGTGGGAAGCCTTTCAGTGTGTTTGACTGCAAATTACCTGCCAGCTCTGCCAGGGTAGCACAGACAGGCCTGGAGCAGCCTCAGTGCCTCCCAGCAGGAAGCTTGGGATAAACCCCTATGAAGTCAGAACCCAGGGCTTGAGCCTGTTGCCTATGAAGCACCATCCAGCAAGCCCTCAGTGCTTGGTGTTTTTTATGATGTGTCTGTCAGTGAACATCCTGGTTTCACTGCGTTGCACGCAGACGTACATGCACCACCTGACATGGCTTGAAGGGCCGTGGGATACCATAAAAATTCACAGTAGAAATTAGCCCTGGTAGACATGAGAAAACTCTATCCGAAGTCCTCCTCTTCTGCCTCTTCTACTTCGTGGTACTTTTCCCTCAAAAAATAAAAATGCCGTAAAGATGGATTCAGAGCTGCCATCCATGGATGGATGGATTTATTCTTTAGCTTTAAAACTAGTGTAATTATTGTCAGCTGCCCTATGGGTATGGTTGTAATATCTACTGATTTTGTAAACAGTTTTGACAGTGCTGTTTGCTGAATAATTTCTTAGCATAATAATTTTTCTGCCACTAATTAAAAGCATCTTTGTAACCCTAGGCTTTGTTTTCTTCTTACAGCAAAGAGCTCCAGGGAAAGTTTTGCATGATGCTGTTTGCAACCACCTGAACCTTGTTGAAGGCGACTATTTTGGCCTTGAATTTCCAGATCATAAAAAGATGATGGTATGTAAAAGGATTAATTTTCAGCTGGTTTTCATCTGCATGCACACTGTATTCTCTCCTTCTGCTCCTTACTTGTAAGATAGATTTAATCCTCAGTCTTCAAAAGGGAAAGGACTTAAAAAAAAAAAAAGTTCTTGCCTACTGGAGTTGAAGAAATGTTTTTAAAACCTGATTGTTCCTGTCAGATTTCATCTGTGTTGAAAGTAACAACTAATTCAGACACAAGTTGGGAAAGCGTTTTGTTTTCCTAAGTTGCTGTAGAGAAGCCAAAGGCTGGACTGTTGCAGAGCCTCAACTCTTGATTTCATAGCCCTGCTTGATTTGGAGTGCAGAAATAATCTTTCTCTGCTGGTGGAGAAGTTGTGACAATGATTGTGACAGAGTTAACGATAAACATTGTGGGGCAAGAAGAGGGATAGATAAATATAACAAGGTTAATAAAAAGAAAGCAAATCCAAAACCACCAAATAAATTGATGGAAGTCCTTTCTGGGGAGCTGTGTGGCGCAGGCAGGTGTCCATGTCCTGACACTCAGGCAACATTCAGGCACTGCACTACCAGTATCATGTAGCAGCGAAAACCATAGGCTAACGACTTCTTAGTCTTTAATGACTTTCTTTCTGAAGTTTGTTTTACTTGAGATGTTCTGTGTGACCTCCTGGCATGTGTGCTAGTTATCTGGATTGCTTTACCAGTATATTCTGGTGTACATTGGGTATCATGCCTGCTAGGTTGCACCAGTAGCCTGGATGACCTAAAGGAGATGACTTTGGGCAACCATTAAAAAAAAAAAAAATCTGTGTTCTCTCCATCTAGCTAAAATATGCATAAGGAACAATATTTCTTAACAAAATGAACAGTAGGAATTTGTCTGTCATGCTTTAGTACAGGCACAGACATTAGACAATAGACATTAAAACTGAATAATAGTATTGTGGGCTAACTATAATTAAATAGGAAATCTTTTTAAATGGATGTTAATCTTTAGATGGGATCTACTACACAGTGTGCTCCTGGAGGTACATAAAACACAGTTCACTGGAAGGGTTAGTATTCTGCCAGATACCCTTGGCTAATGCTTGAGGTAACTGGAAAGCTTAATGTAACTTTTCTAAGCAGTGTGACTGTACAGTACCACTGCAGCAGAGGGTCCATGTAGCCGTGATAATAATGACATTCTGATGTTATTGATCTATGCATGTAAAACTGAAACAAATCCTAACATCTTTTGTATATACAGTTGCTTTTGAGTTTTCGAGGAAATAGAGAAGGTCATTTGATCAACCTTCTCTACTTCACAGGTCATTAAGTTTTAAATAGATGACTGTCTGTGTTTTGCTCAGAGACCTGAAGTAAGCTAACAGTTTTCAGTCTTGTGAAAACAAAGTGGTTTATTTGCTTGAGGCAGAACACAGGAGAGATTGAGGGGCTGCAACTGCCTGAAGCCCTCACAGTGGCAGGAGTTGGCTGGCTGGAAATATGTCCAGACAATCACAGTGGGGGATGCAGGGCTCTGATGAAGAGGCAGGTGCAGAAAACCCCCTAAGCCCAGTGCCAGTTTGACCTGAAGGAAAATGCGTCCATGCACTGAGCATAGTAACTCAGCTGGCCCCTACTCTTGGAAAAGAAAGTACTAGCCAAATATCTGAGAGCACCAGTCCACCTTCTTGCTGGTTGTTCCAGTCTTTGCTTCTGAAAAATGGGGAACTTCAGAAACCTTCCCCATATCTAGTCAGCTGTGCCCCAAGAACCAGTGAAATTCAGTGGAATTAATGCCTTCAACCACCTGAAACTCTGAAGCAGAAGATTTGATTATAAATTGTTGTTTCAATGTGGAGCAGCTCTCTGAGAGTATTATTTACACTTAAATTATTGTAACCAGTTTGTATGGTGTAATTGAGGTGAATGTTCCCATGGGATTTAAAATTTTTTGAGCTTCATATGGGCCATAATGTAGAACTCAAGGACTGTGCAAGTAAAAAACTCTGCAGTTAATGGTATGTCTGAGAAATAAAACACTCATGCATATTTTATATTCATATCATCTGAAGAGAATGAGTCATTTTTCCAGTGTAGAGTGCAACGTAAAAGGAAAAATAAATATTTAGAGCGTATTTGTTTTGATGTAATCATGTGTATGTGAAGTCATATATTCACAATTTGGCTGTGTTTATTTCAACATGCAAGGCTTCAGACCTCATATCTGACATATTGACAGTTGTATTTCAAGTTGCCTGGCAGCTGTATACATTCGAGCGTGCCATGCTTGGAGCAGCCAAGATCTGCATGGGAGATGATTGTGGAGGGTCTGAATGCTCCATTTCCTGCTGGAACAAGGAGAAAAATTAGGTGCTGTCGCCAAGCCTGGGGTTTCACAGAGTTTCATCACACTTGATTGTTCTGCCCCAGTTCTCCAGCTGCTGAAATCTGGTCACCATCGTGGAATGCCAGCCTTTGTTTAACAAATAAATAATCTAGCCTTTGTAGTTCTGGAGAAAATGGAAAACATAAATCTTAATTAAGTTCTCACATTAGTTTTGCTTTCCAGTTTATAAACCAGTCTCAGATTGATGGTGTTTTGATACAGTGTGGGAGCTGCGTGATGCAAAAGTTTTGATTGCTTGGGTTTGGCGATAGCAGTAACATCGGTGTTTTGCCCCGCCTTTCTCCCTACATGCATTCAGAAGTACACGGATTTGCAGTATCCAGCAGTCTGTTCAAGGGTGTTATGACTTGCTTGTAGGATGGCTGGGGAAGTAGAGAAAGGAATGGTGCACTTGCGTGCTCACACTGTATAATAAACCACCTCTGGGGAGAAGAGTGATGTCCTTTTTTATTTTATTTTTCTTTTTTTTTTGCATCAAGTAAAATACATTATTCTCACAATCTTGTAAATTGGCTATTTTATTCAAGAAGTCTTTTTCCCCCTCATTTAACTTGCCAAAGTCCCTAGCTTTTGTTGCAGATTATGTACATGCGAACTTTCAGAAACAAAACAGTTTAAGTTATTCAAGTGTCAAAGTGTGTCAAGACCAGTTTAACATGCGATAAACACTATATTGGGTATTCTTGGATAACCAAGTTTCTTTAACCTCTGAAAAAAAAAATAAAATACTTTCCTAGACTGAGAAACGTAAGAGGAATTCCGTGGAGTAACATTAGTGCATGTGAAAGGGCAGGGCTGTGAGGTCTTTGCTAATTGGAATCACTCATATTAGAATGATAAAAATGGCACATGGCATTGGAGCAGTTACAGCAACAATACAGGCCTGCTACTGTCTGGCTTCTCAGGTGATTTTAGGAAGTGAATATTTTGAGTATGTTTCAGTCTTTGCATAATCTAAAATTATTAAAGGTCAAAGAAGTAATAATTTTAATACATACTCTTTTTCTAGAGGAAAACTCAGTTAATTTGTGTTTTAATGGCTTTAACCTTTGTGGTGGTCATAGGATGTTCTTCCACAAATTCCAGTTGTCTTCAAGGGAGGCCCATGGCAATTTAGTGAGATAACAAAATATAAATCGTGTGCATGGGTGGTTACCAGCTGAGGACTATGAGCTGTCTCCAGGTGCTCTGAATCATCTGGCTTTTACCTTCTGCATGATTTTCCCTCGGCTTTCTTTAACATTTTGCCCGAGCCTTTCTGACTTGACGCTGAAGGGTTTGGGGATAGGCTCTCAAAACTGTATTTCCACCCACTGCTTCGATTTTCAAAGCTTAAGGAAAGACTTCACTGTCTGGAAACACACTGTCCTGGAAAACGAGTTGTCAAGTGAACTACAGGAAGTTATGCTGTCCCCAGTTAAGAATGCCTGGGCCTGAATTTCCCAGGTGTGTAGAAAAGAGAAGATGTTCCACAGCTCAAAAGCTCCCTCCCACCCATGCCTTGTGCTGTTGTCTGCTTCACACCTGTGATCTGAGAGGACATTCCTCCTGCAGGTGGTGGGAGGGAGGTTCCTTTATCTCCATGGAGCCAGGCAAGGGAGCTCCACATTTTTGCCCCAACCTCATGCTGGGACTTCTGTTGGATCCCCCATACCAAAGGCTGTTGCCATCTCATTTCTCCATTTGTCCAGCATTCCCAGCCTCAAAGGCAAGCATCAGCCCCATTCATTTCCCTTTCTCAAGATGAATCAGGGTTTGGAACTCAATGGCAGTATAGGACTGTCTTTTCCTAAATTCCTTGTTTCAGTTCTTCTTTCCACAAAATGAATGGTTCCTGACCACATTTGCTGTGATTGTTGGTGTCTGAGACAAGTGAGGGGGAGATTCCCTCACTGTTTCCCAGCTGTCTGAATCTGTACTGCCTTGAAAGCCCATTAACAGTGCTGTTTCCTGAGCATCTCCCAGAATTTTGGGGGAGAAAACCCACCATGTATAATTAAGAAAAGCATAATGACCACGCTGAAAAAAATAAACAAGTAACTGATAATCTAGGTATTGCAATTAAAAATACTCCTCTGGTAGTTTGTTTAGAGATGATTAACACCACCTTCTTTTGTTTTCAGGTGTGGCTCGATCTTTTGAAGCCTGTTATGAAACAGATTAGAAGTAAGTACTTCCTTGTTGACATTTCTTTCCTCATTCTGAGAGTACTTGAATAAATTAGGACTCTGTTGGTTGCAATCTTTATGTTCTCAACCTTCTGCACTAAATTTTGTTGGAATTATTTTTTGTTTCTGGTCTGTCCTTAAAAGATGTACCTGTGAAGTTATGTCACATGAGCATATGAAAGGGCTGACCCCTCCCTATAGGGGGCTTATGTTTAGTCAGTCACTAGTATCAGTCACTGGTGGCAATGGAGGGGACAATTTTGTAGGGAAAAAGAGTGCAGTAAAAGAAGGACTATAGGAACAAACATTGCTGGCAGGTACCAGCAATTGGGATAGAAGAACAGGAAGACATTACTGGGGAGGAGCTAGCAGATGTATTACATCTGTGTGGGGCATTGCTGCAGAACCTCTGGAACTCAGAGACCAAGAGGAGGAAAACAATTGGGATAGGACCTTCAGGGCAAGCTACAGTGGGTGGTGGGAAAGAACACAAAATTGTAAATAGCTACCAGCTCTGGAAAGAGTAGAGCTGAGCAGGAAAGATCCTGGTTATTTTGTTTCTCTGTCAAATATCAGCCAGGTTCTTAATTTATTGAGCTTTGCCATTGAAATCGGTTTTTCTAGGTGCCTCTCTGGTCATATTAGTCTGAATGTATGTTCTGGCACCTCTCCCTCTCACAAGACAGGGATGCATTGGTCCTTTTGTCATTGGTTGTACTTGTAAGAGTTGGAACAAATGTGCTTCTCTTAAAACAGGACTAATAATTTGCTAGTGGACTCAAAAAGTAAGGGTGTATTTTAGTTCCCTCCTGTTTTGAAGCAAAGAGAGTAGATGCACATATTTTATTGGATCAACTGATGTAATTACTAAAAACATGCTTGGGTTTGGCAGAGCACCCATTGTTACTGTTACTAGACAAGTTACTGTTCTCTTTTATTGTGTGTAAATTTTATCGGGAAGCCTCCAAACATCCTGCATACTAACAAAGGACAGGAGGTTAGCATGTCTGTGTGCGCTGCAGATTGTATGAAATCATCCCTTGTACATCATTGTGCATATTTGGCCAGCATGTTTCTGATGATTGTTAACTTCCTTTGACATTTGCCCTAGGACCGAAGCATGTTGTTGTAAAATTTGTGGTAAAATTCTTCCCACCTGACCATGCTCAGCTGCAGGAGGAACTGACAAGGTTAGTAGCTGCGTGACTGTTTCTTCTTGTTAAATCTCTGATGGACAGAGGGGAAAACATGGAGTTTGAGATGACTGGGTGAGGATTGATGACTGTCTCTTACTGTTAGTTTGGTATTGCTTGTCCCAGCCTTGAATGCACCTGAAGAAATAGGCCCTGAGGTTCAGCTGCAGTCTGTCCTGAGAGGTTCTGCAAAGTGCAGGAGTCCTTTTCCTCCTTGGATTTGGAGAGTGCTTTACTAACCCCAAGAGAAGCCAGTTTGGCAGCAGAGTTCTCTGTTTGGCGTGACCAAGTCATGTATTGGCACGCTGGGGCACCTCTCTGCCGAGGGACGTGTGTGACTCTGCACCCCCCTTTGGGAGAGAGCTGTTTTGTGTGAATTGCCAATTTGCAATGGCATTGGACCCTGTCTGTATAGCCAATGCAAATGCCAAAGGTTTGCACAGGTGGAAGTGTGACTTCAGAGGTGGAGAAATGCAAAAAAGGAATACAATGAAAAATAAGAATGTAGAGAAAGATACATACGCAGACAGAGTACCTCAAATGCTAATGCTTAAATGCTTTTCAGTGCATTAAAGAAACTTAAGCTTTGAATTTTGCACTGTATTGGCACAAGGAGTCATATTTCTGTGTGAGTAAATATGTGTATGAGTGACCTGTTAAGGTTCTTTCTTACTAGCAGGTCCTTCCGTTATGGTCAGAAACATTGTTTTGTTGCAGTATTTCTTCACTGCAACTTTTTACTCTTTTTCTGGTCTACGGTATTATTAGTTTTTAATTATGTGCTTCCATTCTGATTCAGAATCTTCACTATTAGTTTTTATTTTCAATTTTATCACAACACAAAGTCCTCTTTTGCAAAGAGCTCTGGTGTCCTTATGACTTGTATTATAAAGAACAAGTCCACTTTTGTGATGTTCACTGTTTGTCACGTTTTATTTTGGCAATAGAGCACTGGAATCGAAAAATATAAATTACTAATATCGCTTGATGCCCTGGAAAGACAAAAGTAAAAATGTAGGGGAGGAAGAAGGAGTATTTACTCGGTAAAGACTAAAGAATAAAAGAAAGAATGAAAAGAATAAAGGGATGAATGAAAACTTACAATGTTATGTTATTAATGAAATATTTCTGTTTCTGAATAGATATTCTGCATATCAGTTTCTTAGTATGTGAACTGTAAATGAATTTTTGGTGATCTTTCTCTGTACCTGGAGATGTGTCTCTTAATCCTAATGACTTTTTTTGGTTCGATTTTAAATATGTATGCTAAGGGACTTGAATATATATACACAGCAGTGTGTAGGATGTGAAAGCATATCCATGGGGAACTGCTTCTTTACTTGAAGAAGAGAATATAACATTTCTGTGCTATGTTCCTCTACCTGGGTGAATTTTGTATGGGTAGACAGATGTCAGCAGGTTTCAAAAGCACATTATGTAGATGTGCTGTATTATTTCAGTATGGACATAATACTCCTCAAATCAGCTTGCCCTTTTCATTTAGTGTACCTATATCTTCTCATTCAGAAACTCACTGTTCAAATGAGAGCTTTCCTCTGAACGTGTTCAAATCTAGTATTATTAAAATTATTGAGATCCCAGTATGAGTTCTGCAGAGGAGCTGCAGTCTTTGGAATGCTTGTTAAGGTGTGTCTCACCACTTCAGGTTTCCTACCAGCTGTAGGAGAAATGCTCATTGCTAGTGTTTTTGTTTCTGGTTTGGTTTTTTTTTTTTTTTTTTCTGTAAGGAAGAATTGGATACTGAGTGGAACTAAGCCATTTCAATTTCTGTTGAAGCTAAAAGAAATTTAAAAGTTGAAATAATGTCTTGGACTTCTGTTGTGTCTGCATTTAAACTGGCAGTGTAGAATTGCTCTACATGGCTGAGGTGATTTGGAGGCAATTAGAAAGGGTTGGTACATGGACAGTGCAGATACTAGGGCCACAAAGATATCAGTGTGGTTTAATCAAGATTTTGTGCCTCGTTCCCAAGTGAGTGCCAAGGTGGAAGTTTAGAGGTCACTTTGTATTCTACAAGAACCAACTGATAACTAAACCAATGGTTTATCTGTCATTTCTTCATGTTTAGGAGCAGCTGCATTACCTGTTGCTGAGTACTTAATAGCTGTCATGTTTGCTACCACTGCCATATCTTGATGCTCTGGTTCCAAGGGAGGTAGGAAGAGAGAAAAAAAGATATCTTGGTGTACTGCAAAGCAGCCACCATGTACAGCTCTAACAGCTGTAATACATTATCTGCTGTGTTTTGTTTAGCCTCTAAACTTCGGTAATTCAGATCACTTCTGTAGATTCCAAGAAGTGAAAGGAACATGCAGTTCAAGCCGGAGTTGATATACTTTCCCCACTTTCTCTCTGGCTTAGTGTAACTCTTTGTTCACTTTTGCTTTGCAGGTACCTATTTGCATTGCAAGTGAAGCAGGACCTGGCACAGGGAAGGCTAACGTGTAATGATACCAGCACTGCCCTCTTAATCTCACATATAGTACAATGTAAGTTCCCTTTTTTTCTTCTTTCCAGATGGATAAACAGGATGATTGGTTGGACATGCTTTGCAGGGTTACCTGTTAGTAGCTGTTGTAGGGACAGGTCTAAGCCATGTGGACAATTTATTGTACTTCTGCATTATGCCATTCAAATACAGATAATGCACTATTTCAAATAAAGAGCTTCTTGTCACTGGATTTGAATTTTCAAAGCGTTTCATAGGCTGCCAAAGATAATTTTGAAAGTAGACTTTGCAGGCAGTGGCAAATGCTGAATTCTGCTGAAATCCTTTTTTATTGTACTTTGCATCATGTCAGAAGGGTATTCAAATTCCTGGAGACCTTTATGCTGTCTAGAGAATGTAGTAAATAAACATGCTTAGAATGCCAGGCTATATCACAGTCCTAAGAGGAAACTGATAGGGAAGAAAAGAAAACAATAGATTTTAAGCCCTTTTATTTTTTTAATTGAAAAGTATGCACAATAACACTGTCCAGTAGAATCATACATTAATATTGTTCATGACATCAAAGCTTCTTTTAGCTTCCACATCACTTGAAAGACAGTATATGTTTTCCCTTTCAAGACTTGCTGGATACTCATCTTGAGAATACCATAAGGGAAAACCGCTTAGCGAGTATAATCATTGTAATAGATATTTTTTTGAATGGTCCTTGTACAATTCAATATTGTGTACTTCCACTGGAATGCTGTTGTATGGAAATGGCAGTCAACAAAGACATTTGGAAGCTCTTTGGAGGTGTACAGATAAATCTCATGATCCTTTGTTATCGTATGTTAAAGTGTTAGGGCAGCTGCTCATCAATTGCTGTTGGAAAGACCAGTATTTTATGGTTCTGTTTGCTGTGGTTATCATTGCCCAATGTGACTGAGTAGCAGTAAGAAGCTGTGAAATTCTGTAGTCCTCACACCATTTTAAAACTGAGTATTTTGGCAGCACAGACTTAAAAAAAAAATTTAAAAAATCCTTGACTAGTGAGATTTCTGTCTCTTGGTTTTTCCTGTTACAGTGTCCAGCAATCCAGCTGTATTTCTTTCATCAGTTAAGCTAGTTCTAACTTTCTTTCATCTCAGAGAATAAAAAAGTCTTGATCATTTGGGGAAATTGAGTCTCATTTTCTAAATTTTCATTCAGGAGGCTGAATTTTCCTACTAAATGTCTGTGCACCAAAGAAGGATGTTGAGGAGTGGACACCCTAATGCATGTGTCACTCTTCATTTGAAGTATTGCTTCGTGATCATCCTCTCTCGACTATGTGTACTTTATATGCATTGTTTTAATTATGATCTCTGCTTAGATCCTGTTTCATGTCTTATTTGGACCTTTTTAATTACTCAAGTTCTTCACTGAACTGTCTACAGCTCTGGTGTCCAAACTGCTCAGAGTGCAACTGCTAGCTTGTTTTCCTGAAGCAAGAGCATGAGAGGATAAAATACAGAATATCCTTTCACCTTTACAAGGTGTCTGTTTCCCTCTTGTCCACAGTCAAATTCAATTCCATGGTTTTTCAAAATTCCTCTGTTATACCCTTGACACACCTATGCAGGCTGGTGAGAAGCACTCATTTCCAAGGTGTGCAAAGTGGCAAATAATCACCATTGCTCTTGAGCTACTGAGATGCATTATATTGTTGGATTAAATAATTTTCCAGTTTGCTTGAAGTGATCATGATGCATTTGAAACTTCTGTCCCTTTCACTTGTGTCCTTGAGGTGCAGAGTGATTCTGAATTGGGGTTTTAGGGATCAAGTTGTGCTCTCCTTAAATGGAGAGGAAGGTAAGCTACTTTTGTACTGAAAACTGGAATTTTTTCATTGTGTCAGAAGAGAGCAAAGAGGTTCATCATGCAGAAGTGAAACAGTGTTCACAGAATCTGAGCTGCCATTTTGGGCAGAAGGATGTTGTGCCTCACAGTGCATCTGCAGTGCTTCCCCTTCGCATCTCCTGGCTGTAATCTGGCCTGGTTTTTTGCTGTTGATGATTTTCCCCTCTCTCTTTTTTGTGTAGCAGCGTTTGCTAGAAACCTCTGCTAGAAGTTTGTAACTGTTGTTTATATTTGTCCGTCTTGTGTCTCATGAATGTTTTTCTGTGAAAATTTTCTCTGGTAACAGTCTATAGCCATATCTTACCCGCATGGCTGTCTTTATTTATTTTGTCTCTAGCTTATTTTTCAGCAGCAAAAGAAATATTATGTATTTGTCTGCAATAAAAATCAAAGTAAACAGATGATAAGAGTAATGGCATCAAAGGGGAAAGATTGAGAATGCAGGTTAGTTAGTATATATCTTACTAATGCTGTGCCAATGAGCAGTTTCCATGGGGAATATCTGATTCCAGGAGGCCCATATATTATGTGTGCAAGCTTATGTCAATGTTATAGACTCTTACTTATCATAAAATCATAATATGACAGCAAATAGGTTTCTGCTAAATTAGCATGTATATTACAGAATGAAATTTGTATTTGAAACATTCAATTAAAAAATACCTTAAAAGCATTGTAAAAAGTGTTAGAAGTGAGAGGACATTTGGGTACAGCATACAATGCACAACAGTGAGTGTGTGAAGATGGAGTGACCATGAGCCAGAGTGTGCCCAGGTTGCCCAGAAGGCCAGTGGCATCCTGGCCTGTATCAGCAATAGTGTGGCCAGCAGGACCAGGGCAGTGACCGTTCCCCTCAGCACTGGAAGCCACACCTCAAATCCTGTATCCAGTTTTGTGTCCCTCAGAAGACACTGAGGAGCTAGAGTGTGTCCAGAGAAGGGCCAGGAAGCTGGGGAAGGTTCTGGAGTACAGGTCTTAGTAGGAGCAGCTGAGGGAGCTGAGGTTGTTTAACCTGGAGAAAAAGGAAAAGGAGAGGGGGGCCTTATCACACTCTACAGCTGCATGAAAGGAGGCTGTAGCCAGGTGGGGGTTGGCTTCTTCTCCCAGGTAACAAATGATAAGACAAGAGGAAATGGCCTCAAGTTGAACCAGGGAAGGTTTAGATTGGATACTAGAAAAAATTTCTTCATGGAAATAAGAAATTCATTGGAACAGGCTTCCCCAGGAAATGGTAGAGTCACTATCAAGGGAGATGTTTAAAAGATGTGTAGATGGGACATGGTTGCTGATGGACTCGGCAGTGCTGGGTTAGCAGTTGGACCTGATGATCTTAGAGGTCTTTTCCAAATTAAGCAATTCTGTGATTCTGTGATAAGAGGAGAAGAGCTGAAATACCAATCACTAGACATACTGGAAGTGCTAATGCAGACAGAATACAGCGTGGTGTAATGCACTTGCAAGATAAGAGAAAAACCATCAGCAGTGTAAAGAAGTCTTTGGCCAAATCACATGAAAAGATTTTAAACAATAGTTACTTGTGAGGCTGACAATATTTACAATATAACTCCCTCTCGTTCTCCATGGACTGCCGCTAGAAAGTCATTTAAGGTGGAAAGGGAAGGTAAAGCAGGAAGTAAAAGCTCGTTGAGTACAAGGTCAGAGAGAACAAATTCAGAAATAACTTGAAAGCCAGGAAGACAATTTTGATAATGGATTAGCAGTTGAAAAATGCTGAAAACATTGCAGAAATCATGTAGAGGTGAAGAGTCTTCTGTACTCCTGACCCTGAAGAAAGCCCTTGAAGAGGTGTGTTAAGCTCATCTGTGTACACAGACCTAGGGGTTTTGAACTGCATTTTGAAGAACCCAGGCCTATGCTATTTGAGGTGCTGCAAACTTAGGCAGGTTTATGGCTTCATTAACAACAGAAACTTGCCTTTTATTTGAATTAGGTTTAAAAACAGACCCTGAAGATTTCTGAGTCTGGGATGAGTAAAACTGGAAGGAGGGAGCTGTTTCTGAGATGGGGACAAATGGTACAGTTTTCAAAAGGGGAATTCTCAAAAGTTCTGTAGTATTTCTGCTGTCTTAAGGATGATTAAGCGCAGATGGGGCAAGTCAGAGGGTGGAAATCAGACAGTCTCGGTTTTCAACTCTTCCACCTCTGACCTTCAAAGTGAAAAATGTCATCATGTGTCTGCAGGCAGTTTGAGTCAAAAAAGCTGCTGCTCTGTAATTCACAGGTGCTTTGGTCCCTCATTTTCAGTGCCTACACAAGGCTATTGCTTCCCCTCTGCATTTGCAGGTACATTTGATCCCAGTTTGTCAGAAATACAGCATTATAAATGTGATCTGAAATCCTTCCTTTTTCTAAACAGTTATTTTGAACAGAACTGGACTAAGGGTTCATTTACATGGGCAGAACTGAGGCAAGGATGAAGCAGGTGCGTCTGAGCTTGGCTCTGTCATATCCTAGGTCAGCTGTGCAACAACGTGTGTGACTGCAGCCTGCATTTAATTTGAGGGCACTGTATTTTAATTTCCCTGACGTTACCAAGGTAGCAGCCTTTGTTGCAGCGATGTTCCTGTTACTCCATCAGGTTTGCAGGCAGAAGCTGCTATGCCTGTTCAGTGAAAAAAACTAATAGCAAGATTTTCAGAGACATTCCAAGAATAGCAGGCAACAAGATAGTAATTTGGCACCCACAGATAGATTGCCTGCCCCTCACCTCCACACCTGCCAAAAGAAGGAAATTTCACTGAATGGGCTGCAAAATGGAAGGTGGGTGTGCCATACTGTTGCACAAACTGTGTTGAATAACTGCAGCAGATGGGAGCAGCTTTGAGGAGGAGTGAGACAGAATGTGTCTCAAACTGCTGCAGAATTAGAGGAGGACAAATGTTTCATAACCCCATGAGGTGGATTACAAGCCTGCATTCAAACAAGCAAATAGGAACATCTTTCCCACTTTCTCTCAAAGGTTACCATGTGGGGCATGGGCCTGGAGAGGAAGCTTGTGCTTGGCTGCTCCATGGAAAGACACCTGAGTGCCATGAGAGAGTGTGAGAGAGATGGATAAATTCTGCTGAATTAGTGCTGCCCTCCCTGTTACCCTGCTCTCATCCCCACACAAGTCAAGGTAGCACTGATGGCTTCATCTCTTCAGTCAACGTCCAGCACTTACTTGGTTGTTGGGAGAAATCCTTGGGCTACTTCTCACTTATCAAGTAACACAGAGAAGAAGAGAGTAGTTTGTGGAAGGTACTGTAGTCAGAATCTGAACCATAAAACCATGATGCAGGTTGCAAGGAATTATGTTTGCTTCTCTGCCCTCTTCTCAGCTTCTGGGTCTTTTGTATTGACCAGATTATTCAGATGTAATACAGTGTTTTAATAGACTTTTCTTAAAATTTTCCACAGCTGAGATTGGGGATTTTGATGAAACAATAGATCGTGAACACTTAGCGAAGAACAAGTATATACCTCATCAAGAAGCACTAGAAGACAAAATCATGGAATTTCACCGTAACCACATGTAAGACCTTTTTGTTCTTTTTATTTGCCCTCCTTTCCTGTAGAGTAGTTCTAACTCTAAGTATATGCTACATCTGAAGTACGAAAGAGATTTGGACCTCCGAGTTTCTCTAAGGTTGCTTCTCAAAAACTGTTAAAGCCTATAAACTTTCTGAAGGTTACTCCTGCCTTTCCCCCATCATCATAACAAGACATTTAAAGCACAATTGATTCGATATTCATTCAAGCATGCTGTTATTTTACAGTCTATTTCATACAAAATGCTTCACTGCTGATTTTGTGCATGCAGGTATGATTGCAAATCATGACTGATCAGTCAGGCACTTCTGACAGTAGTCTTTTGGTTTCAAGGACACTGAATATTGCCTTTCAACCTTTCCATGCTGTATTTTGAGATAGGTGAAGAAAGGATTTAGTGATAATTTTAGGAAATACACAGAGTACTTGCAGAATTAGGGATTTGGGGGAACAGAATTGAAGATGATGATGCAAATTGGTATCCTAATGTCTGGAGAAAAGACCAGTACTAAGAAGATGGTGAAGAAGAAGTACCAATAAGGCATAGAAAAGTATTTTTTGGCTATCAAGAGCACTTCAAGACATGAACAGTTTCATTTTTGAGATAGATTAATAATAGGTAAGTGGTAGTGATTTCTATGTTGGTAATAATCAAAGCTTTGTGTAATTTCATCACAGTTAATGTGGTGCTTATGGCTTCCCGACATTTATTGTAAGGTTTCATGCCTTCTGTTTTACTTCATTTTGGTACTGCATTCACTTTTACAATGACTAACATCATTATATCCTTCCATTCGTGATTTTTTTTTAGGAAGATGGCATGTTTTCCGGTGGAAAAAACAAGGGGAGACAGTAAATTCTGTTAGAGCTAGTGGTTTAAAATCTATCTGTATCAGGTGTCTCAGAATTGGAGCAATCAAAATTTATAATAGACTGCAAAATCTGTGTATTCTTTGATATTTATTTAGACTAAGTTTTTCTAGCTGGTGTAACTCTGGGTACATAGAAAAACCATACAGATATTATACCTTCTGACAGTGTTCAGTCCCTTTGATCAAATATCTCTTTGTTCTCTGGAAGACCTCTTAATCTCTATTAAAAGGTGTGACAAGCTTGTGAGTGTTCTCTGTTTTCTTTCTCAAGGGGACAGACACCAGCAGAGTCTGACTTCCAGCTTTTGGAGATTGCCCGTCGACTGGAGATGTACGGAATACGCTTGCATCCAGCCAAGGACAGGGAAGGGACAAAAATCAACCTGGCTGTTGCCAACACAGGCATTCTGGTGTTTCAGGTTAGAGCTGCTCAGGATGTGATTTTGTACTTCATAAAGCAGAGAGATTTATGAAAGCAGTAAGAATTGAGAAACTCAGCCATGTCTACAAGTATTCAGTTGTGAAAGTGCAGGAACTTCCAAAATTTTCTAAGAATGATCTTAAACCTGTTCCAGGTGCATTGGGTCCTTTGCTTCCAGGGACTCTTGCTTTTCATGCATGCACAGTGTTGAACTCCATCTGCACCCACAATGTGCTGTTCAAGATGCAAACTGAGCCATGGCTCACAATGTGCAGGTTGGTCATGCTGGCTTCTCCTACGTGTAGGAGTGGGTAGGTCTTGCAGGCATGGTGTATATTAAATGGGTGAGAAGCAGAGACAAATAAAACAACAGACATCTGGAGAGCATGCATAAGGATGAAGGCAGTAAATATAAGCTCCCTGTAGTGTTGCTTTGTCAGTTTTTACAATTTTCTTGACCAGCCTTGGCCATTGTGTCTTCACTGAATCCATGAATCTTACTTCTTTTCCTTAAAGATCCAAAGTATTTTCTTTCTATTTCTTTCCTCTCCTTTCCTATCCCAGTCAGTCTAGTATGTATTCTTGAAACATCGTTAGTAAATTTAACAAATTCTCTTTCTGCAGTTCCCCTTAGATACATAACAAATTGGGCTTCTACAATTACGAAGCTACAGGTAGTCAGCTGGTATAAACTGCTTTTGCTTTAGATGCTTACCTCACTCTGTGTTAAAAATAGTAAGTAAGCTGTTCTTTAATATGTCCCTTTTTTACAATTGTCAAAAAAGACCATTCATTTTAACTGTTTGACTATAATAAAATACTAGTGTTTCCAGCCATATGAAATGCTTTGAGTCCTTTCGTAAAGAAAAGTAACAGCAATAAACAAGCCCAGAAATGTCTGACCGAAATGCTGCAAGATCAGAATTTAAAAAACCCAGGCAAACAAACAACCAAAAAGAGGCAGCAAATTGAAAAGACCCCTGGGTCAACTAAATGAGTTGGTAGTAGAATCCCAAAACTGAAGCATAGGTTGAAGGATGAGAACACTGGGATGTTGTTAGAAACACAAGTAACTCAAGCAATTAATTGTATGTTCAGGCCCTTCCCCTGCTCCCCCACAGCATTTTCATCATCTGAATTAATGAAGTGCCACGCCTTATAAATTAAGACTGTCTTACAAGGTGGAGGTATGTGTCTGCAGAAGTAGCATGGACCTCAGAGTCCCAGCTGACAGCTGAGATCCTTCCATAAAGCGCAGCTGCGGGTTGATGGCCCAAGGCTTGATCTGTCAAGCTCTGAAGTCATCTCTTCTTGACCTAATGTTGTTGGGACTTTGAAAACAGTTTTGTTTTGTTTTTAAAGTCTCTGAAAAGCTTGAAAGTTTTACTGGGTCAAGCTCCAAGACTGAATGCTGAAAAGGAAGCTGGGCTCTGACCTGCTAGAGTCTGCCCAGCAATTGGTGTCTGTCAGTAGGCTTAGGGCTTCCTTCAACCACTTCATAGGTCAAGAGCTAAGTTCTTATTTTTAATTTGGTTATAACTGGTTGAAATTGAAATATGAGGATCTCATTAGAATGACCCAAATGAAAATAAAGATTCACTCACAAATGTCATAAGCTGCGGTCAGACTTATTTAAAAGCCTGCCATTTATTTAGAAATCAGTGGCAGTGCTGCTGATTATTTTAAGTAGATTAATTATGTGATTCTTAGACAGCTGGTTGACTTAGCAGAGATCATTACATTGTCATTACTCCTACAGCTGTCTGGTGATGGTGCCCAAATCATAGTGGGTTTCTGCATTTAGCCATCCTCTAGTAATTCTCTGAAACTTCTGTGCTGTGCTCCAAGAATGTATTGAAGTCTTCATTGAACAAACTGCTGAAATGAATATTTTAAAATGACACCTCCACTACCTGCTGACATAGATTAAGAATGAAACTTCTGGAGGGTAGGGGCTAATGGTGTAGTGGCTGAGAGTTGGAGTATTACAAAGATAATTTCCTTCTTGCTGTTTGCTTATGATATTGGTTGCTTTTTCCCAGAAAATCATCTTATGGCTCTTCAGAGACAAGTAATTTGCTTAGATTGCTTTTGCTTCTGGTGCTGCCTATGAAAGGTCAAAATACCCGCAGTATTTTGTACTTCCAACACAAAACTTGCAGTTGCTTGTTTTCTCCACAGTTAAGCAGTATTTAAAGGGATATTCATTTTGCCCTGCAGACACACTAAGAGGGAGGAAGTCTACCTCATCAAAGTGAGGTGATGTGTCTGGATTCCCTGTATTCTCTGTCACTGATGGAAATAGAGAGAGGCACCTTTGGAAGGTGATTTAGTCCACAGAAAATCTTGAGTCTGTGTAGTGGCACAAGATAACAGAAACAGTTCCACACTTCTTGTGCAGTGATTCTGGGTTGGATATTTTCACAGTAACTCACTATACATAGTCCTGTATTGCAAGAGTTTAACCGTAAGTGCCTCCCTTCCGTCATGGCACCAGATGTTTATGGTTTGCATTCTCAGAGGATGAATTATAAGAAATATCATTTGAAGTTAAGTGAACAGATGATTAATTCATGACAAGCTTTCTTTAGTGATTTAGATTTTTCCATTCAGATCTGGAACGATTAAACCCTGCTGGCTTTGTTCTCTGTAGGGTCACACCAAGATCAATGCCTTCAACTGGGCTAAGGTTCGAAAGCTGAGCTTCAAGAGGAAACGTTTTCTTATCAAACTACGGCCTGATGTGAATGTAAGTCCTTGTTAGGAATTGATGAAGTCAACAAAAGGTTATTTGGTAAATTTTTACTCACAGATCACATGTGGTTTTTATCACCTCATGAATATTTTTTAAGTTGTTTTTAATTAATTGCTTATGTTCACTGTTGGTACTGTGTACATCAACCTGGCATCTCAGGTGAGCAGTCCTAGCAAAGGACATGTAAACTGAATCAATCATAGTAGAATGACCCAGAGTCATCTTCTGGTTGCGACTCTGGTATTGTGTCATTGGTTCTTAAGATATGGTGTGTAATCAGCTTCTCATTAACATTCAAACCACTGCTTTTTCTCTGCCATACTTGTCAGTGAAAGGAAGTTTGAGCAATAGCTTTGATACTGACAGGCAGACCTGTGATGTCACAGAGTCAGAAGGATAGGGCCCATTAAGCCTGAAAGCCAATAAGTTGGGAAGAAGCTTTTTTTCATTTTGTTTTGGTTTTTGTAGTGTAGTGCCTGATTTGTCAATGCATTTCTCTAACCTATGTTGCTTACCAGCTTACATTGCGAATGCTATCCCAATTTTCAGAGCTCATTCCAGGACACCCTGGAATTCCTTATGGCCAGTCGAGATTTTTGCAAGTCTTTCTGGAAGATCTGTGTGGAGCATCATGCCTTTTTCAGGCTTTTTGAGGAACCTAAACCAAAGCCTAAACCTGTTCTTTTTTCTAGAGGTTCTTCATTTAGGTTCAGGTAAGATGTGCATTCTTTCCACCTTTGTTGCCTCTCCATTTCAAAATCACATCCATAATGGTCTAGGGTTAAACCTGTTATTTTCAGCTCCCCTTTTTTACATTGTAGTTTGCTCCTTTATATTTTCCATTGCATCTTCTCAGCCAGAATAGTGCAATGAACACTGTAGGGGAAAACACAGCATTGATTTTGTAGTAGCTGTTACAAAGTAGCTTTCTGGAGGTAAGATATGAAGTATATAGGGTCCAGCTGGCTTGCATAAGAAAATTCACCTGTGTCCTAAGCAACACTAGCTAGCAATTTTTGGGGGCTCTTTGAATTGTCTGCTCATAGGATGGGGTCTTTCCTATGTATCAGAGTAGAGATTTTTATTTTTGGTGCATGTCCCTGTGATAAACCCATATTTATTCAGTTAAAGGCAACGGCTTTATGCAGGGACCTTTGTGCTTGCAGCGGATTTATGTGAGATGACCACCTATGCTAAGACCAATTCTACCTGTGATATTGATAGACCTGTAGGAAAGCTTTTGATAGTTGGGTTATTGTGTTGGGCTTTTTTTTCCCTCTTACACTTACAGAAGCATCCTTGTAGATATTGTATTGTGTATGCCAGGGGGAAAACTTTTTATTCATACAGTTTTTTTGTGAAGCTGATACAAGCTGAACAGCCAGAAACTCTCTTTGCTGAGATGAGTGATGCACTCTAGATGCCATGCACAAGAGCATAGTGTATATATAGCCATTCTAACTCTCTTTCCACTTTGTTTGCTGCTTGCAAAGTAAATTAATTAAGATGGAAGGACCTATGTTGGGAAAACAAACTGTAACTTGTTAAATTTCTGCCTGAGTAGATAGAAATCTGTAGGTGCATTCAGCTTACCTCTTGCTTTGGAAAACAGGTTTTGGCTACATCCTCTACTCACTGTGATCTGTGTTCCTACATCCAATAACTTTTTCCTTGAAAGGCCTTGAAAGTCTCTAATGAATTGGAAGAATTTGGCTCTCAGTTGAGTATTTTTGAGGTGTGGGTTTCCTGCAGTGTGCTTACTTTGCTTTGGAGTTTATAGCTTTGCACAGTAGACAGCACTGGGCTTTCTCACTGCTTTGCACTCTGTAGCAGAAGGGCAGAAAGGGATTTCCATCCTAAATCTCTGCAGAAAAGGTGTGGTTTCTAGTAGCAACCAAGTAATGGAGTGCATGTCAGGGGGTTTCATCTTGATTCCAGGGTTTACCAATAAGGCTGGTATTTGATTAAAAAGGATTCAAGAATTTATCTTTTCATGAGAGGGAAGCTTAACCCTTGCTTCACTTTCCATTGTAGTGACTTCTCATTAATGTAATATACTAATGTAGTATATAGGACCCACACAACTAAATTTAAGCAGTTCGGAAATGGCATCTAAAAGTACCTCCATATTATAAAAAAAAAAAAAAAAAAAGAGGCAAGTAACATGCAAAAGGGTAAAAATCTGTGTGTATCTGACCAGGTCTCCTTCCTTATGATCTTAACATGAGTTTCTGCTAGTGAAAGTTTTGATAGTGACAAATACTTTTCTGGTTACTGTGACTTTGTATGCAGGCCACATACGTATTTATGATGACCAGGTGGTGTATTGTATTAAATATTTTAACTGTGGTTTTCTTTCAGTGGTCGGACTCAGAAGCAAGTTCTTGACTATGTTAAGGAAGGAGGGCACAAAAAAGTGCAGTTTGAAAGGTAAGAGGAAATAAATTAATTATCCCAATATGTTATATTTTAAGAAAAGTCAAGATTTCAAGTTAGTTATAGTCTGAGATCTTGGCATCAGTCCAAGGAAGAAATTCCTTCTCTGCTGGTTTGACAGTTTATCACATGTGTTATATTCCTGTGGTCCCGAATGTTTTGGCAGAAGTTTAATAACTTACAGTTCACTTAAAATCAATGGTCATCAATCTGTTTTTCAGCAGTGAGTGTCCTACTATCACAGGTAACCTCCCAATTTGATTTGCACCCTCTTTGCTGGGATATGGTTAATGTATGTGAACAGACATATTCAGCTCAGAATAAAA
Source organism: Pardalotus punctatus (assembly GCA_013400915.1). Classification (NCBI taxonomy): domain Eukaryota; kingdom Metazoa; phylum Chordata; class Aves; order Passeriformes; family Pardalotidae; genus Pardalotus; species Pardalotus punctatus. The sequence continues at coordinate 216,665 of VZTX01013248.1, forward strand.
CTGACAGTAAGGAAAAGTACAGCCAGACTCAAGGGAGAGGTCTCCAGGGAAACTGAAACACTGCCAGCTTGCTAGAGCCAGTTCTGTCTGAACCCATCTTGCTCATGGTGAGCTGAAAGTAATGGCCAAAATGCCACACAGACCATGACAACAGCTCATTGCTTATGATTCATGCTTACCTGATAGACCATTTTTGCTTCAATGCCTCTCCCTGTTCTTACAGTGGTACTTTTGCAACACATAGCTCATTTAAATTTCACAGAGAGGAGGAATGTTAATCTGTTTTGGAGCAAACTTTTATGAAAGCTGTTACTCAACAGTTTTGTTTTAAAAGAGACATGTCTCTTGATTCCTGTTTGTAGAAAAAAAACAAAGCTGAAATAGCTCTTCATGTGATTTTCCTTTTATCTCCAGGAAACACAGCAAGATTCATTCCATCAGGAGTCTGACTGCACAGCCTTCAGAACAGCATACAGAGGTGCCAAAACAAGTCAGTGATGTTGATGAAACCCTGGAAATGAAATCCTTTTAAACATTTCTTGTTAGATTACCCTCCACTGATTGCTGTTTTGAAACCCTAGGAGCATAGTTTTCTGCTCACTTACCATTTAACTGGGAGCTAAGGAGCTCTGGGTGTCATAAGCTTTAGGTTCTGCAGAGTGAAATAGCATTGCTTACAGACAACCAGACAAGTATAAATAGTGAGCTTGTCTGAGCTGTGCTAATGACCATCTGAAAAACTGCAGCCCTCAGTGTTGCTGCTGGGAGTCCTAGGTTGTAGCTGGCTATTGCATTGGGGGAAAGTGTAATTACTTTTCTTCGCCGGGAGGTCTTGGTTGCCTGTTTCAAGGTGTTAGGTTAGTATTAACCAGGGAGGAGAGCAACCATTTCCTCAGAAAAATGGCAGCTCTGGCCTCCTAAGCCATTATCTCTGGTAGATACCTTATGTATTTATCTTATGCTAATAGCTGCTGTGTTTTAGGGGTTCACAAATCCAGAAGCCCAGTAGTTGTGAGGCTGCAGCCACTGCATGTTCCCAGCTCCAGCTGGTAGAAAGGCTGAGCATGGATTCACTGCAGGCACCCACAGGAATGCGCACATACAGTGCATATACGCATTGCCACATAGTCAGCTACGCATGTAAACACAAAAACAGCACTCCTGCAAGCACAGACAGTGCCAGTGGCCTCACCCTCTTCCCCTCTTTGGCTCTGGTCTGTCCAGTTGCTGGCATCCCAAACACACCAAACACATGGGCTGATGGCTCTCCTGGGGCATCAGAGGAGGGCAGGTCAGAGGAGACAGGTCAGGAAGTTTCATTTTCCTGACTAGGTTCTTGTGATTTCTCCACCTGCCAGTGTTTCTCTGTGCTCATCTGTGTCTGTGGAGGTGAAACTTTGATCACATAACCTTATCTTAGGTAGAGCTTAAAGGGCAGGAGCAAGCTACTAGGTTAATGTTTTTAAGAATGCCACCTGAACCTTCACCTTCGGTGCATCGCTTCTTTTTGATATTCACAGGCTCTCTCCTTTCTGCAAATTTAGGAACTTGAGAGAATTCCATTATAAAGGGAGTCCATTTCAATTTGCTGGTAGCATTTTAATATTGCTAAGACAAGCTCAGGTAGATGGAGTGTGGCTACTGGGCAGATGTGTGCAGAAAAGCCAGCCTATGAACTAGTGGCAGGTGTGCTCCAGGGAGTGAATGTGGGGTGCTCAAAAGTCCACACATGACTTTTTTAGTGTTTCTAAGTAGGCTGTGCAGAATTTGTCTTATGCTTTTATCTTTTCTTCCAACTTCTTAGTGTAGTGCGAACAGGTTAATGTTCTTAGAGTGCTGATGGCTGCATTAGGGCACGGAAACACCTCAAATACCCCTTTTTTATATTATCACTGCATTCTGTCTGCCTTCTTTTCCCTTGTTCAGCCTATGTATTTTTTCTGGTCTTCAAGATCAGAAACCTATTTTTTAAAATCTAAAGAATTTTGAGGATTGGGTTACCTCTTCTGTTTTCAAGAGACTCCTGTGTTGCTGCAGATGCAGTGCAAAATTCTGATGCATAATTACATGTAGCCTTTTCCCTCTGGCTCCCGTCCCTCCCAAACCTCTCCCCTCCCACCCCTCCCTCCCCTTTTGTCTTCCCTTTTGTCTCCCTCTTGCCTTCCCTCTATTATCTTTCCAGAGTGCTAGAGCCCATGGAGAAGACAATGATGCTGCAGCAGTGCAGAGCTGCCGGCAAGGAAAGGAGTTGAAAGCTTCAACAGAAGACACTGGACAGCACAAGAGCCCTTCCTTGAAGAAGAGTCCAAAGGAAGGCAGAAAGGTGGATGGAGCAGTGGTCTCAACAGTGGAGGAAGAAGAGGAACCTGCTAAGGACAGGATTCAGCAGAACAGACCTCAATCACAGCAGCCAAGCACAGGTCCAGCTTCCAGGGCTGCTCATGGCAGCAGCACCTCCATTCCTTTCATTGACTGCAGTGATGTAGATAGCGAGTATGATCTCCTCAGAGGACAAATAACCCGGTCATATTCCCAAACAAATGACAATTATGAGGGTGATTTGACCAGTGGTGCCTATATTCACTACAGAGACGAAAATCGCAATAGAACTAGATATAGGGATTCCTCAGCTTCTCTAAAGTCTTCCCAGTACCTCTCTGAAGAGTACCTTGATGATAACACAGCTAATCTCTCCTTCTACACTGGAGGAAGCCCCAGGATGCCAAGGCATAGCTCTCTGGTTGATGAAATGTTTAGAGGGCCGGGGAGCCGTAGTCCGCTGGCCACTCCATTGCCTCCCAGTAGCAAAGAGTCAAGCCCTAACATGAGCCTGAGCAGAACTGGCTCTCAGGGTTATGTCTCAGAAAATGGGCATGACTGCAGGGTGAGGACTGGGGAGGAGGACAGCCATGCCACTAACTGCCATGGCTATTGCAGATATTCTCCAGGCTCTCAACGGCCTCGTGTACAGAAAACCCAAAATCTCTGCAATAAGTCAGTTACAGATCCATTTATCCTAAGCCAGATATCCTCAACCCCTGGGCAGGAGTATAGATCAGAGAGATACTGCAAAGGAGGTGGGGTGGCTAAGATGTCTTCTCCAGAGGGCAAAATGATGGCCAATGGAATGCCAGCTGGGGCACAGTCAAAGCAAAGCCCAGTCATGCAGTCGCTACGTGCCAGTGGCGTGATGGATCACATGGCTGCAATCCAGATGATGGAGGGCTCCACCAGCAGCGGGACGGAATCTAGCGATTCCGACTCAGAAGTCATTAATCCCTTCACTCACCCCCTGGTGTTTGGAAACCCTGTTGTGCTGAGCTCCTCTCCCATGCCTAGAAATAAATACTCCTTTGGAAGCCTTCAGCTTGATGAGGAGGTAGAGGAGGATGTGTCTATTGGCCTCAGTGATGAGGATGGTGTGCAGGTCTTCAGCTGCTAGGGACCAGGGTCTGTGAGACCAGGGGATACTGAAACTGCTCACTAGAGTGGTTGCATCTCCTGGGGCTCATGATGAGTGGCTGGTAGTTATTTCAGCGCATGGGCTATTTCAGATATTATCATTGTACAGACCAGCCAGAGGGAAAGCATGCTAGAACACAGTAAGTCTCAGTGATGCTTAACAGTTTGCATCTCCTCTAAAAGGCAGGAGGAGAGGAAAATTATTGCTGATTTGGGTACCTCTGTAAGACTTTATACACTCACCTATTCTTTCTGTGAAGTCATGGTTTAGGTATGTGTTGTAGCTGCTTTGACACTTGACGAGTTATTTTGACAAAACAAACAAAAATCAAATTAAGTAGGTACATTGTGCTCTTTTGTATGTCTGTTACAATCTTTTTTCTCTCCCGTATCAGGAGAGCAACATATGAGTGCCTCAACAGAGTTAGGAGAAAAAAAAACCAACTTGCGGCCACATGCAGGCAGCTTGATATTCAAGACCAAGACTTGTTGAAATCTTGAAATATGCTGGAAAATTTTTTCATAGCAAGAATGTGTCTGGTCTACTCATCTTCATAACTCATTTTATAATCTGATGAACAGAGAGTAAAAATTAGGCATGTATGAAATGACAGTATTGTCAGGAAAAATGACAGTATTGTCTTTTTCTTCAGTGGGTTCAATCAGGCTGATTTGATGATGGAAATATTGAAACTTCAAACTCTTCCTTGGGTAAGAAAGAGAATAGGATGAAAGATACAATTTAAGTGAAAAAATCTTTGAAGAAAACAGCTCTAATGAAGAGTGGTAGGAGTATTACTTGCAAGGCAATCCTTTCTATCCTTTATCAGTTTAATATAGAGATATATTGTAAGAAATTCTTTAATTGCTTACTCTTTCAGTGAAATTATTATAGAAACATCAAAGTTTTGTGGTGGGTGGTTTGAAGATGGTGGCTATTTAATTTTATTTTTTGCTTTGATCACAAAAAATCTTTATCTGTGCAGGATCCAATTAGTCTGTCATAGGCTACTTTTTTAGTAATGCCACCTCACAAATTTTTCATCCCCTGACAAGAGAATGACAAGAATAACTGTGTTCCAGGCTGATTGTCTTCTGTTCTATCCATAGAGTGGATACAGGCAGAAGGACAAAGAGACTAGTTCTGTGTATACTTGCTTTTCACAGGCTAAGAATATTGAGAATTAAAGTATCCTAATAAAATCTGATTTTAGTTTCTCCAAGTTAATTAAGAAAATCCAGATGAAAGGTCCTCTGTATGGAAAGTGTCCTACAGTTACTAGAGCTGGGAGACAAGATGTGCTCTTTATGATTGGCCTTATTTTTAACTTTTATATATTTTTCTTGTGTAAGAATGGAACTAAATCCAAGAATTTTAAGTGATGAACAATAGCATTTACTGAACTGTAGGCCACTTCCAGTCATCTGCATCATGCAGTACATACATGCAGCGGTGATGAATGCGTTCACATAAGTACTGATGAGAAAGTGACAAGACTTTGTAAATTTAGACAGTATAAAATTTTCAAGATTGTTTTTACAAAAATTATAAAATAAGAAGTCTTTTAAATTTTTCTAATGCATTGGTCTATGCACACTTTAACAGAGTTTAATCTGAGTGAAGGATATTTAAAAATGTACATACAATAGTTAGGCATGTGTTGTTATATCCTTTACTGTTTTACAAGTTAAATATATCTTTGTGTAAATGTAAGTATTAACTCTCTCATCTCCTTTAGTGTGTTGGTTTTCTTAGAGATTAGATACCTCATTCTTCAACAGGAATGATTTAAAGCATCTCTTTAGGTACTGATATTTTGGGGACAGGGATAATACTCTCATTTATTCCTGTAGTTAAAAGCATGAGTCTACAAACAGCAAGATTGGTAATTAGGGAAGAGCTTGCTTGTATATGATTCTAAAAGAGGATGGTTTGTGTTTTGGTTTTAGAATAGCTGTAAAATAATTGCCTTGAAGTTCTGAATATATAAGATGAAATATAAGTAGTTGAAGCTCGCATCAACAGATAGTGTGAGCATGGGGAAGGGGGTGCATGGCTCTCCTTTTGATTTATTTTTTATTACCTGTGCAGCAAAAGTACCAGTAGGTATAAAGTAAAGTAATAGGAATTTGGACAGATGAATTAATTGCTTCATTAGCCAGTAAAATTAGAGTTCAAGTAATGGATTTTCAACAAATGGATTTGCAGTCATTTCTGCTACTTAATAAAAGTGAATAGATTTCACATTCTTTGGATTTAAGTGAATATAAAATTTTATAAGTAGTGTTTACTATTTTGCATCCTTTCACATACTGTTTCCAGGCCTGATTCTTCTTTCATATACCTACAAAGATATGGAATTTATAACTTTTTAAGAACAGACCTGCTGGGTAGCTGGAGTTAGCTTAGTTGCTAATAAAGTATCTCCACTGCTTTTCCCACTTCGATATTGTCCTCAAAAATGCAATATGAGGATTTTTCTCTGTTTTCGGTCATCTGGCATTTTTTCAGCTTTGAATGGTTAAGTAGTTGTTTTAACACATGGAATTCTTCCAGTTAGGAGAAGTAAAGTTCATAAATTACATAGGAAATATTTTCATTTAGGATTAATTACTTATGCAGCATTCTAATGCCAGTGAAGCTCCATTTAATATCAGTAGACAAGGTTTTAATTAAAAACAGTCTGTGGGCCAAATTCCTCCACCAGACACGTGGTTCATATCTGAGTCCTTGCCAAGAATAGTGAAGTGAGAAAGGAGTTTTAAACTGACATTTTTGTACAGGATCAGGCCCCTTGGAATTCATCTGGGAATTTGTTTCTGTGGGACAATCAGAAGGACCTTACAGAAAAGAACAGAAAGAACAGAAGCCTTTAGTCAAAGACCGCAGATGAGATGAGATGGAAGAATTCTTGTTCTGGCTCACAAAGTGCCCATGGTAGGAGGAGCTTGTCAGTTCTATTTAGTTGTTGCAAGCATTTATTAATCTGAATACGCTGTACAGCAACAGTGATCTAAGCATACCTTTGTGTCAAGTATACCAGGTAGTTACAGACTAAGTAACTGATGGATTCTCCCACCAATTCCAGTAGATTTTGGATTGTGGCAGATGGTACTTTTGATTCACCATTCGAAAATTTTTATTATCAATAATGAGCTTTCAATCCCATGCTCATCAAGTGCCCAGATATCCTTAGGCAGTTGCTACAAATGAGACAGCTGAATGCCAGTGAGATTGAGCAGCTATGTCTAGTGTGAGTTGTGTAGTCCTGAATCACTCATCTTCTGTCTTGCCAGAGGATGTGGAAAAGAAGCCTCTTGTTGGGTTGAGGAATCAACTCTGTCCACGTAGTTGGTTAAATACGGAGACAAGTTGCAAAAGCAGTTAGGGCTTTGTCCATTATAACGTGAAGATCTAGGCAATCTCATAAAAGGTCCTCTGATTAATTCTTTGCTGTTCCAACTACTTGACCGCATTCAGCCATCCTCCACAATGGCAGTAAAAAGGTAATGTCAGACTATTTTAGGTTTTCTCCTGCTCAGCAGCAGCACAAACTTGTGATGTCCTCTTGGGTTCTTCTGGATTTTTTTTTTTCATGTCAGCCTTTCCTAGAATCTAATTTTCTTCAGTGATGCAGGATATTAAATTTGTCAAGAAATAGATGAAGGAAAGATGGAGAGTGGCAAGTTGTTGTAGGAGCTGAGAACTACATAAGACATTGCATGTATGGAGCTTTGAATAATTGATGTGTGAATGGCCTAGACTGTGCTGTTTTCAGTTTAAGTCCATATCCCCTAGCAAACATACTCCTGGTGCATGACAGACAGGAGTGTTCTCTGAAGATGATTTAAACCAGGTGCTGCCATTTCACCCATAGCTCATAGGCCTTCCTAACAGGTACCATCCCACTAACCATTGCAGTGCACACTGAGTAGAGATTATGTCAAAGAAAAACTGGAAGAGAAATTTCCACAGGTGAGAAGCATCAACATGTAACTGAAAGCTTTTAGGCTTGCTGTATGTCCATTTACCTCATGTGAGCTCTACAGAGCTGAGATCAGTTACAGGCAGATGAGCATAATGAAAGAGTTGCATGCCAATAGTTTGAAAAATCATATCAATCCATTAGTTTTCTTCAAGATTAAAGGGAATGCAAAACTAGAAAAAATTTTCTCCACAGAGCAGCATTGGTAATGCTGAACATAATCATTAGAACCCAGTAAAGAGTAAGAAAACAATGGTTAGTGAATTAGTTCACTAAATGGGGTAATATTACTAGACCAGACTGCTTCAGGGCCTGTATTTTCTCCCCTAAATATTTGTAGGACTGAGTTTTGTTTGTGGTGCAGCTTTCATTAGTTGAAGTAGCTCTCTTCATTCTGAAGCAGGAGCATTCATGCCAGAAGTTCCTGCTTTGACCTCTCCATCTGTATATGCAAGTACTTGGTGGTGACCAGAGAAAGTCAAATAGAAATTGGGTGAGACAGATCTAAGAGCTGTTTATATGCCCTCTGTTTCTTCATTAAGCAGGGATGTTTTAAATTCTGTCTTCTTCAGTCCCGTGATAAACACACAAACAGAGTCTCTGTAATCACTAGAAGTTTCTTCTGGGGAGCTCCAGGGTCAGGAAAACAAGGAAAGAAGAGAAAATATCTTAAGCACACAAAAAATACCTAGCCGTGATTATTTACAGTTTCCTTTGGCATTGTGTGCTTTCCACTCTTTTTCTGAGAGTTTAAAGCCCCAGTAGTTTTATAGGGTACTCAGTGAGCAAGAATTATGTTGATCAGTTGAACTGATGAAGCAGACCCAATTTTGAATTTTGAAAACCTGTGTTTCAGATCTCACCAGTATGAGCTATATGCAATTAGCATGAACTGTGGCTATTTCTGGAACAGTTCTTTAACAGAAAAAAGGGATGCCTGACCTATAAATTCTGTCAAATTCCATGTTTGTTTAACTAATCTCATTTGTCTTAATGAGCCATTAGACTGCTGTCAGAGGTGACTTCAGAATGAGATTTTAATTGCTGCAATTTAACTTCTAATGATGAAAAACAAATTATCAATCCAAGTTTTTCCTGACTTCCACACATGGTTGAGGAAGTTGGGTATCACAGCCTTGTGCACAGAAATGTGGACCACTGGAGAATCCCTGTCATTCAGAAGCATGGTTGTCACCAGCTGGAAAGAGCAGTGAGTGTGAAGCAAAGAGGTTCTCTGTTCAAGCATGTAATAAGGTGAAGTAAGCCAAAATCCCTTTCAGTCTTCCAATAATATGCTTCTCTTTCCTCTTCTTTTAGGGGATCCATCCCCTTCTCTGTAAAAATTTAGAGAAACCCTAAATATGAGGGAAATTGAATTTTCTGGAACAATTTTTAATGTACAGGCCTTTCTTTTTTTAGCTGCTGTCAGACACAAATAGTAGGAGAGTAGCCCTTTTGTCAGAAACCCAGCTGCTTGTTGGTGTCTCCTTCTTGATGATGGGTTTGGGTTTTCTGACGGTAACTGGCAGATGCACGGTGTTAACATCACGAGGACCCAAAACTTAGACTGGTGTGTAACTTTTCTCAAGTGTGAATAGCAGCAGACTCGTAGCTTGACTGAAACTAATTAGGAAAAATTTTTGCCTGTACTGTCAGGTTCTAGAAAGGAAGGGAATTTAAATCCTAGGAAACTGACATTATCAAAATCTTTCCTCTTCTGTTTCAGTAGTTTCTATAGTTACTGAAATACGCCTAGACAAAGGTACATATCTTAGTTTCTTATTTTTAAGGGAAATAATTTTTGTGCAACATATGCATCCTGAGCACAGGTGTCTCCTATGTTCCTCCGTATGGTTAGGCTGTGTGGTGCCATTGATATTTTAAAATACAGAGTTTCTACTTAAAAATCAAAGGCATCATATGAACAAAAATCCTAGTTGGGTGACATGTAGCAGTTTTACAGAATATTTTGTCTTTTGTTGTAATTCTGTGTTCTATAAAGAGCATGTAGAATAAGGTTGATTTATGTTGTTTGTCATTAAAAGCAGTGAGCACTTTCTTTTAAACATTATGAGATCTGGAAAGCCTGTGTGCCTGGCTGAGCTGTGTATTCACAGGCATGTTTTTCACAAGTATGGTGTGTAAATAATGGTGGTGTTATTACAGTAAAGGGGGTAAAGACTTAGGATCATAAATTTGCATGATGTAATGGTAAAGAGTTTGCTCAACAGTTTTAAGGTGTAATTTTCATTGATTTTATTTTTTTTTTAAATTTTGGCCCCTGAGAACCATAAAAATCTGCAGTTCACACTGATAAAAATCAAGTCTAAAGGCAGTAATGATACAGCTGTCACTGAGTGAGCATGGAAGGTGGAAGGAAAATGAATGCTTTCTGATTCAAGAGCTTTCAAGCTTGTTAAAATTAGATTAGATGCTTTCTTTAAAATGCTGCAAATCTTGTTTTGAGAAGAGAACAGGCTTTTACCTTTGATGGTTTTCAACAAGATCAGAGATAGTTTTTTCTGTTTAGTTCAGAGAATGTTAGAGCTCATGCCTGTCGCTTTTCCATGAGATACTTAAAAATATTTGATTAGCTGAATCCTTATATTTCCCTTTTCCTGCTAAAAAAATCACCTGGACCCACTAACAAAAGTCCATAAGCTTGGCAGTGTTTCACTTACCCAGCACTTTCCTGATTTCTGTGTGTGCAGATGCATAGATTTTTTTAAAAATAAATCTCAATAGTAAAAATTAATTTTTAAAATTGGCAATGCTGGGGACTTCATTCTCATTTTTGTCATTTGTTTAATACCTTTTAAAGAGAAACATCTTTTGTTTCATTGTATGCACTGTTTTGTCAGCATGTACCTCTCTGGGAGAAAAAGCCTTTTCAATGTTCTGTCTAGCCTCAAAGCATGGTGTATCTTCTGTTTCTTGCATTGTTTGGAGCACTGTCTTGATGTCCTTTTACTGCAGAAATGACTATTTTGTATTGGGAGTACCTAATTCCTCCTTTTACAGTGATCCTGCCTCACGGAGCACTCCTTGCCTCAGAATTAATGAAAACCTCCACCAGGTTGTGACTCTCAAGTTGAGAAACCCACACCATGTTGAGGAGCAAAAGAGAAGAGGGAAGCGAGGGGAGGTCTCTTTTGCAGGGCATTTGGGCTCAGTTGAGCACACTCAGATGAATTTCCTAATGAATTTCCTAATGACCCAGCAGTCAAGGCCCTCTGTTGTGGCTCGTAAGCAGGATCACTGCAGTCCTGGGGAGGTGTCTTGTTGAAATGGACAGTATCTGTGGCACAAGCTTACATGGGGGCTGGAGGTTTCCAATTCTATTGTAGCCCCGTGTCATGTTGGTTTAAAGACAAACAAAGGCAAACTAACCCGAGCCCTGGGTACAACAGGGAAACCTTCTATAGGTTGCTCTCTTTCTGTCTGGAGAGATCAAGGCTAGACAAAGGACTGATGCCCAGTGACCTTGTATTCTTCCCAGACTGTAATGCTCACTCTTTGTTCTTAAGATGTGAGTATACCCTGATGTAGGCCAACAGCAGTTACTGTCTGATTTCACACTCACCGCTGTCTAATACTGCAGTACACCAATAAAGCATGGACCTTTACCAGCTGGAGGGGTTGCTGGCCACTAAACCAACACCAAGCTTGATGAGACTATAAGCATGTCAAGCCATTTAACTGTGTATGCATGGAATTAATTTTTTTATTATTATTTTTAGTTCTACCTGTACCTGAAGGCTTTTGCTCATTCTAACTGGTATTTTGCTGTAAAACTGTCACCGGTTTAATTGTTCTGTCCAATTGCTGGCTGATGCTTTGTCCTAAATATGAGGAAATTGGTTCACTGGGAAGGTGCACCATTTTCCCAGATTCTGCTCACTGCCATGGTCATGCATTTTGAAACTGTGAAGTCAAAGTGAACCTTTCTCCCTGTCAAGTTCCTCTTCAAGCCAGTCAGAGTTAGTGGTTATGTGTGACATTGGATTTCTTCACGAGTTTGTTTTTAATTCCTGTTCCTCCTCAAACTCTTTGGTACTGCTTTCAGGGATGTTTGTGCATGAATTTATGGCTGTTGTGTAACTACTTTCCAAACTAACAAACTGTAACCAGCTTGGTTCAGGTAATGGGGAAGAGAAGTGCAGCTTGATGAACTGGTTCCCCTTTTGTGGAAGCTTTTGTGGAAGTCAGTGGGATTTTGTTCTTGCATTGAGGGAGAACAGAGCAGAATCTCCATCCCATGACTCTTCAGCAGCACAACTGTGCCTGGTTCACAGCTGAAGAGAGAAGGGAGGGACACCCTTACTAAAGTCTCCTTCAATCTAAGGTACTTTAGTGATTGGTGAAGTGCGTATGAAAACTGCTACTTCATCTGGTGTTCTCTCTCCCCCGTGTCCTTTTGTACTATGCATCTTCTCTGACCAAAATGTTTAGATACACATTAGAACTATGCAAACACTGTGAAAATGGAAAATTAAGCCAGACTGTATGGGCACAGCAGTGGCAGCTCTGTCAGATATTTACTAAAGAGCCTTCGTAAGTGGTATGTGCAGTAAAGCCAAGGACAAAGGGGAAACAACTTGAGTTTTATCTGCCAGACTGAAGTTTAGGAAACACTGTTCTGACATTAAAGCTGAGTGACTAGGATATGGATGTCACAAGCCTCCCCTGACTGCAGAGCAGGCCACGGAGCAGGAGTAAGAGAAAATAAGCCCTGCAACATTCCAGGTATTGAGAAAGATGCCTTTCTGGCTCTTAACGTGCTTTTAGTTTCTAATAATAATAACCTTGAGAACAATAAAACTCTTAACAGTTGATTTGATGAGATCTTAAGCGGTGCATGAAGTTTTCCAGCAGAATTTTAGTCACCTTTAATAATGGTTGTTTTCTCTCTGTTTCCATAACTGAGTCATTTTCACTTCATGGTACTCCACAGAGAAGGAACATTCCCGTAAGCTTCTTAACACTGCTGTACTCTTCCTCTCTGTTAAAAAACAGTGTGTATGGATGAGAATTGTTTCTTTTGAAGCAGATATAGAACACTGAATGGCCTGAGTTTGTTATTCAATAGTTTCAGGAGAAAAGGAATGGATGAGGAGTATCTTCAGGATATGCTGAGTCCCATCTGTCTCCCTCACAAAGAGGGGAGCTGCCCCATATTAAGTTAAAGTTTCTAACCAGGGATTTCAAGTCACGCTGCCTGTGTAGTCAACAAAGAAAGACAGCAGGCAGTTCAGCTCACCTGTGATGTTAATTGACCTCTGGGAGAGACTTTCTTCATCAGCTGCAAAGTTTTAACTGTTTTTTGTTTTATATGAGCCATGTTTTCAAGCAGTATCAAAGTAAGCCCAACACTCCATAGGCACTGCCCTCAGTCCCTATGGGTTCACGTCTGTGTGTGACAGGAGCCTAGAGTAACGCAGGTACAGCGAGTGGGGTGGATCATGTCTGGCCGGCAGAGCCCAGCCTGTCCCTCTGTGGCAGGGCACCCACATCTTGCCAGCACTCCGTGCCTTCCCACAACCAAATTGCAGCAAGCAAATTATGTGTATTTTGACAAAGGTATAGCTATTAAGTATTTGATTCTAGCTGCTGGCTTCTTTTTGTGTAGCACAAATGGAATATGTGCATTGGTGAGGAGCAATTTGAGACGTGTAAAGCTAGGAAGATAACCCATAGTTTCATGTCCTGTGGCCATGTAAAATGCCATTGTCATTTCATAGATTTTTTTTTCCAAGTTAGTTATCAATCAAGTTTTACTTCTTTTATCACCTTCCCTACTGCAGCACTTTTCTCCAATGTCTGGAGAGTAAACTGGCTCAGTGGAGCTCAGAACCACTCCGGGTATTTTGGCATTGATGGGCCAATCTGGCATACCATGATAAAGTGCATTCTTAGTAGTTGTCACTGTCATCAACCAGAGTTGATTTCTCTTCTTAAACCCAAGCTTAGAAAATAATTGAAGCACATGGATATTAATTTCTACTCACTGGGCCAAGGATATAATTTTAGTGTATACTTAAACAATCCTTAGATAAACTTGCTTTTGTACTTTCTCTTGGTTTGTGTGTATACAGCTGACTCCATTAATTTGAAAGATGGCCCCAGTCTGAATCTAAATAAAAACCACTTGAAGTATGAGCAAAGACAATTCCATGTTACCACCTGCAAGCCTTTTAGACCTCCAGTGTGCAGTAGCATTTGCTATCTGGCAAATGACATGCTAATAATTGCCTGTCAATCAGTGAATCCTTTGGGGTGAATTGTAAGGGATTTCAGTACCATGTAAATAAGATTGGTCTTCTCCCTTCTGTTTATATTCTGCAGTGTGTAGTTTATGAGTAAAGCCTGTATGAATATACTCTTCTGTGGCAGGAGATCAGATGAAACACTTTGTTAATTCAGGTTATTTATTCCTCACCTCTGTGAAAAAGAGAAAGTCTCTTTGCAGCACTGCCATGACCCATCAGCATGACACATGTCCTGATTGATTGGTGGTGGGGGAGGGAATACCCTCCATTTTCATTTCTTCATGGCGTACTGACTTTCTCACACTACAATGAACTTGTTTCCCACCTTCACCAGAGCAACATCCAGTATGTTGGTATTTGTGGCTGTGTTGGTTGTAATTAGGCCCCAGAAAGTAATAACATAAGAACATTTTGAGGCCCTTTCATAATGTAGCCACTTTCTTGTAAGTAGTTTTAATTTTCACTTGTTCAGCGTATTGGCAGGTGGGGTATAACTGAGCTCTTGCTTGTAGGTGGTGGTGGTGGTTGGATTTGGTCACTGCTCGTGCCCTCACTGATACCAAAAGGAAGGATGCACTGTTTCTGCCTGCTACAAAAAAAGCTTTGAGAATGTCGGGGGTGCATTGATGTGCGAAGTCTTTAATCAATGGGGTGTATATGCAGTGCTGTGAGCCACCAGGCACTTTTTTTGTGATACTTTCCATAGTACTTTTCCGAAGTTATGTCTTCCAACTGTAAGGATAGGGTGTCTTTTGAATTTATTGTCCATTTGATATTTTGTAGTTTGAAATACTTGAGTTGTACTGATAAAAATTCCAGTACATTGGAACTTAGTTCTAGGATTATAGATAGGTAGGTAGATATGTCAATATATCCATATCTATCTATCACAGATAGGTGCTATTTAACTTCTAGACTACAATGCTGTGAACTTCTCACAGAGGTGCAAATCATTTATTCGCTGTCGTATGACAGGCATAGTGCCAGAATTTCTTTGTTTCCACATTCGAGGTGATATCACTTTTCTTATGTCTTTTGTAATGTAGTTAAGTACTTTTAACCTTACAACCTTGCTATTAATCTGTTTCACTATTTCTCAATGATGAATTCCATTTCTTTGGAAAATACTGTATACAGTTGTGTGCTAGTGTCAATAAAATTGACATTTGTGTAACAAGCTGTGGCATTTTCTCAAATTTCACTGAACACTGATTTAGTGTGAAATTGTTGGTAAATTTTTTCTTGCTAGCTGTAATAATATAGACCTTTATTTCAGACAAATACTGCTTTGACTTTGATTTATAATAGGCTACATACCTGTCATAATTACATAAACTGATAACTGCTGTTTTTTCCTTCTCTTTTCAAAGGAATGATTTATAAATGTGAACTGGTTTGGAACTGGAAAACATTCATGTTCTAGCAATAAATCTTGAGTTCTTCCAGAAAATAAATAGGTTTCACTACTGGCCTAATTATATTTATTCTATATTATATTTACCAGAGTACCTCAGCTATGTTTTTTAGCAGCAGGAACGTTTAGCTATCATAACTTAGGGAGGACATAATCACATGATAGTAAATTGTGTTTGACCCTAATTATTTACGGCAATGTATGTGTTTTACGTTTAATCTCAGACAGTCTGTTAGCTGTGGTAGTCAAGAGCTTGTCACTTTTTTTTTTGTTGGATTTTAATGTATGATGCCAAAATGGCACAGACTGTAAATGTTCTTCCACATGACAGATTCTTCTTCTAAAACAGGTTTAGATTTTCAGACGTATGGAGGAGGGGATAACTGGGAGAACACTGGGCGTTTTTGACAAACTTTCTTTCTGTGCAGTCATTAATCTGGCTGCCTCCCAGAAGACAAAATGCTAATTTCAGTAATATTTAATGCAGTGTATATGAATCCATGGAAGTGTAATTAATTGTCTAATTCTTTAATATTTTTAATCCAAAATGAAGTGGGACATTATATCTGTGAAAATCTGAAATTGTCATGCTTTGTGCATTAAAAGTATTGCTTTTCTTATGTAAATGTAATGCTAGCATTTCCATCCCAAACAATCAGAGGAGCATGGAAAGACCTACAAGGTATAATATACATACTCGTGTTGTGTGTAGAAATTGGGGAACTAGTAGTTTTCTCCCTTCATATTAGAGCTGACTGATCTTAGCAGCAGCATTGCTGTAGAAAGTCATCCTTTTTTTCTAGACTACAACTAGATAAATTTGTACTAACTTGTGTCTTGTAGTTCCCTGTGAAGTACTGATTTGAGTGTTTGAAGTTCTACTTTGCTGGAAAGAATGGATTCCCATATTGTTGTATTTATTCTTTTCTATAGAGTGGATTACAATGATGAATTTTTTTTATATGAAGTTGGTGTTTAGAAGCACAGAATGGCCTGGGTTGGAAGGGACCTTAAAGACCACCTAGCTCCAACCCCCCTGCCATGGGCGGGGACACCTTTCACTTGACCAGGTTTCTCAGAGCTCCATCCAGCCTGGCTTTGGACACTTCCAGGGATGGGGCATCCACAGCTTCCCTGGGCAAGCTGTTCTAGTGCCTTACCACTCTTGCAGTAAAGAATTGCGTCACTCATGTATGCCTTGGTCCCTACCATACAGAGACAGTAATTTCAGCCAGTTTTATCAGCTAAAAGACACTTAACCAGTCCCTTGGTGAATGCAAGTGGATGCAGTTCCTCTGGCTTCAAGGCCATTTGGGCTAGTTTAAGGACCCCGATGGCTATGTCTTGTAGCATAATTTCACATGCTGCAATTTAAGATTATATCTCCTTGTGGTACATTCTTGAGAAAGCTTGTCCTAATTGATTTCTCTTTTATCATTTTTCTTAGCAGGTTCTCTGACTGGCAGCCCTCACCTTTCAGAGCTTTCCATCAATTCCCAAGGAGGACCATCAGTGGCAAATATGACTTTATCTCCAAACTTGAGCCCTGATGCCAAGCAGTCATCTCCCTTGGTCAGCCCTTTGCTGAATGACCCGTCGTGCATCAGGGCTGATGATGAGGAAGAGGTCAAAAGAAAGGTAAGGCAAATGAAATTGGCCTTGTCTCTCTTCTCTCTGATGTGTTGTGATAAATCTGGGCCGTTCCTATTGGTTTGCAACCTCAGGAGCTTGTTTGGACAGGGCCTCCTATAAATCTAACTTGTTTTTAAGGACTGCAGTTTGATAGTTTGTTGTAACCAAACAGTCAGTTCCATTGTCTTACTGGAGAGAAAATTTCCGTGTGACAGAAAGAAAAGGAGCAGTGTTAAGCCTGTTGGAGTGTCCAACCCAGGCTCCCCAGTCTGTCTCTGCTGGGAGCACCACTGGGAGCATCTGTTTGTGGGGGTAGAAAATGCTCTCTTTGAGCCACAGCCTACAGCGTTCAGCTGGGAGTGTTTGGCTCAGACCCATCATTGCAGCAAAGCCATAAGGAGGGAGCAGCACATCAAAACTGCTTTCTGAAGATAAAGTGTCTGAGCCAGGGTGTTCTAGGTGCCTGCTGGCTCATCCCTCCTCTGCTGCTGGGTGAGAGTGGCTTGCTTTTGTCCTTCTGTGGCCTGTTTTTTCTCCTCAGCTTGGAGCATCTCAGGAGGAAGAAAGGAACTCTGATGTCTTTGCTGGAAAGTGGGAGTTTGTGTAAGGAAGATCTCTTTTCCCACTGTGTGTAGTTAGCGAGATATGTGAAAGAAATTTGAGAAGAAAAGCCAAGAATCAGTTAACAGAATCAGGAATCTCTGTGCCAGTCCAAAATCCTTCCCCTCTCCCACTGTTAGGTTGTCCAGCCTGGAAAAATCTAACAGGTTTGAATTTTTTTAGAAGTATTTTTCTGTGGATTATCATCCTGATGATGAAACTTAATAATCAGAAATAATTTTTGTCACTGTGTCAAATTTGACATTTGATTCAAAGTGTCATCTAGCCTGCAAAGGATTTCTTCATGAAGTTTGCAATATGTCCTGCTCCAGGAATAAAATGAAAGGAACATCAGCACCCCAGAGCTGTAGAAATCATCTTGGCAGGAAAAGAAGTCTCTCCAAAACCCATAGAAAGTGCTTGTTCTCTTGTGTTTGCAAAGAAGGGTTGTTTTTAGGGCTTCAGGGCTTAGGAAGATTCAAGCATGAGTCACAGTAACCACAAGCGAGGGTCACTGGTTTGTAACTCTCTTTGTGATTTATCATCTACAATTTTTTCTCCATAAAAGCAGAGGAAAACCTAATGTGCTTGCAATTTACAGAGGTTCCCAAGTGAGAAAGCTTACTTCATTGCTAAAGAAGTGGCAACCACGGAGCGAACATACCTGAAGGACCTTGAAGTCATCACTTCGGTATGTTTACTTGAGTGTTACTCACGAGACATGTGAAGCTCTAGTCAGTGGTGGCATTTCATCTGCTCCATTTAACGTTGTAGCTGTTCCATGCTACTTTTATATATTGCACTGTAGGTATTTGCCATGCACAGGAGTGCTCCTCTAGGGAGGAAGTAACACAAAAATCAGAGAGTAGAGGTTTGCACTGTGGTTAGTAACATGCACTAAGAAACTATATCAGGTTGAGGAACTTGGGACACACTTCAGCTATATTTTCTTGCTCTCATGCTTTGTGGTTGTAATTACTAAAAATGCCTGTGGGTTTTCAATGACTTCTCTTAAAACTGAAGTAGCTCCTTAGGGGCACATATAAATGTTTTCTACTCTATTAAATGCCCTCCATTTAACATGAAATATTGTGGAATACCTATTTGAATGATGGGGATTTTTCAGTAAGTAAAACTATGTGTTAAATGAGTCATTCATCTGTAGCATATGATCAGAGTGTGATTGTTAAAATCACCAAGGCAAATAGCTGCCATCTTTGCACACACAGCAACAGTCTTGCTTCACTTCCAAAAGTAATGTGTGCAAGATTTGGTCTGAAAGAACCATTTTCTGTGAAATGGCACTGGATCCAAACCCCTTCCTGGCATTTTGGCCAGCTCTAGACCTCTCAGCTCTTTAATCACCCAGTCAGGTGCATTGCCCACTCCTGTGTTGACTGTTGTGCTAAGGATAGCGTGCTTCAGGGGAGAGTGTTGGGATGAGCTGGGAGCCAGGGGCAGACTTTCTCCTCAGCTTCTTGTGTGTTCCGTGTGAGAGGTGCAGCTAATGGGACCCCAGCTTAGACAGAGCCAATGTAGCATGGTTTTTACAGGCAGCAAGGTAGCCCCACTGCTACTTACCCCAGCTTTCTGGGAAACCAGTCCCCTGAGGGATGAGGCCAGGTTCTGTGGGCTGGTGGTCATTGCTGCAGTCTCAACAGCAGATATGCTGTTTTCATCTCATGGTTCATCCAGTGGCTGCAGAAACAAAAAGTTTTAGCTCTTCAGAGCTAACTAAACCCCATTTCCCACCCTGTCCTTCATCCTTGTGGTAGGCAAATTTGAATTTGCTGGATCACCAAGAGGGACAGGCCTGGTGATCAGCATACAGTTGTATCAGCTGTGTTCCACAAAGGACTGGGCTAGGAGGCCACTGAAAGGGAACAAGTAGCCAACATAGTTGGAAAAGGAACAGCTGCTGTGCATGAATTTTTAGACTTGGTAGATGTGCTTCAATTTTAGCTTTGCTCAGTGCTGAGATAAAGCAGGGGAGAGGGAAGCTTGGGAGGGATTGCTCTTTATCCCCGGTCTGGCTCAGCTCCAGCTGATGCAGTGTCAAGCAAGACTGCTCTAACAGCCTTCTGTGGTCCCAACAGCCTTCTAGGAACTGCTGGAAGTCAACCACAGATAGCTGGAACCCCTCAGGGTAGTCAGGAGAGAGCAGTGTTACCGTGTTGAAGATAATAGGCATTGCTGCCTTGGCAAGCTGCCTAGTTCTATGGTTTTATGTCACCCATAGTCTATTAGGGTGAAATAAAGAGAACACAGAGCAAAACTGAGCAGGAGCCTGTTTCAGTCTTTACAGAGTCTGGCACCGCCCCTCCTGTTTTCTGATGGCGGTGTCTTCCACTTGTTCACTTTGCAAAGTGATGTTCTCTGCATGCACACAGCAACAGGGTGTGGGTGTTCTCTGAACCAACTCCTGCCAAAGGCATTTCAGATGGAGCTCAGCAAAAGAAAATGCAGGGTATATTTTTTTGCTTTTACTGGATTGTTTGCAAGTGTTGCAATGCTCTTTCTCTTGCACTTCCAGCGTTTGTAAATTCAGTTTGTATTGACTAGCCAGTTTGGGTTTGAAAAGAATTTTTAAGATTTGATCAGTGATGGCAAAGGGGAAGGGAGTTCCTTTTTCAACTATGCAGGACCTGCTCTCTGATAAGAGCACCAGTTCAGTGCACAGGAGTGTCAGGGATATAGTCTGAGTTGTATATTCCTAGTGCCAGCTAAATAAGATCCTTGCTGGCTTAGCTGTTAGGAGTATTTGGGTTAGGTACATAAAGACAGCAAATGATCATACCTGCTGCATTCCACCCACTGCTAATTTTGCTTCTTTTTCCTTTGTAGTGGTTTCAGAGTGCAGTGAGCAAAGAGGATTGCATGCCTGAAACACTGAAAAATCTAATTTTCTCCAACTTCGAACCTTTGCACAAATTTCACACTGGTTTTCTCAAGGAAATTGAGCAGAGACTTGCTCTGTGGTAAGATTGCTGATTGTTATTTATCTGTATTATTTCATGCAGTTTAACATTTTTGCATTCCCTTTTTGCCAGCTCCTTGTGATCTACTGTAGTGCTTAATTTGTGAAAGTCACAGATGTTGGTTATTAACAGACAGGGTTTATTGAATCGTGCTTTGTTCGTGTTTACTCGACAAACTCTGTTGTTCAGATATCTCAGTTACAGACGTATGCAAATGAGATCATAATTCTGGATGAAGCTTTCTCTTGCCAAATGCCAGCGTTTCTACATGGCAGCTCTTTTGAAGAGCATGCTGCAAGCAAGGCTTATCACTAATAAAGAGGGAGAGGCGAAGGACCAGGTTCTGTTTCTGTCAAAATAGGTACAGGCTGGGAGGATTTCACGGAGAAGCTTCTCATTCTGCAGCGTTTCAGCTGTGACACTCTCAGGGTCTGCAGTGCACTCCCCAAATTGACAGAGTGTTGTAAGAGGACACTGGGCTTGAAAATTATCTATTCTTAACATGACAGTGACAGTAAAACATGGTATTTTCACAAAATAGCTATGAAGTGAGTAATTCTTCCCTGGCAAGGCTCTTAATTCATTTGACCACTGAAATCTTAGCAGAGGCAGCAGCACAAGCAGAATCCTTCTGCTTGCTCTGATTGGACCTGTCTGGACTAGATTGTCTTGCTCTGTGTAAGCATTTTTTTGTAACTGATCTTCGATTCTGGGAGCTGAGCTTTTCCATCTCAGTTAGAAAAGTGACAATGAAAATCACGTGAAAACAGAGCAGGCAGACCTAATGGGTGTTAATCAGTTTAATTAAGATGGGTGCCCCTTTAACTAACGAATCAAAACAAAAGCAAAACACAGTCTCAGAGTGTGTGAGTTTAGCTCTTCCGATGTGGTGAGATCATTGAATGCGGGCACAGCACTGTGCAGACTAGTGCTATCCAAACCCCCCCCCTGCACAGTTGCAGAATTAGCAGATATTTTCTGGGAAGAGGGAAATGTGATACTGCCTCTTAGAGCTGACATCCTCACCCAGGACTTTGGTTGACTTATTGCTCCTAAAATAATTATTTTATTTTATATATGTATATATATATGTAGTTTGTATATATATTTATATGTAACTAATATAGCTACTCTTAAAATATATTCTGTGCAGCCACCCTGCCTGTATCTCTCTTTTCTTATTGGGCTGCTACTGGTGTTAATTGCATTGCACTAAGGAGCATTTGTTGCAGAGCTAAGAAGGTTCTTTCAGATGGTATAAAATACTGATTGTTTCTTCAGCCTTGGTGCAAGATTAAGTGGTTGGAGTTAATCCCCAACTAGTTGGGGTTAAGGGTGTGTGGAGAGAAAAGGAAAATTTCTACAGTTAGTAAGGACCAAGTTCTGCTCTCTATCAGACCAGCCTAATCTTGCTGGGTGCTGACTCCTGGAGCACATGTTGAAATACAGATAATCCCTGTATCCGTCTGGTGGCATTAGAGGTGGATGCAAACCTCCAGTTCAAGTGTGATGTTTTTCAAAAATTGGATGATGCTGCAATACCAGCCTGCTGTGGAAAGGTGACATTGTAGTAAGTGGAGGGAAGGGCCAGTTATGTTAAAAGAAAGAAACAGTATTTAGGCTTTTAGACTTCCCATGGTTTTACTTTGTTTTTCCTTTCCAGTTAGAGCTAAGTAAACCTTTTGTTTTCCAGCTTTCACTTGGGTCCTAAGGTTTCACACGGTGGCAAACCTCAGTTTAAAGCTTCTAATGTCATATTTGAGCTGCACTTATCCTGTGATTTTAAGTGCTGATCTGCTGCAAAGTTACTTTGCAATCCAAATTTGTTAAAAAATATTCTGCTGAGGTAACTTTGTCCCAGCTGGGCACCTCGTTCTGACTTTGTCAGCTCAGCTATTGCATGTCCTTCCACAGTTAGTGTGAAGCCACTGGGAATTCTCTGGCGGCTGCTCTGAATCACTTGACAGAAAAACAGTCACGTTCCTGCCCATGGTCTGCATTAAGTTTGCAACCAACAGCCTGGATGCACCTAATGTAATACCCCTGTTGTGGACAGTGATTGCTGTTAAAGTTCTGGAAGATTTGAATACGTGCCTTGGGAAGGGAGGCAGACTTGCTGACAGGTATTATTTTGGAGCTGTTGATGTTTCTATATAATGCCACAGTTGCTGAGATAAGCCACAAGCAATAAACTCTATCCTACAGAGATTACTGTTTAATTAAACAGTGAGTGACAAAATTAAACAGCCCCTCAGCATCTACAAGAAGCCAGTGGCAACGTGGTAGGGAATTCCTTCAGCAGAATGATCAAGGTCACTTAGCTCAGTGTCCATACTGCCAGAATAGTAGCTCTGTCTTTGGTGCCAGGTGTTTTTAAGGCAGTGGGCTCTGGCTGTGTCACCAACTCAGGGCAGGTCACTCCCAGCTGCCCAGCAGATCCTGGCTGAGCTGGTGGTGCAGCTACAGGCAGGTGTGGGCAGGATTCAAGCCAGCTCATTTAAGTCTGACTCTTCTGTGTCAGCTTTTTAATTTTCAGGCAGGTGGTTGGGGGCAGGAAGGTGGGACACTTGTCCTGAGACGTGAGCTTGCTCTGCCTTTGTCAGAGGGTGACGTGTCCTACAAAATAAAAGGGCCTTTGAATGAAAGGGTTGTGGACTTCAAGCTGCTGGAAGCCTCTAGCTACCTATGTGTGCTGTGGGAGCTTGTCTGAGAGAGAGCCCTGTGTCATCTGTGTTCCCCTAGTGAGCAGGATGCTGGGTTTTATCAGCTTAAAGTGCAATTCAGCCTGCTCGCTCTGCACAGACGCTAGGTGTGGTTCTCTAAAGCTTGTTTCAAACCTTCATGCTGCATGTTGGAAGATCTTTCAGGAGGCCATTCCCTGCTCTCTTAGGCCTTGGATCATACTGAAGCTGATGCAAAAGAGCTGTGAGCAGAGCAAGGCTCGGGGGGTTGTGTGTAACAATTGTTAGATGGCTCTGTGCTTTTAATTTATTAAAATACCTATAGACTTTTTGTATTTGGCTGGAGGAAGCGCAGATTGTGTACATTATTAAAAGCATTTCTGGCTTGCTTGAAGACTTCTGAAGTGTTTGAATCTGCAATCAGGGCAGGCTGTTTGCTACAGAACATCTTAAGGACCAGTCCTTTTGACCTGGTTATAGATTCTGGCAGGTCTGATCTGTTTCTTTACACAGTCCACCCATTTTCCTCTTTAGTACTGCATTTCCCAAGAGCAGCACATCTCAGTGTCCTGTGCCTCATGATAAAGTTTTTAATAAGACGTAGGTTGATACTGATACCAGTAGCCAGCTGCAGAATATAAGAAGTCAGTGCATTTTTCTCAGGCAGTGTTTCTTTCTGGCCGTGAAACTGTGAAGGTTCCTGGTGGTTTTTTTGCACAGCATCTCTGATACCATGCTCTGGGCCATGTTTCCAGCTCTGCCTGTGCTGTTGCAGAGCCAGTAAAGCAGCTCGTGAATCTCCTCAGTTGCCCCAGCTGTGCTGAACTCTATAGAGTGGCCATGTTCCTGGGAACAAGTGAGGAGAGGAAGGATGACCTTCGGTGGATGCAGGCAGGTGTGGTGCTTTGCCCTCTTGCACAGGAAGGGAAGAGGAGAAGAGCAGGAAGCTGCCTCAGGTGGGAGAGGGTGCAGCACACATTATCCCGCACTTGGGCATCCAGATCCTGGTCCTGGCTGCCAGGACTCGCACAGGTTGCTCCTCAGCAAGCCTTTGGGTGCAAGGCCAGGAGTTCCCAAGCCTTTTTACTGGGAGAAAATATGGGAGGTATTATCAGTGACTTAAAGCTGGCTCCTGTTTCCCAGGGCTGGTGAGATTTTATGGCAAGGAGGAAGAGGTGTGGGCAGTGCAGGCAGAATGGGGCGTACTTCATCAACTTCTGGCCAGTTGAATCTGAGACATCGTTTAGGTTCTACTCCTTCTTTTACCTCAGCTGTTTAATAAGCTGTTCATTTGGGCCACAAGCACCATTTCCCATCCGAAAATATTGAGCTCATCTTTCCACACCCCTTTAAATGTATTACAAGTTTCCACACTGGTTTCTTCAAATGCTGACAGAAAGTGGCAAATGGAGAACCGTAAGTATCCCCCTTTGGCTGACCACTGAGCAGCATCGAGAGCAATGCTGGGGCAAGCCAGGATAGCTGTTTCTGCCCACAGCAGTCCTGGTCAGGTAGTACAAATCCGTGTTTTGGGCCTTATCCATGTGCTAGGAAGAAAAAAGTGTTATGTACTTCCCCGAAGTGTAGGCAGACTCTTCTTCCAGGGAAGCTGTGAGTTTGACTCCCAGATCTTTCTGGAGAAAGCTGCTGCTCAGTGTTACCAGATGGGACTGTTCGGCTGGTAATTTGCAAAAAAAGGGCTCTTAGATCTTAGCGTATGAAAGGAGAAGGCTCAGTCAGGATTCGTGGAAGCAAAATTGAAAGCCTGTAATAAAAAAGCACTTAGGGACAGTGCAGCAAGATGAGCTAAATGTTGATTTATTAATGATTTTTTATTTGAGAAGAAATACTTGCGCTCAGGAAGAACCGCCTGATAGACAGTTTATATAAACAAGGCAGCAGTCCTTATCTGCCTTCTCAAAAGCAGAGTATGACTGTTCAGCTGGTTCTGCATGTCTGCTGTGGAGGCATGAGGAGGATGGTTTCAAAAGTGTCTTTGTGCAGGGTACAAAAATGAGGTATGTGTTGTAGTACAAACCTCTGAGTTATGCACTGCAGATTCCTGAGACCAAGGCATTAAGAGGGGCTTTGTGCCAGCATGCTGGGCTCAATTTTGAGAGGATAGTTTTCTTTGCTGAAGTCACTTTTGGGTACTTTGGGGGATTGGAGTTGTGCTACGCCTAAATAAAATGGAAATTGTGGGAGAGAAATAGCACACCCAGGGTCTGTTAGTCAGAGCTAGAGCCATGCTGTGTCCATGTCTGTGGCTCTCCTGGCAGGGTATGCTCAGGATCAGCTCGGAGGCTGTTCTGCAGAAAGATACGGAATGCTGTGGCATTTACAGTGTATTTTCTTGCCATGGTGTTGCTCACTGTGATCCCTTACCGTTTAAAAGCATTACTGATGCATGTTTGCTGTAGGGTGGGATTCTCCCCACAACAGGGATAGCCATCCCAAAGTCTTTAAAGGTATGCACACTCTGCAAAGGCTTGGTATGACTTTGGGAAGCTCTGATGGCTTCAGCAGTACGTTTGTGAGGCTCTGAGCAGAGTGTCATACACCACTTACTGCGGAAAGTACAGCTCCAGAGCTGGTTGGAATGGGCAGGGCAGTAAGAAGCGCTGTGTAGCAGCAGGGTGTGAGCAAGGAAAGGGGTGTTTGCTTTTATCAGCTCTTCCAATTACAAAACATTCCTCATGTTTAAAAGGCAGTTGTAATGGGGAGCATTTAAGGTATTTTTTAAAATTAGAACTTTGATTAATAATAAAGTCATAAAAACTTGAAAGTATCTAGGTGTTCAAAGACCGGCTGTCTATTCTGGAGGGAGTTTCTGAGCATGTAACACAAGGTCACACATTGTAAATATAATTTGTTACAATTGATTTATTATTATTTTGGCTGCAATTCAAGGGCAGCAATCAAAGACTTTAGTGTTTACCTCAGAGAAAAAAATCTTTATTGAAGTATCTTTCTCTTCTTTTTTGCCTTTCCACCATCCCCATCGAATTTCTATTCCTTCTGATTGAGGATACGGGCTGACTTGAGAGTTCTTTCCATTATTTTTTCAGTTATATACACTAAGAACTTTATATCATTTGAAAATCTGACAGGGCTGGTTGTATAATCCCTATAAGTCAAGCTGATGGCTGAAGTAATATATATAAGGTAGTGTGTGAGTTTCTTAGCAGGTATAAAAATCTCCTCTTTTCTTGCTATTGTACACTTACACTGCCTTAAAAAGGAAGGGACTACTTGGATAAAAATGGGAAATGACCTTATTATACAATAACATCCTCATTTTTCAGAGTGGTTTTCAGTGGGTTTAGACCTCCCCCCACAATGTCAGTGGAGTTGGGGCACATTATGTGTGGGGAAGACAGCTCCTCTGTCTTCTATGGAGCTGGGCATCATAAATCAGCTCCTGATGAAAAGCTGTGAGACCCTAGGCCCTGAGCTTTGTCCCTTGTCACTGGCAGATAGATACCATGTTCAAACAGTGACCCGTGAAAACAAGGAGTAAGAAGAACAATTTAGCCATTGATGCACAACAAATGAGCAGCTTCTTCCCTCTCAGCAAGCTGAGTGTTTTTATTCAAAACATACACTGCAGGGAGAGCTCTCTTTTCTGCTTCTGTGCTTTGGGCTGTTGCAGCAGTAAGACATCATCTGATCTGTTGTGTGTTTGGTTTTTATTTTTATATTCTATGTATTTGGATGCTCTTTTTTCTTGGTGTTTCTTCTTGTTTTCTTGGGGTTTGCACATTGACAAGCTGGGGAAAATGGTAGTGTAGCATAGGGTTTACTCTGGGGTCCCAGCGTGGAGCTGGGCTAGAGTGGAGGTGGGGCTTTAGGAGGCAGATGGGAAGTTGTCATGTTCCCTCACACCCAGCTTCAGCTTTCCCTGTTTGCTCCACATCATAGCCTACAGCCTGGGCACCATCCCCAGTGGGAAAATCATCTCTGTTGCAAGGGGCACCATTTACCTGGAAATAAATAACTAAAGCAAGAAGAATGGCTGTAACAAGGAGCAACCATCACATTTCTGCATTTTCTCCTAAGAAAACGCGGGGTTTATTTCTTCTAGCAGGATGCATCTGTGTGCAGCACAGGTTGTCTCTGTTGGCTTTGGCTGAGGGCTCTGGTGCCATTCAGCTCTTCACTGTTCAGCCAACAGCTGGAGAGAGGCTGTTGCTTTTGGGGAACCCCCTTCTGTCTGTCTTTATCACTCTGCCAAGATGCAGAGTAAGTTTTGAAAGCCCTAAAAATCTGTGGCAAAGGCCAGCGAAGGGGGACTATTCCTGATGCGTTGCATGTGACTGATGTGGGGAGATGCTGTGCAAACAGTCAGATCTGGTGGTGCTGGAGAGGGCCCAGGGGGTCAGCTTTTAGGAAACAAGGACCTGACTGTTCCATGAATAGCCACACTAGATATTAGCTATTGGAACCATTCACTGGGACTTCGGTAGGCTTGGGCTCAGCCTCTAAGTAGCTAGCTAGTAGATAAGAAATTTGCAGTGTGTATTCTAGCCAATCTGTATTTTAGCCTTCAGATCAGAAAAGCAGTCTCTATTTAGAAAAAGCAGTCTGTAGTGATGTACTTAATATTTATCTTGGCAGTAAGTAGATAACTATATGTTTCATATTCAGAAAGGTACAAAACTGCTGAAGTCCATTAGATTAAATCAAATATAGGAAAAAGGATCCAGGCAGTGCCAGTGACTTAGAGAAGAACACATAAAGCAAGAATGCTTATAGAGATAATTGCCAGATACTGTGCCACTGCTGGCAGCAGCACAGTTTCATCTGGCTTTGACATTTCTGAGCTTCTGTGTAGAAGCCCAGCATGATGGATTTGGGAGGGGATGCTGCATGCTGGCTCCATGGGTGGAGGGTGGCTTTCCCTTGCTTCCTGCCAGCGTGGTGCTACTGCCTTGGACTTCAAATGGTTGTGGTTTTCAATCAGGGGCACTTGGATATGCACTACTTGGAGCACAGCTTTAGTGGCTGGAAGGTTTTATTTACAACCTGTCAGAGGAAGTCTCAGTGGGGAGAGTTGCTGGATGGGTAGGACATGGGGGAAGGGAAAATCAGGGAATAGCATAGATGGGAGATGATTTGACAGACATAAATTGTACTTTTATCCTCAGGTAATGTGAATACTGTAGTCTTGTGATGTCCACATATACCTCTGCTCTTCGTTTCAGTTTAGACTATTTCTTGGGCATGATTTGGCTATATCAGTGTTTTTGCAAAACAGCGATAGTAATTAAAGTTACCACTGACACAACGCAACTTCGTGCCCCAGTGTAACCTTTGGGTTCAGAAAAAAAAAAACACTAAAAAATCTTGTTGAGAGAAGTTTTTCCTTGCCTAAATAGGCATGTGAGTGCCTGGGAGAGTTAACACAATAGGGAATTATTAAAGACAGCCTATGAAATTGGATGTTGTTCAAATGAACATGGAGTAGTCCCTTGGTTATCAATGGAGTCTCTTTGTCTGTTGAAAGATAAAACTGGAAAGGGGAGGGGGACAGTGCTTCTCCGCACACACTCCTAGTGATTTTCTTTTGAAAACATAGCTTGGTTGGAACAGATCTGTAACAGGTTCTTATAGGCATGATTTTTCTTCCTGTGTTTTCAAAAAACGTGTGTTTGGTTTCACTCAGAGTGTAGTATCCTTGCCTGTCTCACACATGGATTTAGATAGAGGAGTATCTTTTTTATCAGGAGCTGGGTTTCTCCCGAATGCTACAGTCACTGTAGTGCAGCTGGCTGGGTGGGAGGGAGCAGTTTGTATTTGTAATACCCTAAGTGACATACTGAGTGAAAATTCCTGCCAGTATGTAACACTTACGAGTCAAACCCAGATGTTGGATGGACTTTTTAAAAGTGTGGTTTTTTTTTGTCTCCACTGTTGCTTGCACAAGCAGAAAGCTTTTCAGAGAAAGAACACCCCCCAGGTCCTGTTCTGGCATTCAGTCGTTGTTTCTGAACAGAGTTAACCTTCTGCTTTAAGATCACATATTCTCATGGGATTTTGATGTCTTCTTTTTCACGAAACCATTTCCAGCCTTCTCTGGTGTGTTCAAAAATGCTAGCAATTTTCTTTAAAAGTCTAATCCTTCTGTTAAGTTCCTGCCCTCTCTGTTATTAGGAGTGAAAGCTGGGCTGGGTGAAGGGTGTGCTGTACCTGGGAGTTACATGTCTGTCAGGAAGATTCCTCACACAGTTCTGAGCGAAGGAGGATGAGGGTCAGGATTTTAAAAGAAATGAGCTATTGAGTTTCAGTGCTTATAAGTGATTATGCGGTTTTATTGCATGACTGAAGTGTGTGGCATTTTTGTTGCTGACAGGGAAGGCCGCTCTAATGCTCACATTAAAGGAGATTACCAAAGAATCGGAGATGTTATGCTAAAGAACATTCAGAGTATGAAGGTAGGAATGATCCTATAACTATTAAGCTGTGACACAGATTAACATTAGCATGCTTTTCGTTTTCATACATTGACTCTTGTGCTGGTTTTTGCCAATTGTAATCAAGGCTTATGCTATCAAAGTTTCCTTTGATGACATAGCAAGCATTTGGTGAGCCTTGGGATTTCAGAACTGCAAGCTGATTTTGAATTGTCCAGCCCCTTTCCTCCACTCTCCAAATAGAGAAGCAGCAAACACAAAAGTTCAGGAATATTTCATTTCCAGTTCTTTTTTCCTTCAAATAAGTAGGCAAAGCTTTGGAATTTGTGTGGCTGAAGAGACTTTTCAAATGCTCAGTGTGCCTACTTTTTCATGCAAGTATTCTCATGCAGTTAAGATATGGCAGGATTAGTGACCATAAGGTGGATATTGATTTTGACTTGGGAAAGTTATATTCATGCACTACAGTGCCAAGTTAGGTGAAAGGTTTTTGAATCATGAGAATAATTGCCTGTAATCCCTTTAAAACCAGAAGTAAAAATACATGTATGAACCATAAATCTAGGTATAATGTTCAGCAGACTTTGCAGCTGTTCTTAGTCTGGCCAGAGCAGTATTCATGATGCTCTGTATTGCTGAGAAAACAGTATGGAATGCGGGCAGGAGAACCTGTGAAAATCCTACAGACTTGTATAGTATGGATGTAAGCTCACCTTACTGTAATGTATCTACACACCCAGATCAGTGTGGGGCAAAACATGGCCCTTCACCTTCAGCACATGAATCCCAGAGTGATTTTGAAACTCTGGTAAATCTTTCCTTGGTGAAGGCCACTTGGGCATTCTGCAGTCAGTACATGGAGCAGCCTGGAGTCCTTGGCTGGAGGAGAGGGCAGTTTAGTCATTACAGCTCTCCCGAGATGTTCGTTAGCACTCGGTTTATCTTTCAGAAGGACAGAGAGAGGCATGGGGAAGTGAAGTGACTCACGAGCAACTGTCCAGCAGATCAGAAGAAGGGAACATAGGAATCTTGATTTACCATCCCCAACATAAGACAGCCTTGTCACCAATCAGGCAGCCTCACTCTCTCTGCAGTGTACTTAGCCAGGAACTGCTCTTTCCCCTCAAGATGTAATTCAGATGCATTGCAAGAAATGTAGAGGGAACTTTTCTACATCCATCTCTGCTCTCAAGAAGTATGCAGCTCTTCACAAACAGTTTTTAGAATACCAGAGAGCTTCTGACAGACTTTGCCTCTGCTTTTGCTACCTTGCAAGATTAAATTGTCCTCTGCTGTCTGTGGGTCCTTCTGGGGCGCAAGTGTAAAGGCAGTGTACAGTCCGCACTGTGACTTAGACCTGTCAGTGTGCTTTCCTCTTTCCCATGAGAGGGTTTTACTTCATTTGCTTTGATATCCACCACCACTGATCAGCTGATATGTGGAGGAAATAGGCAAAAGCTAGTTTAACTTAAAAGAACTGCAAGGAAACAACACAGTTAGTTAAAACTCTACTTATTTATCATGAGACCTGTTAAAAGATCTGCAAACTGACACTACTTGTTTAATTAACGTAGGAAAGAAGTTAAGAGCAAGTAATTAATGGGGAGCCTCTGTAGCAGTCCAGAAGGTCTGCTGTGTCTTTTCTGAGTTACAGACTCAGACTCCTGAGTTACTGTAAAATGAATATGCAGTGTGTGGAGGAAGCAGCTTGGCTCTAGGGGAGGTATGTTTCTGGTAAACATGTCACAAATCACAGGAGAGAGTTGACTGGAAATGTGTCAAAAAGCACAAACTTCAGGTTAAGCCAGAATGTCTTCTCAAGTCCATTCAATTTATGCATTCAGTTTCTTTTTGCTGCTGCTTAATATTCTACCATATACTGGAAAACTTTAATTGGCTGCTCAGAGAAGCTCTGTACATCCAGTTCACCTTTTTCAAAACACAATTAATTCCCTGTGTAAATTGTTAAAAATACTGCTGAAATTTTTTAAGGGGGCTTGTGAATATATGTGATGCTGAGACCTAAATGAAGTTACATATTTCATGCAAGCCTCATTCATTGCCGGTGCACAACTCCTGTGCTGCCAGTGGGATTATTTAGAGACTGCACTAAGGAGAAGAGGATGTAGTCCAAGGATGAAGAACTTGTAACACACCCATTTCTGTTGTACAAAGCCTCTGTTTTTGTGTTTGTTTGGTTTCCCAAGAGATGCAACATCTCATTAATAAGAAGAGAGTGGAAGCTAGAAATCCATTTGCCAGCATCTCAGTTCTCCAAAACCACCTAAGGGAACTGGGGCATCTAAATATCTTCATCCTTTTAGAAAATCTCATTCACATTTTTTGGCTGTCTCCATTGCACCTGCTTGCCTGAGCTGTGTTCATGTCATCTCCGTGCCTTTGGATGTCTCACTGAGAAGAGACTTTGTTTTGTTGAACCGTGTATTTTTGTTTTCCAGGGAGTGCAGAGGGGATGGGGGTGTCTGCTTCATATGAGTAATACCATTTTTCCTTGGCAAGTGAATATCAGAGCCATTGTGTTGTACAGTGATTTTGTTTGCAAAGTCCCCACTATTGTGTTAGTTGGATGTTTATTGGATTAGGCATGGGCTGAGTAATTTCTCTCAGCATTTGTTAAGAGCATCCTCTTTTCTTTCATGCATAAAAGCAACTGACAATTCATCTGCGAAAGCACAATGAGATTTTAATGGAGTTGGAGAATGGGATCAAGAACTCTCGTAAGCTGGAGACCTTTTGCAGAGATTTTGAGCTACAGAAAGTTTGCTACTTGCCTCTCAATACCTTCCTCCTCAGACCTTTACACAGGCTTATGCACTACAAGCAGATAATGGAGAGGCTTTGCAAGCACTACCCTCCAAGCCACATGGACTTCAGGGATTCAAGAGGTAAGAGAAAAGACATCAGTTCCTGGAGCTGGGCAGTGGCATCCAAATCCATTAGAGGTCTATGGCTGGAGAAAAAAAAGAATCTTTTTTACGTCAAAAGAGGATTGAGTTGCAAAATCCAGCACTCAGAACACCATAAACAGTAGGATTAAGGTTGTTCTTCTGTACACATTATGCCACAGTCTGGTCAGGTACTTGGAAGAGAATTCTGCTGGGGGTTATTAAACACACAGAAATGACAGGAGGTTCAGGAAGTCTCTTGAACTGAAAACAGTTGGGAGGTTGGGAGAGAGCACAGGGAAACATACCATGTGCGCTTGTGTTGTTCCTTGATTTCCCTAGAGATCCTCTAATAACGCAAAATACTAGCCCAGGTGAACGCTTGGTCTGACCCAGTAGGGCTGCTGTTACTAAGTCTTTAAGTGTTATTTGTCTTTTTTCAAGACATACAGTTTACTCTATTACCATTTCTGTGATTTGTTTCAGGAGCTCAAAGCAGCCAGCATGGCTTTGTTTTGGGGTTGGGTTTTTTTTTCCAAACATGAAGAAATTGCCCTTCTGTAGCCTGAACTCACTGCCTCCCATTTCTTTCTAATGGCTTGTTCTCCTTCCTCCTTACCCCCATGCCTGTTGTAAACTGTATATGTTTAAGGATAATTCGGTTATCTGTGCAGCACTGGTGCAGATCCATGGAAGAGCTTGGGCAGGGAGCAGTGCTCAGCATGACTGCTCCCAGGCGTAATGTGTGAGCTGTTTTCCGTCAGATTCTGTGGGCTGAGACCCACAGCAGGCAGTGCACAGAATGCAGAGGTAACCTGACCTGTGGCAATGGGAAATGCCACAGAGGTCTGCAACACTGGGATGCTGTGTGACACAGCTGTTGGCCCAAATGTAGCTGCTGCCTGAATGATCTCAAAGAAGACAGCAAGTAGTGCCTGCATTTCTTTCAGCCAGGACTAGAGGATGAGGATAATGTGTCCATTCTCCTCTCTCCAGAGAGTGTAGCAGTCTGATTCCTGCTCCACTTCTGAAATGGATATGAACATAGGTGTCACAGGTAAAAATAAGAGAACATGAGAAGTACAGTGTGACTTAGAGACACCATCACTCTGGGATCAGTCTGTTACTAAGGTGTTTGCAGATTTTTCTTAAAGGTCAGAGTCTAAAGGAAGCAAAAAACCCATCTACTGAATCCCAGCAGAGAGCACAAGTCTCTCACTAGCAGGCGGATGAGCTGTGTACTGAGCAATGGTATAAGAGGGAAGATGGAACCACGACTAATGTTCATTTGACTGTGTTTTTTTAACACAAATGGCTGTAACTGCGCTTCTGGCACTGAAGTCAGCCAGTGTCTGGCCCATTCAGAGACCCATGCAGGTGTATCAAAGTTGGTGCTCCCATACAGGGAGTGGGTAGTGACTTTGGAAAGAATGAAGTAGAGCCATGAGGTGACTCGATGATGTGCAGCCCTTTAGTTGTTCTCATTGATGGGACTGAGGACAAACCCCCAGATGTTTGCCATCTGAAATGATACAGTAAGTGACACTACCATTTCCTGCTGTTTTCAAATATGGACCTGACCCAATGCTGCAAGCAGGGGGGAAAATTCATTTTTTTCTTCAAGCATAAAGAACATCTCTAGGTTGATCGGAGTTGTAGGAATTTAAGTCCTTTATGAGAACCCATTCATCGGTGCTCTGAATTGACCGTACTCTTCTTATAAAGTTCCTGTGGCTAGAATGGAGTAAACTTCTGGTTTAAGAAATAGACTTTCTCTTCATCACAACACTCTACCCTTTCCCCTGTATAAAATTATGTCCAGTGTTTGTGTGGGTTTTAGTCTGCCTGAGTAGCTTTATGCTGTAGAGGAGAAGAGTAGTACAAGAAGGTTCATGAGCTGGGTACTGCTAAGAAAAGCCATATTTCTTTTTGAACATTCTTGTGAATTTTTAATAAGCACTTTATGGATTTGTCCATCTAGCTGCTTTGGCTGAGATTTCTGAAATGGTGGCTCAGCTCCATGGCAATATGATAAAGATGGAGAACTTCCAAAAGCTGCATGAACTGAAGAAAGACTTGATAGGCATGGACAATCTGGTGATCCCAGGAAGGGTAAGTAACAGAACTGATCAAGATTTGATGAAACTTTAAAAACCTGTTTATTAGGGGCAGGTGTGAGATTGCCCTTCTTCATACGAACCTTTTTCTGTCACCAAAAGCTGTCAGATGTAAATATAATAATGCCAAATGTCATGGTTTAAGCCCAGCCATCAGCCAAGCCCCACACGGCCACTCGCTCACTGCCCCAACAGCGGGATCAGGGAGAGAATTGGAAGGGTAAAAGCAAGAGAACTCATGGGTTGAGATAAAGGCAGTTCAATAGGGAAGGCAGAAGCCATGCACACAAGCAAAGCAAACCAAGGAAGTCATTCACTGCTTCCCAAGGGCAGGCAGGTGTTCAGCCATCCCAGGAGAGCAGGGCCCCATCACAGGTAATGGGGACTTGAGAAGACAAACACCTTCGCTCCCAATGTCTCCCCCTTCCTCCTTCTTCCCCCACTGTATATACTGGGCATGATGTCCTATGGTCTGGAGTATCCCTTGGTCAGTTTGGGTCATCTGTCCTGACTCTGTCTCTTCCCAGCCTCCCATGCCCCTCACCAGCGTGGCAGTACAAAATCCAGAAAAGGCTTTGGCTTTGTGTAAGCCCAGCTCAGCAATGACAAAAACATGTCTGTGTTATCAACCCTGTGTTCAGCTACTTGTGTTCAGCACAAATCCAAGACAGCTCCACACCAGCCATGGTGAAGAACTTAGCTCTACCCCAACCAAAACCAGTGCACCATAGAAAACAGCACCCTTTAAAGCAGGAAAAGGCAATCCTCTTTATTACCTTTTCACTGATTTTTTTAGTTCTGTCTTTTGTATAGATTTGGACAGTTTTAGTCAGCTCCAAACATCTTTTACAATGGAGGCAGTAAAAATGTAGTATTTATCACAGCATTCAGAGCTCGAGCAGTTGTACATTTCACATTACACTTATTTTCTTTCCCCAGCCCTCAATGCTAGAGCTTGACAGATTAAAGGCAAGTGAGGCATTTGTGCTGGAGGACCTTCAGCCCTTTTACCATGTCTTGCTTTGAAACTCAGGGCCCTGGGGGAGAAACGGTCTCTTCAGTCTGCATGTAACATTAAGCAATAATTTTTGAGACAGTGTTGCCTTAAGTAAACACTTTTAATTGTGGTATAAGAATACCAACATCTCTTTCTTACTTATCCTGGTTTTTTAAAAGCAAAGGCTCTTTTCAGAAAAAATGAGCCACAGTGTAATATTTGTAGCTTTTTTTATTTCCTAGGCACACCTATCTGTGTGTGCAAACTTGAGAGTTGTCTGTTGCTGAAGTAGTTTCCTCCCCATGCCCTTGACTTTTGTGCATAATACCCAAAACCAGAACTTGCAGCCAGGTTTGAAGTTGATGTTCCATTGGGAGTGCAGTGCTGAACGCAGGTATTTCTGAATTGGTGGCTGTTCCCCACTCCCTCCCTTTACCTCTTTCCTGTCTCGAAGCAGCTGCCACAGCTCATGTTTCTTTCTAGTGATCCACAGACTGTTCACATCCTTGGCAAGTCCCTCGGGACATTTCACAGCCTGTGCATCTCTCTATCACATGAAATTAAATGCTGTCATCGGGTGTTTCTGCTACCCTGGTCTATTTAAAGTCTGAGCAGTCTTCCTGTCCTAGGAAGTTCAAGGAAAAGGCAAAAGGGGGCAGAAGTTGTTTGCCTGCCAAGTCAACAATCATTGGCCACCACGCTCTGGCACATGCCCAGGGTGTTGCTGATTCCAGCCCTTTGGCTGCTCTTCTGGCTCTGACTCAAGTCCCTGCCCTGGTGCAGGCAGGGCTGGGAGGCAAACACCACTGTAACCCCATCCTCTTCACATTGTCCAGAGCGGGATCTCTGCTGCTGGACATGAAGGCATCCTGTGGCTGGTTTTCCTTGCAGGTGGCAGTGACCTGCAGCTCTGGATCCGTGTGGTCACACACTGCTGGCTGAGCTGGTGCTGAGCCTGCCAGGATCTATTGGGTGGTACCACATGGTACTAATTAGGATTAATATTCCTTGGTGGCCAACAGCATCTTCCACTGGCCTCTCTGGAAACATGAGCCTACTGTGGTATAAGGAAAACCACCTCTAGCCACTTCTCCACCCCTTGGCTCTCAGGCAGTACAGGTGGCAGGACTGGACACACCACAGCAAGCCTAAGGTGTTTGGATTGTTTCTCTGAACAGATTAATCTCAGCAAGTTTATTCCTAAAATGCAGGTGATTCAGGTGCTTTATATAGGTTTTTACAGCCACAATTATGAGTAGAATGACCTTTGACTGTAATCAATAAATATAAACTTCTTGGGAGAAGCTGGAGGGGGTAACTGAAAAATGGTACTTTCGTGGGTTTCAGGGAAATGTAAGGGTGAGTTACTGCATAGTTCACAGTAAGCCCAGGAAATACAGCATTGTGGAAGTTTCAGATGTGCTTCTTTTCCTCTGTTTCCATCCCTAAGCATTCTTAAACACTGTGCTCTGAATTAATGTGCTATATTAGATGACATGGATGGTGCTGGGATAACTCACACTGCCAGACAAATGTCCTTCTCTGTCTGCTGCTCATGGTGATGTTGAGTCGTGTAACTGGTTTTACATTGCGCTGAAGGAGAGCAGTGTATGCCATATGCACCACAGAAGATTACCAGTGGCTAACCAAGAACATACATATCATTAGGTTTTATGTCATTTGTGCTGTGAAAAAATACTTACTAAAAGTTGATGGAAGAGGGAGCTGTCTGAAGGAATTAATGTCAGGTAATGCAAAATTTAGCTTAGCTGAATTATCTTAAAATGAATGAAAGGAGTTTATCCTAAAGACAGTTACAAATGGAAAGGAATTATCCTACAAATTAGAGTTCTAACATATTTAATAAAATTAAAAGTCTTGGTGACTGGTAGTCAAGTCATTTGTATGACCAAGTAGTCATATTTCTGTTCACATAATAAAAAGATCACCATTTCTGCAGGAAATACCTTTTTGTTTTGTATTTGTTTCCCACAGGAGTTTATTAGACTGGGCAGTCTTAGTAAGTTGTCTGGAAAAGGTTTACAGCAACGGATGTTCTTTCTGGTAAGCAAGAAGACAATTTTTCTTTTTACAATGAGGTGTAACTCTAGGTATCTACTACACATAACTGTTAGACTTGAATTTTGAATCACAGTAAGTATTTTTAAACAGTGTTATTTAAATTAACATAGTACATCACCCATGCAGCTGGTTGTTAAGAACCTACATTTCTGTTCAAATCCATTATTCTCTTTGTGACTGCTTCTTACAAAGATAAAACTATTTTTCCTGTGACAATGTGAATATAATGTTAAAATAATACGTCCTTGGACATTGTCTTAAATAAAAGCAGAGTCATTACAAAATGAAAAGCAGTACCAGGGATAGTGATCATATTCAGAAAAGAAGATCAGGAGTGACTCCTGGTGATATGAACAATAATTCACATAATGCTCTCAGAACACATTACAGAACCAAATTTTTCCATAAACCATCCAGTTTCAACACGAGTGTCCAGCATGCTGATGGACCTGCCTGTACTTGGAGATACATTTTGGAGCTTTTGCTCTAGGGAGGTTTGTCTCCTCCCACTGCTTTCACATTATGGTGATCCCACTCAGTCTCTGATCCACAAGAGTCCACTGGATAGTTCCTCTTCTCATTTCTTCCCAGCCAGCTGATTTGCTCCCAAGCTCCCCATCTTACTGCTGCTGTGCCCTTGGTACTGGGGCCCTGGGCTGCCCAGCAGAGTGCACAGATCTTTTAGTCCGCAAAACACTGAAGAGTCGGTGCAATGTGGCAGAAAAATGCTTCCTTGGCTTTTTGTGTGCAAAAGGTGAAGGCAGTGGCTATGTAGAAAAGCTTGTGAGTGTGCTAGTTTTTACAAGGTGTTTAACATTTAGTCTTTCAAATGGGCCAAAGATATAATCTGATAAATCTACCTGGGTAGGATTATCCTCTGCCTTTAAAGGCACTGAAGAGGAAGCCTAATGAATGTGGTGCATATTTTCTTGCATACCAACAGATGCTAGATGATGTCTTGGTATTATACCTGTATAAAACACTAAAAATCTGACACTAGACTCTCAAGTCAGTTGCTCGCACTGTCAAAGAAATCTTTTATCTGTCTCAAGCACCAGAATCTATTTGGAGCTAAAATCCCGGGTCAGTACTGTGGGATTCCAAATGCATGTGTAATCATTGGCAAAATTAAATCTCCCTCTAGTGGCTGATCCACAAAGCTTCATGAATTACTGCTGCTGCATTGTAGAGGTCTGTGGTGAGAGCTCTGTTTCACAATAGTTTGTGATTTTTTTGATGCAACCATTGGGTTTGAGAAAAACACCCTTTGACCCAGGTGGCCCATTGAAAATATTCTGTTCATTTTATGGCAACAAAATGCAGGCAGTCATTTGGCATGCTTTAGATAACTGTTGTTACCTGCAGAAAGCTCCACAAATTTGAGATTCTTAGTCTCTTCACCTTGGTATTTCTAACCTAAACCCATCTACCCTAAAACAGGTCTCCCAGCTTCCTTCTGAATATGGGGAGTAATAGACAGCCACTCTGTCCATAAGGGTTGTGTTTGACCCAGCTCTCAGGCTCTCTTACTTATCTTTTTACTCAAAGCAGGAGAAAATATTGGTGAAACACACACCTTCCATAGCTTCAAAATGCAGCAGAGTGTGAACTGTACTGCTCTGTTTCACTGCTGTTATGGCTTGATAGTTCTGACCCAGAGATCACAAAGGGAATATTAGAAGGCATCGGAAAATACACAGTGGAAAATTATGGAAACATACCTAAAACTAGCCAGAAAGGAAGGCAGGGAAGATAACAGGTGCTAGCACTAGGTAGTGGAATATTGTGGAAGCCAATATTTTGGATTTATGCATTAGGATTGTCATTTAAATACTCAGCTTTCCTGTATTCACTGTTCTGATTTTTTTTTCACATGCATACATGCCAACCAATGTCATTCTAATAATGCTGCTTCTTGCTTTTTAGTTTAATGATATCTTGTTGTACACAAGTAGAGGCCTGACAGCATCCAATCAGTTTAAAGTCCATGGGCATCTTCCACTGTATGGCATGACAGTAAGTATTGTGAGAACGTAAGGGATTCATGCTTAAGTGGCCATTTGTGGTCCCATCTTAATTGCTTGATGACTTTCTGCTGGACTGA
The DNA here is from genome assembly GCA_013400915.1 of Pardalotus punctatus. NCBI lineage: Eukaryota > Metazoa > Chordata > Aves > Passeriformes > Pardalotidae > Pardalotus > Pardalotus punctatus. The sequence continues at coordinate 256,306 of VZTX01013248.1, forward strand.
AAGCAGCAGCGAAGGTGAGGGAGTGTCTCTGATTCAGCAAAGTTGGGGTTACATTCTGCAGTGCCTGCAGGGGCTGTCTTGGATCCGGAACCTGTTCCTGCAGCCTTCTGCACAAAGGTGATTATATAGCAAAAGTGAGGGGGTAAAAGGCATTTTTGAGGGCTGCTTCCTCACAATGCAAAGTCCTCTGGAGATGGGTTCTTCGTTTTTTTCAACCATTAATTTGACCATGATTCTTACAAGTAATTCATCACCAATTCGTTACAGACACATACAAGACAAGTAAACAGTAGCGACCATCTAATTTCTAGTAAAAAAAAATCCTGATGTTTCCAGCTCTATATCTTAAAGCCAAAGTAGTGGGAATCTGGCAGCAAAATGTCATTTGGAGCTCTTGTTGCAGTTCTTCTGGAAAACAGCCAGTTCAAGCTAATAGCACCTATTTACCTCTTCTTGTATTGTTTCAAATATATTTTTGCTAATTTCAAAACAATTTCATTCCCTCCATTATTTTCAACAGAACTTCTCAGTGGTTTGTATCTCTTCTATATTGTTCTCCTGAGAACTGAGTTAAGTAGTCTTTACCACAGTAACTGTTTTTCTCTAAACAGTTGCAAGGCTTTATCTAGCATTTCAAGGAATCTACTCAATAGTTGATGGCCATTTGACCTGGACTTGCTCACCACAGAACTGTGTTGTGCTGCAGTTTCCAGAGCATTCCCAGCCTTTAACACATCTTTTTGTACAATAAATCACTCTTCTGATAAAAATACTGCTATTTTCTTTGACACAAAGCAGACAAAGCCATGTTTCTGGTTTAAGAGGTTATTGCAGAACTTACTATTCTTCCAACTTGCAAGACACTGTTTTTATCTTTAATACCTAGCTCAAAGTTGTTCGTGAGCATTTCTCTTAGTTTTATTTTCCCCAGTGGTAAGAGATCATTCAGTTCACTGTTTCACCTTAAGAAATATGTACTTCCTGCAATTTGACTGCATTTGGCCTTTTGTCTCTCAGATGGAAGAAAGTGAGGAGGAATGGGGCGTTCCTCACTGTCTGACGCTACGAGGTCAACACCAATCCATCATTGTTGCTGCAAGGTAATTCAGTGGAGACAAAAATCAGCATGTGAACTGTATTTCTCTGCAGCTGTCACAGTGGGTCAGAGAGGCATCATTTTGTTTGTATTTGTTCCTAAAACAGTCTCCTCAAAGGTATATTCTTTTGTGAAAGCCACTTGTTAAGAAAAAAGTGGATGGGGCACAACAGAGTGGCAGTTGTGCAAGTTGGAACCAAAACTAAATTATCAGAAAAAAAAAAGTGGCATCTTGTGTCTGAATTTATTTATTCAAGTTAAAGTAAGCTTGGCGTGTGTCTGTTTCTTAGAGTTTGCTTTCAGCCTGTATGAAAGTGAATAAAACCTGAATTTTCATTGTTAGTACCCGCACTGAAATGGACAAATGGACTGAGGACATCCAGATGGCAATAGACCTGGCAGAGAAAAGCAGTGGCCCTGCCCCAGAATTACTGGCAAGCAGCCCACCTGACAATAGTAAGTAAATGCCAGAGAGTAGGTTTTAGTCACTTTTGTCAATGTAATTGGAGGTTGCTTCTAAGCAAAGTGGTGAAAAGTGCTGGCCACAGGTCAAACTGGTACATTTGAAGTTGATTTATATACATATCTATATATAGATATATTGATATATGTGCCATTTTAATGTTCTTGTTGATGTTAGCAGAAAGTTTCACTGAATAGAGAAGTGACATAAGCATAATGATTCCAGGAACTGTTTAACATGATTTGGTCAGTGCCTGTCCTTGGAAGGTATTAAAAACACCAACAAAGCATGGTAGTTAGTCTTTAATTCTAACATTTGCAGAAACACATAAAGTAATTATATAAAATATAATAATCTATTTAAAATATGCACAAAATTATTTCTAAAATGGTGTTTTAAAATTAGTTCACAATACTGTGGACAGAATTGATTTGTTTAATTTTTCCAATTATATATGTTGTTGCATAGAGGAAGAAAGATGCTTTTTCCCTGCATTTCATAGAGTCTCCTGATGAAACTACTGTAGACCAGGAATCTGAGGACGACCTCAGTGCATCCCGCACCTCACTCGAACGTCAGTCACCACACCGTGGCAACACTACGGTGCACGTCTGCTGGCACAGAAATACCAGTGTTTCAATGATCGACTTTAGTATTGCTGTGGAGGTATCTGCCTCAGAACGACCTGAACTGCAGCTCCAGGCTCGCTTTTGAATGACAATTTCCTTTTTGCTCCTCCTTAACAAGTGCACTGTTCCCTTGTCTCCTTCTGGGGAAGTTTCAGGCACGCTTATTAAACTGCCTCCCATACCCTCAAGTGATGGCATAAACCATCACTCAAGAAGCATGTATCTGCTCCTGTAGTACAGCTGTGTAAAATCAGTTAGAGCAGTAATTTTCATAGAAATAACTGTCCAAAAAAAAGCTGGTGCCCTTTAAAATGTAGAGCAGTTCAAACTGTCTTAATGCTTTCAGTTGCAGAGGCATTAAGTCGTTGCTCGAGCGGAAAGGATATTGTCTTTAGCTGCTGCAGCCAGAGTTTTAATTATGTGTATTACTAACTTACTTTCTTTACCTAGCCATCTTTTCTGGAACCTTGTCTCATTGCTCAGTCTCATCTGCTTTTTCTTTATTTGCATTTTCCACCTCAAAATAAACCCCCTTTTTTACCCCTCTGATCACAGCTAAGCCAATTTGATACACATCCATCAATTCTGAACTCAACAGCCGAGGTGCAGACATTGTCTTTTCAAAGATTGAAATGAAAGACTCCTAGCTCAGTGTAGGTTTTAGGATGAGGCGCTAAGCCTGGTGAGGTGTTCTTCCTTCACCCAAGAGAGTCCAAGGAGCTCTGTGTGCTTTATCACAGCCCTCATCAAATGGAAATTTATGCTCAATGAAAATGGAAAAAGGCATCTTAAAGCTGAGTGGATTTGCAGTCAAGTGGCAGCCCTCAGACATCAGGCCACCATTGCTCTCGAGAAGATGCAGATGATGCAGAACATAGTGATATAAGGACAGACATATTCATAGTTTGTGTAACTGCCTCTGTTTTTAAACAGAAGGGGAGTTTGTTGCTGAAGTACAACAATGTTATTCTGTACTAGAAAATGCTGACTGTAGAGCCTCATTTTGATCCCACGTAGGTGGGATTTTCCACTCTATACCCTTATATCCTGCAGGGGAGGAATAGTTCAGCACAGGACAAGGTCTAGTATTTTTCCCTAAAGCAGAGGGATTATTATAAATAGACATAAAACTTATACCAGTGACTCATTCTAATGATTAAAACATTTAGTTAGGCAAATCCAACTAGGTCTGAGATGAGTGCTCATTGTTGCTCATTTTTGTTCCTTCCCTGTGCCTCATATGAACACAAAGCAGCGAAGACCAAGCACACCCTGGAGCCATGCGTTATTCTGTGAAAACATCTTCAGCTCCGCTGCTGCTCCATGCGTGGCAGGTCCCGCTCATGCTCACGTCATTCTGTCGGTGCCTCTCACTTCAGCATTATCGTTTATTTTCTTTGTGTCTCTCCCTCCTTTCTGTCTCTCTCGTGGTAGAAGATCCTCTCTCTGTCAGTGACTGTTCCTCCCTACCTGCTGGACTGATCAGTGATCAGCGGCCTGTTTCCATTTCATATGTCTGCTGGTACCGAATGCAAAGCCTGTCCTTTTATGATATCCTCCAGAGTAATGAGGTAACAGAAAATTAAGGAGTACACCTGTAACTTAGGGCAAGGAGGCAGTAGTCCAGATATCAGAGAATAGGATGATTTAAAGGAAAGGCTTTTATGCATATCCAAGGCTGGTGAAAACTGAACTTTTTCAGAAAATTCATTTGCAGTAGCTGCACCAGGACCCCCAGATTTTGACTATTAAGCTTTACAGATTAAGTTATTAGGTTCTGCACTGGATAAAGAGAATGATGTAAACAGCTGTTGTGTTCCCTCACAGTTAACAAGGAATGGGAAGTCATTAATAATTCACTGAGAACTCCCCTTCATTTGCAAGGAACAATGATGCTGTGCTTTACATCTTCACTATGTGAAGTGCAGTTTGTTCAACCAGCCATTAAATACATATACTTGGTTATGGCTTTCTCCTCCTTTTTGTTAAACTATACAAAATCCAGCTGAAAATAAGGTTAACAGTCCTTGTTTTTAAAATCTTTGAAAAGTACCATGTGAACTCCCAGGGTACAAAGAGCTCAATCTCTATCTGCAATTCTAAAGTATGTCATAATTTTCCTTTACATCACAAATTCATGTCAGACTTTCTGTTTCCATTCTGTTTAAGTATCATGGTAAAAGAACAGAGTAGGATTAACAAGACTGAGGTTTAGTAATAGACTGCTGAAAGCCACCTCAATTGATAAAATAATTAGTGTAGTAGTAGCTTTGAGTTTTTGGAAGTACCCAGCTGCAAACAAAATTATATTACATAAAGTACTACTCAGCAGTAAAAAAATGCAGAAGAAAAGTACATCCATTCAGCTGAAACATTTTCATGTACAACAAGGTCACATACAACCAGATAAAAGCAAATAATTTTTCTTACAACAAATAAGCTGCAGGTACCTTTCACTGTTTTACTTGGCTACTTTTGATCTGTTTCAGAACCAGCTGTCTGGAAATCTCCTAAGAAAATTCAAAAACAGCAACGGGTGGCAGAAGCTTTGGGTGGTGTTCACTAACTTCTGCATGTTCTTCTACAAATCGCACCAGGTAACCGACTGGCCAAGTTTGTGTGGTTGGAGAAGACAGTGTGGGGTTCTTTTGCAAAGAGGGAGCAGAGAGAAAAGTGGGTATCAGTCATGGATGCTGTAGGCTGGAGAAGCACTGGTCATGGCTACAGCCTTCACTGCCACTGGCACCCAGAGCAGGGCTTGTTCTCATTCTGCTCCCAGGTCAGTTCTTTCCTGAAGCTTTCAACAGTCACACTACAGATCATTCTTGAAAGCACAGCAGAGCTCACTACTGCTCAGAAGTTGTGCAAGTTTAAACCAAGCTTTTCTCTTGTAACTAAGAACTTAGTAGTGACTTACAAATTTTGTTTACCATTACTGACACTTATGCCAAACAAGAGAGAATGGTGATCAATGATTTAACCCATCTGAGCAAACATCCCACTGCAAAAGTAGGGGATTTCTGTTTAGAATCTTTTGGACTTTGGAATCTCTGCTTGAGCAGGGCATAAGCACAAAGTAATTCGAGCTGCTACATTGTGCTTTCATTGCTATAGAAATCCTTAAAAGATTAAAGAAGGAATTGGAGGATGCTTTACACAAAAGAGCGATAAAGAAATCATTTGCCATACAGCAAAAGGACTTAAGCAGTGAACCTGCTGGGTGGCCAGCACACCTCTAAAGGAGTAGGTGTTTGCAGGCTGAGGATGAACCTGTGTGATGCCCTGCCAAGGGCAAATTATGGATCCTTACGTTCATCAGTTTCAAAGTAGTGAAACTCCAATATATCAGCCAGCTTTCCTGTGAGGAAATACTGACAGGATCAGCCTACAGCAGATCCTTATGCAAAGGGTCTGTAATGATGACCAACTGAAACCAGCAGATAATTAATTTTACTGCAGTTGTCTCTAAGTCTGGTATTTTTCTGCTCACATGTAGAAATGCAGTGATCTTTAAATGAGTGTGTATGTGCCTTCCATTTACTTATGGTGCTCTCTTTACATAGGGGCATTTGATCTGACAGCACTTTTCCATCATCTTTTCAGGACAATCATCCTTTAGCCAGCCTTCCTTTATTGGGATATTCGCTTACCCTTCCTTCTGAATCTGAAAACATTCACAAAGATTATGTGTTCAAGCTGCATTTCAAATCCCACGTGTACTACTTCAGGGCTGAAAGTGAATACACCTTTGAAAGGCAAGTTTGTTTTCTGTGAGAAAAATTTTTTGTTTAATTCCAGGAGCATTCTTCCGAAGGTAGTAGACGTAAAGTTTAATAAATTGGTTCAGTAGTACAGACAGGTAGTTCAGCACAACTGAAGAACCCTTTAAAATTATAAAAGAAATTTTAAACCTGATACCACTAAAATCAAGTAATTGGTTTTGATGATATGGAAGCTGTAATAGTAATTATTGCAAAAACTGAAATTATCCAGTCAAAATTGACTGTATGGGGAGCTCTAGGTCTCAGACTTCAGGAAGCATGTGAACAGATCACAGGACATCTCAGTAGCTCTTCAGAATAGTTTTACTTCCTCTAGTACAACTGCATGGAAAATCCACACCTCAATATTTTTCATAAAAGCAGCTGCTCCTACTACATTTTTATGCCACTTCACCATGTAATTTTTACACCTTCCACTGAACTTCAGATATATGGAGAGCCAGGGAAAAGGCACTACTCCTAACTTGTGGTTTGTGGTTGTTCTTACAGGAAACTAATTTAGCTCTTTTATATGAAGCATGAATATGTCAAAAATCATGATGTCTTAATCACAGAAAGCTATTCTTAACTTTTAGCCATGCCAGTCTTAATACTGTAAACAAAGCAAATTGTATTAAAGTGGTGATAAAATAAAACCACAAAATGCCTTTATCAGTTCTACGAAAAAGAAGTAGGAATTGCAGCTCAACTACTTGTTTTTGCTCTAGAATTAAGAATAGTTGGTCTCAATTGCTCATTGCTTGGACCACTCAGAAAAAAGGTATTTGGTGTCTGCAGAGCAAGTAAAACCACTACTAACTTCACGAATTTCAGGCCCCATAGCTGCTGTCTGTTCTCTCTAAACCTCCTTACAGCTGTGGCAGTTCTATGGATCCTCTTGACTTCCGATAGACTTAGGGGTGAAGTCGGAAGATGTTCCCATAGGCACTGAAAATCAAACTGTAAAACCGATAGCACAGACCATACCTATCAAGAAATCCTCTCCTGGGAACTGACCATTGTTTTGTTTGTGTCTCCCCTCATGCCTCCTCACAGATGGATGGAAGTGATCCGAAGTGCCACCAGCTCTGCCTCACGCACTCGAGCTCTGAGTCACAAAGAGCCTCACGCCTATTGACGGCTAAACAAGCCGCTGTGTTGATTGTCTAGCAGCTGCTGATTTTCTAGAGGACATTTGAAACTCTTTTTCTCCCTCCAAGTTTAGGAAAACTTACAGTTTGGTAAAAGAAGAGAATAAGTATGGTTTTGCAGAAGCTTTCACAATTCCTCAGCAAAACTGTTTAAGTTCTCCGTGTATACAAACTAGCTTGCCATCATCCCAGTGGCTGCGGTTCGTTTCATGTCTCGTATTTTGTCATTCTGTGCTGTTTTTAGCTTGTGCCAGTATTAAAATATTGTCCTTATTAGAGTGCCAAATGCCAAAAGACATTTTGTTGCCTCAAAGATTGCACCTAAAAAAAACCCCAGATGACTGAAATCTGAAAACTTTCTCCTCTGAGGCAAACACTATTTTCTTCTCTTTTCCTAAAAATATATTATTTTTTTTTACCATGTTAATCTGTAGACTGCTGGGCTTTTAAATGTAGATGGATTTTCATAGTATAGAATATAATTATATATACAGCAAGCAGTCTAACAGGAATGAGATAACATTCAGATTCCATGGGTTTTTTTCCCAGTCTTTCTACATTTAATCAGCAACGATTTACTAATTTTCTGTTTAACAAGGAAGCAGTTTACAGCTCATTCACATTTCCCTTTGGGGTTACAAATCCATGTGGTATAAATAAAGTATAGGGTTCTTATCTAACCATTTTCTTGGTGCAAGTTGACCAAATTGTTCATCTGTTGGCTTTGAAAAGTGAGTACTACTTGCAAGACGAAAAATTTTTAAAATAATCCAGTGCAATATTATTTGGGCTGTTAATGTACTGTGAATGGTATGTACAAGAAGAAATTAAAGGCTGTGGTGACATTCTGCTGTTTGTTTTACGAACTTGAAAGAAAACCCGTATGCTACAAGAACTGCAGCTATTTGTGATTCATTTGTACTGTTTTGGTAACTACATTGCTCTAAGCTGGGGGTGCTACCAAAGCCCCAAGTTTTCACACTGCTTGCTACACATACCAAATTGATTTCCAGTTTATTGTTGGAATTTCAGTCTTTCCCTCTCTCCTCTGGGGCTCAGGTAGACAGACAGCAGCAGAATTACTCGTTTCATATGCCTGGCTTTAACATCAGCTGCATAAGCTGGTGGCCCACAGAGAAGGTTGGCAGCACTGAATCTACAAGGCTTAGATGTTTTCCCTCATGTTTGAAGAAACACTTCTCACAAGGGTGATGGAAAACTTCCATTAGTAGAAGTTTGATGTGCTGGTAACACCCATCACCATGACAGGCCTTGGAGGAAGCACGGTGCTCAGCAGAGGGGGCCTGAATGTCAGTCTGGGAAACGAAGCTGGGGAAGTTCTAACCCTGCTTTTTCTTCATCCAGCTGCTTGCTTTGTTACTGGCTTATGTGTGTGCGGTGTGTAAAATGGCTTATTACAGCTTTGCTCACAACAAAAGGGAATAAAATACCTCACAATATCATTGTACATATGCCTGTTTCGAGACAGTAAAGCCTTCTTTCTGTTACCCCTGACCCCAAACATACCTCCATCCAAGACGAGGAGGGGCTCCTAGCTCCTTAGAAGGAGCAGCAGTCCCCACGGCCAAATCCAAGCAGACCCTGACAAAGGGAAACTTTTCAGTGTATTTCCTTCATCTGCATGGAAACCATGGGCCGGCAGCGTGCTGCAGTTGCTCTTCTCCTCACCTACTGCCCCTGGCTCCCAGTACCAACGCAATAATCACACGAACCCCACAGCATTGCCTCTGGCTAGGATGTGCTGAAGGACAAACTTGGAAAGTAAGTAGGAAAATCTGAAGCCCATTTTCCCAGCTGCAGGTCCCATTGCCTCATCCATTCCAAGCCTGGGACCCTGCTCTGTAGTAACATACAGGAATTCCAATGCTTCTTTACTGACTGGGAATGTGAACAATGATGGGTGTAGTGAGGAAAAGAGGAAATAAAACAGCATAGATGAACAACTCAGCTGCAGCTGTACGGGTCTGGAAAAACAAAGCTGAAGAAGCAACAGCACATGATGTTGCTATGACGTAAAATGCTGCAGACCTGATCCCTCCAGAAATTATTACTAAGCCATAAATTAGTACCTGTAACACCTTATAAGACAGGGCCCTGCCTCTCCCCTTTAGAATTGTTATCTATAACAGTGAAAAGATTTTTTTTAATGGCAATTAAATTAAGGGCTATTAAGGGCCGTGCCCTTAATTCAGCCAAAATTGAATTTTAGTTTAGATCCCTGGAGCTTGTTGGATACAATCTTCATTTAACTGCTATCTGCTGCAGTAGTTTATTCTGAGCTCTCAAATGAAGTAATCCCTTTTCTCAGTATATTTCATTTTCATACAAGGTAAATTTGGGAAATAAGGCAAAGACCAAGATACAGTGATACTTATATTGTTAATAGCAGAAACCAAGCTAGGCTGTGGATGCAACTTCAGAGTACCCACCTAATCACCATTTTCATCTTTTTGTATTATATTTTTCCTATACAAAAAAAAAAAATTAAGATTTTTTTCTTGCCTACTAGTGTGATTTTTTTAATCCTTTTTTAAAATGGAACCATGTGAACTGCTGTCACTTGTCAGCATCCTTCTAGTTGTCTATTCCCAGGGTTAACCCAAAACTGAAATGACAGTACAAGAGTAAAATCAACTGTCTTGATGGTTTTATCTTGGAAACAGGTGGAATCCACATGTGTGAATAAAACTCAATGTACTAGAAAACTGTAATATACAATCACTTATTTTTAACCCTGCTTCAAATCATATTGCTGCCTGTTCAGCCAAGCAGGGCCTGCAGAGTGGCATGGTCACTGTGCCAGGTAAGGAGCCATTGCTAAACACAGCTCTCTCAGCAGCAGGAAAACCTCAAACTGGGCACTCCAGTAGATTTACTGCTGGTGGTGTTATTACTCACCATGAAATAGCTGCCAGTTTCAAATAATGAACAAATTAAAACAAAACGGGGACTTTACTGCCATAGGAGATTGCACCACATGCAATGGGATCAGAAAAGCCCGCACTCCTGTGGTTTTTTCAACAAGACTATGCATCTCCACCATTTATCTGCTGTCTAAACCTCTGTTAAGATGTGTTTGTTAATATACCTCCAGCCTACCTTTTTTCAGAACATTGTAATTAAACAACATTGACACCTTAATGCCTTTGTAAATTCAGCTGAAACCAGACAAAAATGACAGCCTGAAAGACAAGTCAGCATGTAGGGAAAAACATGCTGTGATTGCAGAAATCTTGATAAAAGTCTCAGACTAAAGAGGAGGAAAAATTCATTTTAGACACAAAACCAGGTGGAATAGCCTACTATTCCCTCTGCCAAGAGCAAAAGAGAAGATGAAGCAAGAGCTGAAAAGCCCAATTTTGACCATTCTTTCTATACAGGACCAATTACATGGTCTTTGCCCTCAAAAGCACAGTTTATGTATGTGCAAGGAGATGCACAACTCCAGTTGCAACAGCACATGGACAGACACTCCCTCCACCCTGGGGGCACAGTAAAGCTGGTAGGGGACAAAATAATTGGCAATGTACCACATAGTCAGTTTTTAGCAGTAGAAAATAGTAATGAAGTACAGTTACAGGTGTGCAGCTGTCACACAGTTTGTCACCAGTTAAAGGTCCAGTCCCTGGGGGGGTGAGCAAATGTAATTTGTTGTGAGCACTTCATCAGTTTCACTGGGCTGGCAGGATGGAGACTGCAAGTTGGGTTTTAAATCACTACCATCTGTAAGTGCTACAAATTCTGAGATGATTACCATTAAAAACCAAACACTGATTTATAAACTTTTTACATGCCATTACTGACACGTGGGCAATAACTGCTCTAGAAGCCCACAAGAGCATCCCCCTCCATGGAAGGGGCGCTGAATCTCATCTGAATCTCTTACTGATCGCTGAGGTGACAACATTTTATGAAACTTTTCCTTGTTATTTCTAGGTCATAGAGTTTACAAGGAGGTTATTATGTTGGTCTAGAGTGACGAGTAAAATTTAAATATAGCTATAAACAGGCAGCAGCATTAGAGAAAACAAGATACACACTTTAATGGTCCTTCGTAATCATGTGTTAAAGGCAGCAGGAAACCACTGCATACGATTTGTCTATGGCATATACTCAGTACTGTTACCAGCACATCTGCAAAACACACTTAAAAGGAGCAAGCAGATTTGTGCTACACCTTCAGCTCCTCCCTAACAGCTTACAAAAACGATTTGCAATTGTCCTGATCCTTGCATTACACTCGTGCTTATCAGCACACAGGATAGATAATCTTCCAATCATAACACTTCTGAAGGCAAAAACACATTTCCTTCAAAATAAGGTTACTGTAAAACTACTACAAACCGGTACCACACTGTTTTAAAAGTAATGTCACATAAAGTAGTGAGAGCTAAATGAGACATTGCCCAAGAACATTTAGAGGCAGATGATGGGGTGACAGGGTACAGGAGGATGGGAACTCACACAAAGTGGGCTGCTTTGCAGTGAGGTGCCAACAAACACACCCTCACTTTCCCCCTCCTCCTGCACAGTGGGGCCAGAACACCCCAGTTAAAACATTCTGCAATAATCGTTTCATCTTCTGTACCCACAAGCTCACAACGCTTGGAGCTGTGAAGGAACCGTGGCATTGCAGAGTGAAGTTTCTGCTTTGTTACTACACCTAAAGCATTCTGTGCAATAGCACATCGTCCTTCAGTAAGCCAGTCAGCAACTACAAAGTGCAACTGCAGGGAAAATTAAGGTTAAAAAAACCAGTTTACACATCTGAGAGTTACAAAAAAGCAAGCCTTCAGTTCAAATAACTGATTTTATTGTTTTTAAACAGTGAGTTTATTTACTGCCTAATCATGAAATCCCTGACAAGTAAGCAGTTCTACTAATTTAAATGTTTGCATAAATAGGGATAGCTTGTCATTTAGTATAGTCAAGACTGAATGAAGTACTACCTGCACAGAAAAATCATCAGTGCACCACTGTAACACAGACATGTTTTTAGCATGAAAAACCTCTCAAAAATATCAATACACTTCTTTTTCTCTGAGAAACTGAGGTGGTGCTTCTTTCAAATGAAGCTCCTCTTCTGTTACCAATATAGACCTGATTTTTAAAGCATCAATACCTTTCAATAGCAAATGATTGTACTTCTACATTCAAGATACAGCACGCTTTTTTTTTCAGTGAATCTCAGTTTAAGATAGTCTATATTTAAATAATCTGTATATTACATATAAAAATACACATCTCTACCATAAATGAGGTCTTGTCTTCTTCTAAATACCCAAGCCTTTTGGCCACCTGCCCTCGCCATAAGTCTTACTCATCTTAAGCTCCAACACATTCATCAAACAAGTTCTGCCACCATCTACTCAGAGAAGTATTTCTTCAACATACAGTCCTGGAACACAACTAAAATGCAACTCAAAACACATATGTATAACTTTCCAAATGAGTGTTCAAAGAGTGTAGCTTAGAATTTAATTCAGTTTGCTGATTGAGAAAACCTTGGCATTCAAGCCAGCAGCATAAATTTAACTTCCCCACTCTGTCTCAGAGTTCTGTGCATCTCCAAGTAAGCTCACTTTGATTTCAAGTCCTTACATGAACAGATGACTAGGAAATAGCTTACACTAACCAATTTATATTTCCAGTGCAAACACACCTGCTGATTTCCATGTGCAGTCACAGCACACAGATCTATTGAAGGCTGAATGTTCTCATATTGAGACATCAGCAGGTAAATTTCCCATTGCACCACGTTCATACACACATTTCACAAAAGCAGTGAATTGTTTCATCAAGAGTGAGCCTATCCATAACACTTAAGAGCACACTAAACAACATAATTAAATATATTAATCGAAGTGGAGTTGTAAAACATTGCTCAAACTTTAGCATTGCTCAATTTACCTTAAATTCCCTTAGCCATAAAGGAAACCCATTACCTCATTAGGCTGGCAAATGAGTAGTGCCTCAAAGCACGGCCACAAGATGAACACACACCCACACTTCTTTCAACTATTGTTTCAACCTGGGCAGAAGTTTATTAGCTCTGTTAGCAAGACAGTGTCCTCTTACTGTTAAATTCTTAAATTAATAAATTAAGGCTATTAATATGCATAGACTAAGGGCTACCATGGTGATAGGAAGTCCTGGAAGGAGGACCTCACCAGCTTCCACAATGGTCAGTGTACCTGGGTTTCTCGTACCAAACCAGGCAGGTATGCCTATACTTTTAAATGCTAATCCTTTCTGTTCCAAAGCTCCTATCTATATATTTTTTTTTAAAAGAATATACATATATAAGTTACCTCACTGTCATGCAAAGCATAAAGTCATCAATTTCTTCATTAAAAGAAGGCAAAAATGCTCTCTTAGCTACTGGAATAAAAAGTACCTGAATATAGTCTTGGTGAAATCAACCAAGGTAAACCTCAGAGTAACACTGTGAGAGAAAAAAGAAAAACAAAACCAAAAATAGCAGCTACCTAATCAACAGTGCATACAACTAATGAACTAATGTTACTTTTTTCAATGTCTATAACACCTGAAGTCAGCTACCAAGAAGCCCTCATAGGAATAGTGTTAATTTCAAAATTCAGAATTTTCAAGAAGTAGCTTTTCTCTGGGGAGGCAAGTAGTAGGACCCAGCACACAGCACTCGGGCTGTTTTGCAGTCTCTCATCCAACATCTATCAGTTTTGGTAAAGAGATGCACAGATCGAGGCAGCGAGACCAAATATTGAATCTGTGGATAATTTTTCTTTTATGCTGAAAGACATTAATTTTAATGATGAAAATAGGCATGATAAAGAAATACTTGCCACTGTCTCAGAATCAACACCTTAAGGAGATATTTCAGTATAAATGAAGGGAATAAAGATTTGTGTGAGTATTCAAACATGTTCAGGTGAAAAAAAGAGTGTGTCTGAATTTCACTACGAGCTTCACAAATATCTGTTACTAAAACTGAATGACTTCAGAATTTGCATTGGCACAATTTAAATTGAAGATATGAAAGAACTAATTCTCTAGGAAAAACAATAATTTAAATCTAAAGCTTTGAGAGATCAGGTGTATGAAATTTAAAACAACTAGAAGTAGTACCATAATTAGAAAGTCACGCTTAGAATATAGATAAAAAGGAAAAAATGCTGGAGAAACAGAATAAAATCGTGTCTGTGCTGAGGTACAAATAGAAGGTTCCATAATACAGGATTAACTCTTTCAATGGCAAATACTTCACATACAAAAATCAAACCAAGATTCACTTATCACATAATTCAAACTTTACACGTAATAAAGGCAAGGCAATACTCAGTTATGGCCTGTCAAATAGTTATCCCACTAGCATTATCTACAAAAGCACTTTACCATTTTGTACACAGTGATTCCTTATGCACATTGAAAGGCTTTCTGTTAAAAAAGACATTATATACATATCTGTACACAATTCCAACAACCATGCTCCATCTCCCAGTGGAATTCTTAAAGCAAGATACCTGAGGTTTCTCAATATCTTCAATTTCTCTATCACAAACCTAAATATACATTTCAGATTTTACAAAAGGACACCTCCCTGGAATATGTGCATTATCATTTAAAAAAAATTATAGCTTTAAGGAGCTGAAAAAGATTGCCTCCATCCAAGAGACTTCATTTTCACTCTTGCACACGTAGAAATGTCCTTCCTCCCAAGGACTTTCCAGAGACTGAGAGGCAGAACAGCATTAGGGTGCACGCCTTCAATGCAGACACCATGGGATATCTGCTGTCTTAGGAAAGTCAGGAAGAGTATGTCAGTAGGATGAAGAACTTCCTCCAGCTAGCGAGTATCTGAAGAGAAAAAGAAACAGTTACTGTTGCAGCTTTTAGAAAGGCATTCTACAAGCAGCAATGAAGTTATTCCATTTTATGCTGTTGAAATTCCAGCCTTTCTCCTTGCACAATGGCATTCGCCAGTGCCACCACACTTTAAAGGAAGAGCCATGGAGCTGAACAACATGTGAAATACACCCTGTTAGAGTATCTTTCCTAATAAACAGCAACAACCTGTGCTCAAGTGTGTTACTGAGCAGCACATAATGATGGAAGAACATTTAGTGACTCCAGCTTCCCTACTTTGCAAGTTTACATCAAATCTTTTCAAAATATTATGAGGCCAGGAAACCTGTATTTCTTGGTCTAAGCAGATTCCTAAATCATCCAAAGGTTAGGAATCCATTAAATCATTTTAATCACATTAGGTTTCCAGCAAACTTCATCAAACATCCAAGATCAAAACTGGAGGGGGAAGGTAAGTGGATTCACTCACATAACTGGGCAGCTATTCTGAGGGTGCCAATCAATTCATTCAGACAAACTTACAAAATCAGTTCTAACCAATCATAAGGGGAAATGAAAATGTCATTAGAAACTTGTTGTTGAAAACTTACCTTCAGTAATGGGCTCCCAAATTGAGAGAATATTGAATGACCTAATGACAGAGCATACTTCCTGTACCACTCAAACAAGAAGGAACTATTTTTTCAGGATTTGACTAGCTCCAAAAAATAGTTTTATCCACAAGGGAAACCTACTAAGCTATGGAATGATTCAAGCTCATTTTTAGTGGGAGATCTTGCTATTCATTCTCTCCCTTTCTGCAGTTATTATCCCATACTAGCTGGAGTATCATCCCTGAAAAGAAGACAAAGTTCACCCAGATGTGATCCATTGACATTCTCTATGAAAAGTTTTCTCTTCCTGAAAGAGAAAGGAAGCCTGCCTCCACTGTCCTAAGACATTATGACCAAGAAAAAGAGTAACAGTCTGAGGAAGCAGAAAACAAGGAGAACAATGCTAAATAGGTATATAAAGGGTTCTGAAATCTTAGGACAAAAATAATGAATGTTGCTGTTGTGACAGCACAAGTAAGATCACCTCCAGCATCCCCAAAAATGCCCATATCTGGGCACTGTCTCCACATGGTCATTTTCAGCCTCAATTGCAGCATCAATTCTTTGAGGTTTCCAGTTCCAGGAAGATCCTGTACCAGACTGATAAAAATATGACACTGAAATATTAGCTGATGAAAGACTGGATTCAATTTTGGAACCCCTAATGGAAACAAACTGAGATTTAAGATCCAGAAACTCTTTGAAGTCTGCCAGGATCAAATGAGATAGAACAGGACATCTGGCATTAGAAGTAACCTTTCAGCACTAGAGATGCTGACTGGGCTTCATTCTTAACAGCCCATAAAGCAACAAACACCACTGCTTGCAGGTTTCTTGGCACTGGTTTTTACTGAAGGAGAAAGTGTCAGCCTGGAAATCCTGTGCTTCAACTTCAAAGGTGCGAATTCTTAAACTGTACCATGCTGTGGTTAGAGACAGTGTAAGGGAGACACCTGCTCAGGGCAATCTTTTTCCATGTAGGAGTAGTCCATGATTAATCACTGACGTAAGTTTTTTCTAGTACCAAGCAATCCAATCTGGCTGCTGTAAGATTCACAATACCTGTGGGCTCCTGATTCAAGGCTGCAAGAGGTTAATGCCTCTTCCAGCAGCAATTCTGAAATTTATACCCCTCCTCTTCTCTTGTGCAGCATTTAAAAGAACAAAAAATTGAGTTTTTGTTAAGAATATATTCCTAAGGCAGTTAGAAAATCTCATATGAAATTTGGCCTTTTGAAGTAAGACCAAATACTGGTTTTGGAGATGCCATCAAAATGCCATACATAATGTCTTTAATGAATGAACAAGAAACTACTGACTACGTGGGTGACAGAAACACAGACCAACTGAACAGCTGATTTATCCACATGGGTAAAAGAAACAAAAAGTGACACAGAGCGCTCTCTGCAACACACACCCAGACACCAAGAAAGTGTGTGTCCCTTATGTGAACTGCAAAGGGAAAAGCCTGTCCAGTCTCATTTGACACACAATATGCACACCAACAGGATGAACATATATATGTGCTATCACCTGAAGCTAGAAATTAGAACTGCTGATATGATTAGTTTTCTTTTCCAAAATGCAAACACAATTGCACAAACTGCAGGCACAAGTGGTTTTCTTCTCCATTAGAAAAAGAAACTAATTCTTTCAATTTAACACAAGCCAAATATTTGTAGAATCAGATGTGCAGCTTTCTGCAAGCCAGACTGAAACAGTTTCATTACCTCTGAAGTCTCTGCACAAGGTGTGACACCATGGTATCTGCAATGCCTGGACAAGACTCTTCAGCTAAATAAACTGCCTTCCTCAGTTCTTCTATGGAATCTGTGTTACCACCACACACTTCACTCTTCTCTTTCAACTGAAAGGAAACCAGGAAGAAATATATTAGTAAGATATTAATAAATATTTCTATACACAATATAACGCAGAAGCTTGTTAGGAAGCAACCGTCAGCATTCACAATGGCAGCATTTGACTTTCATCATACACCCTCATATACTTTTTACATGAAGAAGCAAGTCTTTGCAGTACTGATCAGGATGTCATTCATCCTCACACATCCTTTTCAGTATGCTCACAGTCAAAAATTACAACAAAGTATCCCAAGGAAAAAGCAGTATTTACCTGTAGCTGTTTGGTTTCAAGATGCACTTCCTATACTTTCTTTAGTTCCTACACTTACTTGCACACCTATAGCTTATACATATACACTGCAGCAATTTTATTAACCTCTTAAAATTATCATATATTCATAAATTCTTCTCTTACCCTTCATATATTCTTTTTTAAAGCTGTTTTTCAGTATTTGGGGGAGAAGTATAAAAAAAAATACAAAATTCAGAATTGGAACAAAATACAGTTTTCAACACTGAAATTTGAAAGTCAAATTCTTTAAGATCTGGTCCACAACTGTACCTTGGAACAGTGAAGAGCCTGAAATTTGTAATAAGATAAATACATAAAGTAATGTCAAAAGTAGAATGCTGCAATCCAAACACTTACACACCTTTTTCTTGACATGTTCATTGCTTTAGGCCAGCATGGCTGATGTTACTACCATGCACAGGAAGTATTGTTAGATCTCAAAAGCAGACACACATGAAAGCAAAATGCACAGCTAAAACTTAACACAGCAAGTTCAAAATGGATTACAGCAACCTTAGGTGTCATTCATCATATTCCTAAATTTTTTCAGAGACATAGATCTTGGAATTGTTAAGTTTTAAAACAATAACTTACCTCTTCAAATAAAGGGGATATAACTGTAGACAGGCATTGGGATAGAGGCCTCTTTGGGATATCCTTTTCCTTTAAAGAAAAAAAAATTCTGACCAATTTTATTTCTGAAAAAAAGCATCCTCGTATTCTAATGAGACAAAATATAGTTCCAACATGCTACAATTTTATAAAAACTCTGTTTCCATATATGTAAAACGTTCTACAACATACTATTCCAAAGCAATGTGGAAAATAGAGGCTGAATTAAAATTTGAGACTGCAGTACCTCAAAACCTCCAATCTCCCACAATCCTACTGAGCATGAACTAAATCATAGACATGCTGATATTTAGTACTGTCTTGGGGTGATGTCATGATGTGCCTGTATTTCCCATCATTTGTGTGCATGCCCAGAAATGCGGTCCAGCAGCCGGGAGCAGCTCTGCCGGGCAGGCGGTTGTTTTGAAACTCTCCTGCCTTCTCGGCCGAGGAGTGAGAGGGAGGAAGGGACATTCCTAGCTCTGGCTGCTGCTGCTGCTGCTGTGGCTGCTGCTAGTTTTTCCCTGGGATTTGCTTCTTTGTTGTCTCCATTCTGGACTTTTGTTTTCCTCGACTTGCTTTCCCGCCCAAGAACCTGAGCAGCCCCCAGAGGACAGGAGACAGGGATCCTCCAGGGAGCCACCGGAGCAACTGCACCCGGCTCTCCGGGGATCCCCGGAGTGGGGGAAGCTGCACCTGAGGAAAAGGACACTAAAGTTCTTCAGTTGTTTACTCAGGTTTAATAATTCTTTTTCCCCTTTCCCCTTCCCTTGTGCCTTACAGGGCACCCTGCGTGTTTTATTAAATAAACAGTTTTCTTTTCTTTTCCACTTTCATCCAAGAAATTCTGTTGTGGTGGAAGGAGGGGGTGTTGGAAGTCTGCTTTGGGGAAGGTGTTTATTCAGAGTGCTTTCCACCTAGAAAATTTGTCTCTAACCCGAGACAAGTACATTCATCCCATATGATACAATATTTTTCTTATATTTCTCCAGAACTTTCAGAGCCTGCACAGCAACCATCAGCTCTGGCCATACAGGTTGCAGAAAACACAGTAGAGCAGTTCCTAAAAATCCTTTCTTCTGGGTTGTTTGGGGATTTTTTGGGGGGCACAGGCACATTCTATTTTTTGTTACATTGCAGCATTTTTTCCTTAAAAGACCAAAATGCCTTCCCCAAAACTCCAGCCTAGATTTGCACTGTACTGGCTTTTGTCTACTATACAGAAGGAAGATTTTAAAAACACAATATTGCCTGGTCTTCATCCATTGACTGTATTTCAGAAACTAGAGAAATAGTTTGGTACATATTTTGTCAACTACAATAAAGGGCACATTAACAGAATGCTTCAAGACTTACTCAGAAGGTTATGTGAAAGGGAACTGTAGAAAATACATTTTTAGCGAAAGTTCTGGAAACTTCACAATATAAATGCTTTTAAAGGCATAAAATAAAAATCACACCACTATATTAATAAAGCAAGAATTATCTCCATGAATTATAAAGTCAATATTTTGAGCACCTTATTTCTTTGCAACTCCAAAGGCTGGGCTGCTCCATTCTCTAGATTCTTGGGGTCTTTTTCTCTTATTGTAAAGATCCACTCTTCTGAATCACTCCCACCTGAAGCCTGACCATCTGCTTCACTTCAAGAGAGAGGGAAAAAAAAAAAAATTTATTACCTACACTTTACTGCTGATGTTCATTCAATATACACACTAAACATAAAAACTACAGTCAAGACCAAGATCAGGATTCTATTGTGCAGGCCACTAAGTATAAAGAGAAGCATAAAAATTACGGTAACTTATCTTTTGGGGAAATTAAAAAAATTAAACCAAGATATTTCACCAAATGTAAGGAAGTGAGGCATTACAGATTGAAAACATTTTCCGAAGTTACATTAAAAAATAACATGAAGTATTTTATTGCTATCTGAAAACTGGTTTTAGCAGAGTACCTCAAATCATTAGGGATGGGGAGGAAATGAAAAACTTAATTAACTTTTCTTGCATAGAAAAATAGTTAAGGCACTGAAACTGTGATCACTGGAAGGCATGATGCCATAAATACTGTAAACAAATGCACAGCTATAATGTCACCCAAGAAATAACCTGATGCATGCAGCCTGGAATTGCAGAGAATAGTTGTGTTTTCTTTACTATGAGGAATTTAATCCATTTGTGAATAAATTGACGACCTCTTCACTTGAATTTCATTTGCACAGTGTTACTTGGCTGGGGAGTGTGAGACCTTCTGCCTGCACAACAGCTGGCCTTATGTCTAGGAAGAACCCTGAACCCTCCATAAAAGGGAAGGTAGCACAGAATATGGGCCAGAAGAGTTGCTCTCAGTGACTGTTACTTGCATGACACGCATGGCCACACTGAAATTAAGGTTCCATTCATTTACCAAGGTCACTAAGCTGAAAAGCTGCAAATAACAGAACACAGGAATATATGTGCTAAAAATAACTCCTTGGATCCTTACAAAGGATATTTTATAGACTCATCAAACTTACGTATCTGAGTCATCAGAACTGGAGTCGTCATGACTTTGTTCAGACTTCCATCTCTTGTGCCTGTCAATGAGGTCAGCCAAGTAAGATGTTTTCTTGGAGTTTCGTAAAATGAATTTGTGTTTTAAAAGCTCTTTTGCAGTAGGTCTCTTAACAGAAAAAAAGAGAGGTTTGGGGTTTTTTTACTGTGTTCGAAAGTGTTAAGTGACTCACTATAAAAACAAACCCAGAGTTTAGTCTTGATACAAATGAGATTTTAAATATATACAGTATCTAAAAATATACCTGTCACTTATGTCACACCATATTACAAAGGCTGAATGACACTTATTCATGCAATTCATGTAAAGCAGTCAAGTTCTCTACTATACACTGACAAACATGAAACTCACAAAGCTTGGGTCCTTGTTTAAACAGGCCTCAACAAATTCTTTGAGGGATTTACTGAAGTTTCCTTCCAGCGTTGGTGGATTGTTCTTAGGAATGAGGAACAAAACTTTCATTGGATGTAATTCTGAATGAGGTGGCTCTCCTTTTGCAAGTTCTATGGCTGTTATGCCTAATGACCAGATATCTGCCTGTAAGAAACAATGCTTTAAGATTAGTTTGGAGAAAGAAAAGAAAGGGTTGGCTTGCTATTCTAGTTTAACCAGCAACACACATCTGCTTGCTCACACCCTCCCTTGGTGGGATGGGGGGTAGGGGAGGAAGAGCATTTGAAGGGCAAAGGGGAGAAATGGAAATAAATAATAATTGAAATAAAATAACAATAATAAATTGTAATGAAAAAGAAAATAACAAAGAGAGAGAAATAAAACCCAAGAAACGCAAGTGATATAAGTGGAAACAGCTGCTCACCAAGAGAACCAACCAGAAAGATGCTCAGCCAGTCCCTGAACAGCAGACCCCAGCCCACCTTCCCCTGGTTTTATCACCGAGCATGAGGCCATATTGGTATGGAATATCCCTCTGGACAGCTGGGATCAACTGTCCTGGAGATGAGTCCCCTCCCAAGTTCTTGTGCACCCCCAGCCTGCTTATTGGTGGGTGAAAAGCAGAAGAGGCCTTGACTCTGTGCAAGTGCTCCTCAGCAACAAGGAAAACATTCCTGAGTTATCAACACTGTTGCAGCACAAACCCAAAACACAGCCACATATCAGGTACTGTGAAGAAAATTAATTTTAACCCAGTCAAAACCACCACACTTGTAGAGGTAGATTTTAAGCTTTACTGTAAATAACTTCATATGTAAACCAGTTTTGTTATCATTGTTTTATGTCATGAGCCACATAGACCAAGTAAGCGGAGTTTCTTGGTTGTCTTCACTCTACAGTATAAAATAGCTCTACTAAGTAGAGTTTAAAACTTTTCAAAATCAATGCTATTACACCAAAAAGCAATGGTAGAGTTGTTATAAACTAGCATTTTATCTACCATATTCAAGTACACTATGTAAATATGGAGCAAGTGTAAAATATTTACATAAAGGAAAATGTTAGAACTTGCACAAGGTTTTTCCTCAATGTAATTTATCTAGTACAACCATCAGAAATTTAGTAGATTATAGCATAACTTTCCTGGGGTTTAGCACTGTCTAATGTATCATTCTTATTCACAGACTAGAGAAATGCAGTCTTGAACAGTAATATTCAGCTTTTGGTTCTCTGAAAGTTTTCACCATCAAAATGTGCTACTCCTTCTAGGGAATGCTGTCTCCCTTGATACAAATCCTATTGCAAATCTGCCTGAAGTAAAGTGAAGCAATGCATTATAATTATCTTGTGTTTTGCTGAAATCACAGACCCAAAATCCAAGACAATGGATAATAAACCTGTCAGAAAGGTAAAAGAAAAAAATTTCCCATAAACATCTGTTCCAAGGACAAGATACCAATTAAAAATACTTATGTTTTGGGTTTTTTCTGTTTCTTTTTAAGTGAAAGCAGAACAAAGACTTGTTCTCAAGAAACAGGAAAGATCTGACATGAGCTGTCTGGTTTTACTCCCAAACAAAGCATTTGGGATTTTGCTATGCTGTAAACAGATCTATTCCCAGGTACTGGATAGACCAGAAATTTCATTTATCACTGCTGTCTTTACCAAGTATCCCTCAACTCCACCTGTGTCTGCCCCGTGGAGTCTCATGGTTATCTTTGATTGACTTGTACACATCCATTCCACCATCACAGCCACACTGCCTGGCCCCAAACAAGCTCCTCCGTCCTTGTTCAAACAGTATCCTACTGTTAAGAGCTCAGTTACTTAATTTTGCAAGAATGAAAAACACAAAAAAAATCAGAGTCAATTAGCACACCACCGAATTTATGAAATGCCATTTTGTTAACCCGGGTTACAGAACAGTTCCTGAGCACAAAGAATTACATAAGCACATGAGCCCCGAGTTTCATTTATCTTAATAAGTGCATTATCAGCTAAGTTCTCCTCAAGCCTAATTGTGAGTAACTTCACTTTTGCAGGAAAACTTTTCTTGGTTACAAAAGAAAAACGTTACTTGCGAAGATGAGTCTGCATGTCAACAACTGAGCATTATTATTTCCAATTTACTCAGCATTTCAGTCGCTCAAGAGAAAAGTGTTAAAGCCGTATAAATGGATATATTTTCTTCTGCCAGACTTTCAGTTACAGGTGGAGCATGTGTATATATAAGTGTAAACATCAAATTTACATGTGTATGAGTACAGAGATACCCCCTTGCACACACATATATGTATATAAATACTTCCTTTTTCCCCTCACATATTTCTAACTCTACTGCTAGTGACCTTTCTCCACAAAAATGAACAAAAAAGTGCAACAAACCATGGCTGCACACTAGATTCTTTAAGTCCAAGATGTGTTTTGGCAGCCCATTCCTGTTGAAAACGTCAAAAAAAACTCACTCCATGTTCCTCCGGAACCATATCCTCCTCTCTCACACATAAGAAAGGAAGTACCAATTACATGTGTATCCAGTTAGGCATTTCTAGGATGCACTTGACTGTCACAAGGAACCCCCAGAACAAGCACAAATCAGTCCTCCAAATGAGGAGGGATAAGTGTGACTTTAGGGAGTGGTGACACTAGGTTATCATTAAGTTTTATCACATGTTGTGATTTTTACAGTTTCAAATCTTGAACAAAAATTCTTCTTCCAAGTTCAGAAGACAGTCAGCAAGTCACTAGTAACTACTATTTATTGCAATATTGCTGTAAGCCTTTCCTCTTCTAACCTAATGAGTAAAACTCAGTCAGATTTTGAAGCTCCTGTAAGTCAAAGAAAATAAGCTATGTGCAAGAGAAAGCCATTTTTAAATTAAATATCTATTTTTTATAGTATAAGTTTTAGAGTAGAAAGGACAGAGAATTAGATATGTGAAAAATGAAGCATATTAAGAAAACATGTTTTCATTTAAGAAAGGAATCAATACAGGAAGAAGTACTGCCAAAAACTAGAGCCCTTTCGAGCTTTTATTGGGAATCTCTCATCATGTATTGAAGACTCATGTCCGTGTGATACTGCAGACTGAAACAGCCAGAATGGAGAACTAAAGGCTGAATCACGCTTTGGCCAAGTGATGATCATTCACAGGAGCCAAACCTCAAAAATACCCCCAACCAAACAAAACCAAACCAACCAAACAAACAAAAAACTACAAAAACACACAAAGGAAAAGAACACCCAACACCATTCAAAAGAAAGTTCATTCAGCTTCAAATTGGGAATTTGGGTCATTTAAGATTCCAGAGGCTCTACAGAGTTTTGCTTGTAATTTTTAAATAGCCTCTCTACAGAAAGATATCAAATATGGAATTAAGAAATACTGCTTCCTAGGCTGAAGTCAATCATGGCAAGCTCCTTACACGAGGGTGGAAAAACAGCTCAACCTGTCTCATTGTATGGAGATACAACCAATCAACAAATCCTTAGAGTTGAATCAGAGGAGACGGATAAGAAAGATGAGCTCAGGGTAGAACATAAGGAACTACTGCTAATTATCAAAGAGAAAGCTGATCTTAACACAAGTGGGGCTTGAGGGTGACCTGTGTTTCAGACATAGAGCTGCACCAGTGGGTCATGGGGCTGGGCAAAGAGTCTTCCCTGATACCATCAGTGTCCTGCTGAGGTAGCCAGGCCAGTGTGGGGCAGGGAGAAGGCAGGGCAGCAAAGAGCTGTATAAGTACCTCAAACAAATAGAGCCATAAAAAGCAAGCAATCAACACAATGATCTTTGAAAAAAGCAATAGGCTTGAGCTGGCATTAATGCACGTATTCCTTCCTGGCAACCAGAGACACTCAGTACCATCCATACTGGTGAGAATATGGAGAACAGTAATGGAATCACATTTCTATCGTGACCCAGCTATATATCACAATTGATATATTGTATCTGTGTTGAGATTTCAGTATGCTGATATGCCACTCTGCTAAATCAAAATCCTATGTATAGATAAATTTGGTATTAAATATTAACACTTCCCAAATGGCAAATCTAAAAGAACATGGTCAGAGTAGCAGAGCCCCACGCAGCACATTTTGCCAGAGATGAGTAACAGCACTTTCAAACAGCACTTTCACACCCACCAAATCCATATTCTTCAACTGTGTTGCTGACTATTTTTTTCTAAAAACAAGTGGAATATTAACATTTTGTACATATTTTCTCTCTTCTACTTTTAAACAGCCAAAAATACTCATCAATAGAGTGGGATAAAAGGTGATAGGATGTATTAGTGAATACTGCATTATTTCTTGCCATCTGGATTGTCTTAATAAACTAGGAAACCTAAACTTTGGATACAAATTAGGAAATCTTCCCTCACCAACAGTTTTTAGCTGCTAGGTGTCATCTAAACACACCCTCATGTGGATACAGCCAAAGATATTAGCTACATTCTGAAGACCAACCTGTGTAATTCAAGTCAGAAAAAGGAAAGGACTTTGGTAACACCTTTAAGTACCTTACCTTTGAGTCATATGCTGATTGCTTTATTACTTCAGGTGCCATCCAAAATGGTGTTCCCACAAAGGTATTCCTCTTTATCTGTGTGTCTGTTAGCTGTCCTGCTACTCCAAAATCTGCCAGTTTTACTTCCCCTTGTTCAGACAGCAATACATTGGCAGCTGGAATAAGGAAGAGGAAATAGTAGAAATGAAGACATTTGACACCATTTGGCAATGTAAGGGTACTCATTTAGGTTGCATGAGCTCTTCTGATATTCTTTCAACACAAATACAAAAACAATTTACCTTTAATATCTCTGTGGATTTTCTTTTCCGAGTGCAAGTAATCGAGTCCTTTGAGTATCTCCCTCAATATTGTAGCAATTTGGGTTTCATCAAGAGAGCCAGGTTCTAACTAGGAGATGCAAGAAAAGTTTAAATATGTATTAAAAAGGGAGAAACAGAAAACAGAAATAACACTATGACTATAAAAAGAAATAACTTTTCCTGTCAGCCCTCAAAACTTCCAATTTTCTAACTTCACAGCATGAGACAAAACAGAATATTCTTTTTTAAAATACATAGTTCTAAACTAAGTGGCCTAATGTACAACAGGAAAAGAAATTATTTATCTAAAATATTATTTAAAGTTTGTTAAAGGTGCCATAAAGACAGTTTCAAGTTGTTGCTTTGTGGTCAGGTCATAGATATACTATGCCTTTGAAAAGCATCCGATTGTTAACATTATACTGAACTTAGATGTGCAACTCCACAGACCCTTTGTGGACCCAAATCTCAAAGCCTGAGCAAGAAGCTAGGGCATATAAGATCATACAACATCATAAGGCATATAACTACATCAATCAATTTGTATCTACATACTGCATTGGATTTTGAGAAACTATCTAAAACACAGCTCAAACCTATAGGCTGACAGAACATTGCATATTTTTAAAAGTTAATTTTTTCATGTAATATGGGAAGTATAAATCTGCTAATTGCTAGAATTAAAGACTCCAAGTAATTCTTCTTAGGAGAAGAAGCAGTACTGTTAGATGATCCCAGAGATCTTTAGATCTGATATGAATTCTAAAAGTGAGAATAACAATAAACAGACAGAGGAAAGGTCACTACCCACAGAGACTCCTTAACCAATACGGGCATTTCAAGAGAGACACTGAAACTTTGTGTTCTGCAATTAATATTGGAAATATTCCAGTATTCTAGTTTATTCCACAATAGCAGTCACTGAAGCACAATCAGAAAGTTGTGCTTTAGAGAAAGCTTCACTCTGTGAGAAAGAAAGCATTTCAGATAAAGATTTTCAGATAAAAATTAAAAATAATACATCCCTCAGAAATCCTCATGCATAGCAACAGAGGTAATATTTCATGTAACACAGACAATGCATTTTCTTTATGTTTGCAGCTTTAGTTGCAATCTTTTTTGCTTTTCCTTAGCTGTGATAATACATATGACATTACCACTCTCTGAAACCCACTAAGACATCCCCAAAGCTTTGCTCCAGCCAGGATGCGAGCACCAGTTTGAGACTCGGTAACATGATACAGCACATCTAATGGAGGAAAACCTCTTGTATCAGATTGAGCTCACCTTAGGGAGGGGGAGTTTATGGAAAACAGACTAAATCTGAGAATACTGGCACTTGACCTCGGTCACAAACTTGAACTATACTCAAAGTTGAACAACAATGCACATGTAGTGGCACTACATGTACTTTGTCTTGTGAACCAGGACTTCAAAATCATCCAGTGCATATTCAAATACAGAAAACACCAAGACAGTATGACACATCTACACTCTGAGCCTGGAATTCAAGGTTCCCATTAATTCAGTCATCACACAAGTGAAATGTGTGTGATTAAAAAAAAAAAAAAAAGAGAAGAAAATATGGCAACATCTGTTTTCATTCTGTTCTTTTATACCTATACAAAGAAAGTAATAACTAATTTATAAAAGCAAACCCAATTTCTAATTGCTCTTCTGTCAGGAAGAAAAAAAAAATCTATCATGACAATAAATAAATGAACTCTTTTCACTATTCCATTATGGAGAATGAATTTTTACACAACCACAGAACTCCTTCTAACAGATGTGGAAGCTAAAGGTACAAATGGGTTTGAAAATGCACAACCACAGTATTAATACCCCCTCCTGCCTTCTGGATGTCTCCAGCAGAATCCCTTTACAGTGACCTTGTTCCTTTTGCTCTTTCCTCGAGCATTTATCAGTTGCCCCACTTGAGAACTGCAAACTCTGCTACAGACGCATTCTGCCTCAACGGGTATAAAAATTTTCACACACTTAAAACATCCATTATTATTTCTGTAACACTGTTTTTTAAATCCACAATAAACATAAGATGGTGTGTCATTTGGGAGGGGGCTTGGGTGTTAGGCTTTTTAATAGCTAAAGTGAATATCAGTATGCTATCAGAAAAAACAAAATCTGCACTGACCCCCTTGAATTCCAGTTCAAACCTAGGTACTCCATCCCAGGTGCAGAATGAAGCACTTGCTCTTGTTAAATTTCATATGGCTGGTGATTGCCCAGCCCTCTCATCTATCCAGGGCTCTCTGCAAGGCCTCCCTACCCTCAATGGAGTTGATTGCTTCTCCTATTTCTTTGAAATATTATTTTTAATACCAGCCTAAATTGTATTTCTGTCTGTTTAGACTTCAGAAAGACTTCAAACAGAGAACCTTTTGTTTATTTGTTTTGGGGGACGGGAGGGTGAGGAAGATACATTAAAATGTTTAAATTAACAAGAGTTGTGGTGGCAGAATTAAGAGGTACAAAAACCTGCTTTCAGGCACTAGTGCTCTCTGGCTGACTGAAGATTAGCATTCTAAGATGTTTATATCCTGCTTCCAATATTATGTTGCTTAGTTCCCTTCCATTTACACAAATAATCAGTCATGCCTCATGGAAAATAACATTTTTCTGGCATTGACAAATGCTTTTCTCCTTCACTGAAAGTGAACATTGCCACAGCCAAATGACCTAATATAGTTTCCAGAATTATAAGGTAGGAAAATAATTATGCGAAGTAAAGTAACAAAAAAACATGCATAATTTACTTACTAGATCAAGGGCAGAGCCTCCACCCAGATATTCCATTATTATCCATAATTTTGTATCCTGCAAAACAAAACAAAAAAAACAAAAAAACAAAACAATAAAAATGCATTAAGATTAAAAATCAAAAAGTAGTACCTTAATTAAGTTAATGAGAATTGTTCCGTTTTTTTGTTGAAGAAATAATCTGTAGTTTTGAAATACCACTAACATTTAGCTGTTCCTCAAAAGTATATTTGGATTATTTACTCAAGAGTGTGTGCATCTCTGTGCATGCGTGTTTTCAATTTAATCCTGTCCCTCTAAATTAACAAGAGGAAAGCTACTTCTGTAAGAACACAGAACTCAGAAGTTCATTACTTCCAAACAACTGACGCAGACCTCGTGTCACACTCAAACTCACTTTATGGTGCCTCTTTTTTGTACTGATAATACAAGAATGTAGCCAGTACCTGGGGAGAAGAAACTTCTCTTTGACCTCTCACAAGAGTCGAGCAGCAGAAGGAAACCTCTTGCCTTTGTGCTGACTAGAACTGGCCAAGTATTCTGAGCATATTAATTCCCAAAATCTACCCACCTCCTTATTCTTATCACACTGCTTTGTGTATTTTTAAAAGTGTCTTCTGAGACAAGAAAGATACTGACAGAGGCCATTCAGTGAAAATGGAGCAGAATGCATTTTCATTTTAAAATTCCAATTATGGACATACCAAATGCCAAATAATAAGTGTTACATATAACATAATTCCTTTTCTTAGAAAATAGTATCTTGATTTTGTTGATTATCTTTATTTGTACAGATATCTCAAAACATTTTCTTTAGTAAGCTTGACTCCTGTCTGGTTTGAATTGAATTAGAATTTATTCTTCCTATTTCTGCATTGTTTCCTATTCTTGAACAGTCGTTGGTTTTCTCCACTCATGTTTATGCATCTGATATATGGTGTATAGAATTTTGCACAGCTGTGTCCAAGAAAGATGAACCAAAGTAGTAATAAAGATTATTTAAGACTACTGTAACAATTTACTAGCTTCAGCTAGTAAAATAAAAGCTAACAACAACATCAAGCTACTATATTCCTAAAGAAAAGCTTGGTACATATTACAGAACTGTTTAACACAAGATATACAATACACTGTGCCGAGAGAGAGACTGGACCCAATCATTTCTTTCCACTGTTTGCAGCACCTTTTTCCCAAATACACTAAAAAAAGCACTTAGTCCATCTTTCCCTTGCAGAACCAGCCTTGATACACATAATAAAGCAAGGCCACAAATCTACCACAAAGCTATTCAAATGAAATTGCTGCACAGAACACACTGCTGGTTTACCTTTTATGATTACCAAGTTATTTTAAGTTTTGTTAGTTTCAACTCTATGGTATGTACCAAATTTTCACAAGGCCTCTAGCATAATAGTATAAGTATCTCTCAGAGCAAGGAGCACATAAAAAAAAAAAAAAATCATTTACTTTATCCCACAGAATAAAGCTTCATGTAAAAATAAAGCTAGAGCAGCTGACTCTGAATTCTCATCTATAATGATGATTCAAATTTTTAGAGAAGTGGTAAATGTATAAATGTATCGCAGGACATAACTTCTTCTAAATCCTCTGAGGGATTAAAATTTTAGCCCATACAACTCATTTAAGTCTTTTAGTCATTATTGTATCTATAGTTCCACTGCATCCACCCTCTCTGGTCTCAAAATGCACCTGCTGGAGGTAAATGCACATTTCTCCTACCTCCAGTTACACATATTGTACTATTTTTAGATAAGACCCTGGATTAGAGTTCCTTCATCATCCACTATTTTTAACACAGAGATTCAGCTAAATTTAGATACCTTTCTTCAGGAATCAACTCATGCTATTTGACAAACACAGGCTTGTTAAAAATATTTTAAGAGAGACAGAACACATTTTTTAGGAAGAAAGAGTAATTAAAAAATATAATCTATCTCAGTATCTACATACAACATCCTGATAGTGCTTACTTTCTGCAGGCATCATAAATATTCCAATAACTATAACTCATCTTGATAGAGTCCCTTACAGTACTGAAATACTTGTTTTTCTGCTAAAAGTTCTTTGTATTTGTCTTGTCCCTTCAAGGCTCCAGGTCCTAACAGTTCCAGAACAAGAACATTTCTGAGATGTGTTTTATAGTGAGTCATCCTAAACCTGATAAAAATTTTATATTAGTATTTTGCTTCAGTTTGTATTTTAAAGGTGCATGAAATTTCCTCAATATTCAAAACTTACACTTCATTTTAATAGTAACTTAAACACAAATATGTCAACTGCATCACTGCTTTCTAGTTCACTGGAAACACCTGGGTGGGAAAGAGCAAGGTAAAGGAAGCAAACAAAGAATATAATTTTAATTACATAGCTACACAATCATGTAACACAATTACACAACTACAAGCTATATTACTCATAGTCTTTTAAAATAATCATTTATCATTTTAATTATTCTTCTAGTTCAATTAGTCTTTGCTCTTGAAACTTTCATCATGAGCTGCCTTGGGCCACATGTTGAATTTACAATACAAAAGCCATTGATCCAGTAAACTCAGTAATTCTACATTTGAAAATAAGTGAAGTATGGAAAGACAGTTAAGAAACACACACACACAACTGCATCTGTATCTCAGTGTGAAGCTAAGTTATAACAATCTGTTACCATTATCTTTTTAACTGGATCCCTATATTCAAAGTTATTTTTAATTCTCTATGGTTCCCCCTTGCCTCAAAAACATTACTGAACTTCACTGATGGTTTGGGGTTTTTATTTTTAAGATTTTCACCATCCATATGAAGTATCTGAACACATTCACATGATGTATCCGAACAGATTTAATTACTATGGTAGCAAATCGTACTACCACCTTTCCCTAATTCTTGTTGGAGTTTTCTTTTCTAGCTTTCTTATACAAAATCTGCATACATTGCTTAACAAAAAGATGCAAACAAATCCTTTTGGTGAGACAGCTGTAATGAGTTTTTCAGTTTGAATTTCATCTTAGAGGCCAACAACCTATATATACCGACTTTATGACCGTGGGGCTTGGATGCTAGGTATGCCCCAAAAGCACTCTGTTACTCCCTTTCTCACCTGGATACGAGAGAGAAAATATAGCTCATGGTTCATAGGGTGAGGTAAGGACAGGGAGAGATCACTCTCCATCTGCTCTTATGGGCAAAGGAGACTAAAACTGAGGACATCAGTTTAATTTACTACCAGTCAAATCAGAGTACAATAATGACAAATAAAACCAAGTCTTAAAACCCCCTCCCCCTGGCCCCTTCTTTGTGGGCTTGAATTTCACTCCCAATTTTTTCTATCTCCCCCCCCCAGTGGAGCAGGGGGATGGGGAATGGGGATTGTGGTCAGTTCTTCACATGTCTCTGCCATTCCTTCCTCCTCAGAGGGAGGACTCCTCATGCTGCTCCCCTGCTCCCACAGGAGACAGTCCTCCATGGACTTCTCCAATGTGAGTCCTTCCCAGGGGCTACAGCTCTTCATGAACTGCTCCAGTGTGGGTACCTTTCCATGGGGTGCAGTCCCTAGGGAACAGCCTGTGGGTCCCCTACTGGGTCACAAGTCCTGCCAAACCTGCTCCAGAGTGGGCTCATCTCTCCATAAGGCCAGAGGTCCTGCCAGGAGCCTGCTCCAGTGTGAGCTTCCTACAGGGTCCCAGGCTCATTCGGACACATCCACCTGTGTGGGTGGTGTGGGTCTCTTCCATGGGCTGCAGGGGGATCTCTGCATTCCCAGCAACCTCCATGGGCTGCAGGGGCACAGCTGCCTCACCATGCTCTGCACCAGGGGCTGCAGGGGAATCTCAGCTCCAGCACCTGGAGCACCTCCTGCCCCTCCTTCTGCACTGACCTTGGTGTTTGCAGGGCTGTTGCTCTCACTCTTTCTCACTCCTCTCTCCAGCTGCAGTTGTGCAGGTTTTTTTCCTCCCTTCTTCAATCTTTTATCCCAGAGGCATTACCACAGTCACTTAGGGCCCAGCCCTGGCCAGCAGTATGTCCATCCTGGAGCCAGCTGGCACTGGCTCTACGGGACTTGGGGAAAGCTTCCAGCAGCTTCTCAAAGAAGCTGCCCCTGTGGCCCCCCACTACCAAACCTGGCCATGCTAACCTGATATAATGCCTCATAACAACAGCACAAGGCCAACACAGCTCTACTATCAATTGACTTTGGCATCACCACGGCAACAGGACTCCTTTCCTTCTTTTCTGAGTATCTCTGGCATGCTTCACATTGCCTAACACCTACTGTCACTTTCCTTTTTAAAGATGCCCGAATTCTTTTTTTGCTTGAACTTCTCACCCTCTTCGGTATATATTCCTCTCTTGCTCTCAAACAGAACTCCAAAAGCACTAAATTTTCTTCCATAGCCTAGATTAGTAATTATATATTACCCATAATCACTTATATTTTCAAGAAGATACTACATTTATATACTGACACTAACAACATTCAGTGCTCCATTTTAAGATCTGAAAAATGACCGGTTTTCTTCTTTTAAGAATCAGCCACAACACAGCATTGAATCTTCTTCAAAATACAGTGAAGCCATGGTGAGTCATCCATCCAAATTTAGGATTATTATTTCTCTATAAACTTAGATGAGCAGATTAATGAGGGCACAGGGAACATTTCCTTTTTCACAGCAAGAACAAGAGGTTTTCCTCTGATACCATGAAACTGAGGAAAGGAACAGCTTTGGAATCCAGAAGTTTTGTTAAGAGTTTCTGTAGATCCTTTCCAAACTATGGTTGCTCTTCCTGACTTCTGATTTTAACTCCAGAACCACAGAAATCCTTACAACAGCGACTTTACCTCTAATGAAATCTCCTTCATCAAGTTACTTCTCTACCATGAAAGTACTTGCAAAATAAGTGTAGATACAGTAGGTAAAGAATTTCTAATACCTAAAAATTGAAGACTGTACACCAGGAAAAAAAAAAAAAGCCATCCATATCAAAAAACTCCTATAGAGTCTCAAAAGTGCATTTTAACTGAAATCTGAGGAGTACAGAAGACTTACAGAAACAAGTAATCAAGATTACCATGTTTGTAAGTCCTTACAAAGTTTAAAAAAAGTATGAATAAACATGGAAGAGGCCTACCTTAAGAGATGCTTTGTATTTCTTTTACATGAAGAACATATGCATCTTAGCATTATGAAATTACACAGGGGAGACCAACCTAAAGCAATCAAGACAAGTATGTACTGATGAAATTGTGTCTAAATCTCTTTTCTTGTACGAGAGACTGCAGAGGAAAATCTAACACAGTCACAAAAGAGAAGGACTGGAAGCTCTCTGAGTAAGCGCACTGAGTGACCTGTGCAATTTGAAAACAGTAGTAAAAACAGTGACCATGTGTTTGTTTTCAAGTGAAATAAAATCTCCCCATGCCTACTGTGAGAAAGAGAATTTCCCAACTTGAATTCATTGTGAGAAAAGGTATTTCCCACCTTAAATTTATGGTACACAACTGGCAGCAGAACAAAATGAATTATAAATATGTGTAAAAAGCTTGTTCAGTTATGGAGACAAGCCACGTCCAAATTCCACTTAGAATCTCTGCTTGCAAGCATTTAAATATATATGAACAATCAGAAGCTAGCAATAATATATTTGATTGAAATAAGATAACAGATTTGCTAAGTTGATCTATATACAGAAATTTTACCATGAGTGGATTAGCAGAAAAACCTAGAATATTGAAAAACAGAAAAAGACAGAACCTCAACTGATCTGAAAAGAACTAGTTCCAAAACTGATATTCACTGCACAACGTGCGATTATTTGCTTAATAAACATTTCAGTTATGCCAAAGTAATAAGGGTCAGGAAAAGACTCTTATATTTAAGTACTGTTATAAATTTAGTATTAATATTCGTAATTCTCCAAGCACAAGAAACCAGATTAAAAGAATCTTGAGATACACAATGCACACAAGAGGATAACTTCTTTAAATTGCATTCCTGCCACAAGTTGTTATCACTACATGGAGATTTATCTTCTGTAAATTTCATATTTAAAAACCCAGAGAAGCCTGACAGGTGCAGCAACCAGAAGATTTTTAAATACTTGCATACTGATTCTTAAGATGCGTGACTTGAAAAACAAGATGCAGAGATCATGGATCTTGTCTTCCATATCTACTTTAAGCCACCTTTCCAAGTGATTCCCTCCATTTTTGAAAGAAAGAAGGATTTTTTCAGGATCTATTCGCCCTTCTGCTTTTAACTGCATCTGAAGCCCTTGCTGTTAATGAACGCCACCAGGTGGCAGGATCATGTAACGCCAAAGATACTTTCACCAACTGCACATCCCCAGAAAAGAATGGCCTGCCCCTAAACAAGCTGTGTAACCCACAGCAGACAGAAGCACAAAACCACCTGTCTAAAATGAATCTCAGAATATTTATTGCCCCGACACCCTTCATTAACAAGAGGAAGAATGATTAACCAGAGAAATATACCTTAAGGGATATGATAGTTCATATATCTGAATTCTTCAAAGTCCCTTCCTATCTTCGCAGCCATGAAGCGCAGCTTCAGGCACTATTTTATTTATTCACCCTCTCCTTTCAACACCAAGTCACAACTGTAGTTACTATCTCATTATACAGGATGAGGAACCCTGGTATTTGAGCTCTCATTATTTATTACCACATGTGGACATTGGGAAATTACACACAGAGATACAGATCAATCACAAAAAAATTACATTTCATATGATGTCATAAATGATGCATTCAGGTAGGGACAGGAAATGGCATTTATGTATTTGTGGTTCCTGCTCCCAAAACTTTCCATAACACTAAAGGTCACCAACTGTCTCAAGTCTTAAAACATGCATCACAAAGTATCAAGACCTCCAAAATATTGTAAACATCCTTTCCCCGGAGCTCATCCTATCATAACAAATAATACACATAAAAGAAAAGAATTATTTAAGGCTTTAGAGAGTCGATGTATTGCCATTAGATTCTTGAAATTCATCAGGATTTGCAAACTTTCCAAGAGCTGACTGTTCAATTTGTAGACTCACAGATTAGTATTAGAACAGATACCAACTGCCAAAATTGAGTTTGTTAGGAGTAAGTACTAGGTGGCTGTTACTGTTATTCAGCAAATGAACAGTTTTGCCAAGGAATACAATTCAGATCTACCCCATGGCCTCAATTCTTGTAATTTTTGACCAGTTATGACTAGTCACACACATATTATATATTTTTGGCTTGATTTAAATCTAATCAGAACTATACCCAGTGGTGCCATGTGTTAACAGCACAGAATGAGTAGCATAACACTATCTGCTCTTTCATTCCCTCTTTTCAGCACACAATCCTTGGAAAGGGACAGAAAGTAAGCAATGCACCCCTGAACTTCAAGTAGCCTATCCAGATGCCAGTCTGATTGCTCAATGCCATAGAACAATTCTTTCAACAGACATCAAGGCTGTGACAAAGGATAGGACCACTGATACCGTAAGTCAGATGTTCACATTATTCCTCCAAAATTCAAATGCTATTTGAACACGACTTGAACTAACCAAATCTGTTAGTGTAAATAGTAAATAAAGTCCTTTCCACTGCAAACGGACAAATCAATTCTATCACTCCAAAACTACACTCCTATGACTGCTTAACAGCTATCAAGAAAGGCTATAACATTTTCAAAAGCTTTTGGAACTGTCTTCGCAGAAGACAAAGTCAGAAAAAAAATATCTCTCTTTGTTAATTCACATAATCTGAGACAGTATAGTTTGTTCTCGAAGGCAATCTCAGTAAGCATTGCAATTTTTTCTCTGTATTTTCCCATTTCTCCCATTTTCTTAGAAATGTGAAAAAGTACTGAAACACCAATAGATGCCATGAATTAGTTATCTTTAACCTTGCAAATTAATATACTGCCTTGGGGTTTTGAGGTGTAAGAGGAGCCAAAGCAGGTGCTATGAAATACAGATTAAGATCAACTATTAATCAAGAAGCATGACTAAAAATCTCACCATTCTGAAGTAGACCATCTCATATACTACTAAAGAAAACAGTTAAAATTGATCTTGCTTCACAAATTAATGAGTTCTACAATCAATTTGAAATGTTCCAAAGAGAAAGAATGTTGCTTTGAATATCGGCTTCCTCCCGGAAAAACTGACAAGAGCAATAACTAGATTTACCTTTAAAAGAAGTTCTTTAAGTACTTCATTAACTCCAGAGCCTCCAAATAATATAACACTTCCTGCCTACAGCTAGGTCTCTCATTTTACTAGAAGAGATGTCCATCAATAGATACTTTTAGA
The DNA here is from genome assembly GCA_013400915.1 of Pardalotus punctatus. Taxonomy (NCBI): domain Eukaryota; kingdom Metazoa; phylum Chordata; class Aves; order Passeriformes; family Pardalotidae; genus Pardalotus; species Pardalotus punctatus. Next base: position 293,526 of record VZTX01013248.1, read on the forward strand.
CTAGAAAGCAGTCTAGCAATGCTTAGTTCTCTTTCTATTCTTCCTTGCTGAATGCTTAGAGAAGCAGGCACAAGACCAAGTTTATTTGAAGATACCCCTCCAAGGAAAAAAAAGAAAAAAAAAAAAACCAGAAAAAAAACAACACACCAAAAAAATCCCAAACAAAACCACCTCCACTTTCACTGACAGTAAAAGGCAAATCAAATGAAGGACAGAAAATATTCCTTTGTTTCCTTCCCATCTACTCACAACCCATTAACAAAGATAAAACTACGTTTGTAATACAGCTTGTCTTAAAGGAAGAAAATAAACCTGGTGATATTGACACAAGCTGCAGTACACTACTGCTCATGTTGGCATATTCAATAATGCCTTGTAAAGATAAGAAATACATGTCAGAATAATTCCCAGAAAAAGATCTGCAGTTTTGTGAAAGCTTCCTTCTTTGAATTTGGATATTTGTTTTGCCTTTTTGAACACCAGAAGAAGAGATATAGAAATAAGACATTGTGATAAGATTATATATTAAGAAAAAAAATCCAAACTCCTAGAGCTAAACAACATAAGAAGTGTAGAAGATTACAAAAGAAAAATTGCCAGTGAAACTAAGGAAGCTGACTACTGTAAAAGAATCATTCAATCATTTGAGGAATAAAAACACCAAACACAAAAAAAATCCCCCAACCTACAAAAACTAACAACCAAGCTTCTTTTGAACACAGTCAAGCAAAATTCAAGCTAATTTAGTCTGTCAGCATAGTCAGACCCTGTAAACATTGAATTATTCAGACTATCCATGGGCAAATCTCTTCCACTTATGTAAGTATGGAATTAGGCATGATATTATTTTATAGGACAATCCACTTCTTAACTCTATCAATATATTTAGGTGACAATCTACAGCCCCTTTGTATTTATTTGGTAAAGCCCAGTAAGAATGGCTAGATGGCAGAAATTAAAAGTGCTCTACTTAGTCAGAAATCTCTTATTTAGGTTTGAAGAAGTCACACTAGTAGCTAAGCTATTATGTCATCATAAATGGAAAAAACAAGGCAAAATTTTACAGGACTTATTAATAGACCAAGCTTTATGCTCTCCAAATCCACACCCTCAGAAAAAACAAATAGTGCCTGTTCAGCAAACATATAACCATGTTTCACTAATGGTCTATTACCTGCCCAAATATTCCCAATAAAAGAAAAAAAATAGAAAGAAGAAAAAAACCAACACAGCAAAAACCCCTAGAAGGTTCTTCCTTATGATAACAGTAATATCCTTAGTTTTCATATAATAAGAATATACTGGAATAGATATATACATATATAAAATATACATTATATATATAATATACTGGAATAAGAATGTGAAAAGAAACATCTAGAGCTGAGTGTTCATACAAATCACCTGAATTAAGTGGAGAAGGGGTGGAAGTCACCCCTGAAAAGTCTGCTTTTACAAAAAAAAAATATATAAAAAAAATAAAAAAGCTGCTATGGGCATTTTGTGTTTAAATTTCTGATGTCAAAGTAATGTTCTGTTTATTTTAAATTGCTTTCTCTACTAAATTACTATTCTATAGGCATTTGGAACATGAACTGCTTCATGTAGGTAGCAACCCTAACATGGAAAAAAAATTCCTAAGGACATATTTCCCTCAAGGAGAATAAAATGCAGTAATTTATTTCAACAGAACTTTTCTGGAATAATGTTCTCTAGAAATTCAAGCACACAAAGAATTAGGTGGAAATCATCTGGATATAAAGGGATAATTCATAAATCTATTTAAAAAGGGGGTTTAAAACTGTGTGAAGTAAGCAGCATTTGGCTTTGGTTTCTTTTCTTTTCCCCTCCAACTTTAACCTTAAGGATCATGAATCAAGAAAAGCTCAAGTTTGAACCTCATCCAAAATACAAAAATAAAAAAAAATAAGGGAATGAGTTGAGCACATCTGAGTTATACTCCAGAAGTGTAACATGTCTTTTTCCCTTCCATTGGGGGCACATTCTTAAGCAACTGGACAAGGATAACTGATAGCAATGGACAACTCTGGGAATCTTAGGGGGGCTGCAACCAGCTGACAAGGCCCCATAGAGTTCTCAAAAAACTTTCACAAAGGAGCCATGATGGTGGTAATGCTGTAGGTAAAGAATATTACCACGCTGGGGTGCAGGACTGACAATTATTTTGGCTGGGGAGCGTTTCTGAGGCGCTTACCTCCTTTGAAGTCTCTTGGCGTCAGGATGAATGCTAGCTGTCCTGGGGCTGCCATCCCTTTGAGGGGAGGGAGATACAGATGAGCCCAAAGGTTCTCTTCTAAACACAAGTCCTTACTGCAAGCTGGCCAAAAGGTCCCTGCAATCAAAGAAATCATTGTGGTTTTGCATGTGGCGCATTTATGTCCTTTAATCAAGGTTTGTCAGCCATCTAACATGTTCAACCACAAAGGAAAAAACAAAGGCATCTGCGGGGTAGCCAACGCAGAAGAGAAACTAAGGAAAGAGAAGAACTGTTCACTCCAGTTTGGATTCTATGAACTCCATGAAAAACACAGGTAACACGACTCTTCAGACTAAGCAGAACCACCTCAGTATACAGTATTTTATGCATGTATATATGTAGAAAAAAGCTGTTTGCCTTTGGAATTATTCTCCAATGTCCTGAAACTCCTGCCTTCCTCAGATCTCAAGAAAAAATGTCACATTTTTATTCCTGGACATACATACTAGTCAATGTACACTACAATCTAATGCAGCAGACACTCTTCAAAAATTACCTCTCGCAATTACCTCAGCAGTGTACAATTAATCCTTAAATGCATCCTTTTTGCCATAAGCTAGTCATAACAGAACTTGCAGAGCCACTTCCTTGAAAAAAACCCACAACAATGAATGTCCTGTCGCAGTACTGAAAAAAGATTCCTTCTGCAGAGCATTTAGCAGACTTTAGTGTTTGCATGCAAACATGCTAAAGGCACGAGCTCCATGTTTTCCGTAGTGTGAGTCATCTCTTAACAGTGTCCATATTCACAGCCTCCTTGGCACATTTCCTGGGCACATGCCCTTCCACCATAGAAATTATTCTTTATAGCTCAGCTGTCATAAGCCTAGGCATGTCATATTAAGCACATGATTTCCCAGAGCTGAAAACTAGTGGGCGATCTGGATTTATAACTTCTACCACAGAATATTACAGTAGAAGCACATGTATTTCCAGAACTGGCAGCAAAACAATCTCCTATACAGTAAATACAAGAAACTTGCACAATGACGGAAGAACAGCACGCATTTCACTTCATAAAGGAATGGGTAACCCCTGCTTTTGAACACTAAGTGTACATGAACCCATACGCTTCCCACCTGCCTACAGCCACTTTCCCTTTTCTCATTTCATAACACAATGGTGGAAGAGTGAAATTTCCTGTCCCTTACAACCATTATCCTTTTAACTGTTACATTTTTTATTCTTAGAGGGGCTGACAAGAGTCATCCTTCCCTTCCCTGTCCACCAGGCAAATAACTATTTCATAACCATATCTAGCAAGCCATTGCCTTATGGGGGGGGGGGAACCTAACTGCTAACTGGGATAGATCTTTTCCCAGGAAGTCCACTTACAGACATACATGAAGATTAAAAAGTGATTTATGTGGTCCTACGATGATCCCAGCATTTCATCTACTCACCTCTTTCGAATAGTCACCAAGAAGCCAAGAAACAAAAAAAAGGTAATGCATAATCAAAGCTCCAAATGGAACTGAATTTTACTGAGTGTTACTGGTTGTTGATGAATTGTACAAGGTCCCAAAATGGAAAATTGGAAGCAAAAGCAAATCAAGAAATTGGAACCAAAAGTACATCAGCATTAGTTCACAGAATTCTTTATCTCAGATAAATTGCATTACATCTAAAGTAGAACTAACGAAAGAACCTTGCAGCCAATGGATATTGAGATTAGAAATTTCCCCCGCATCAAAATGTCACCCTACACCTATGTACCTTAAACCTTGTGCACTGGAGTAGTTCACATCAATAGCACTCAGGGGGTTTGTAATTACTCTCTTCCCTATCCAAGAAACAAACTTACAACAGCAAATATGAGGCATAAGAACCCATTCACCTCCACTGTCCAAAAATACAATCGCTAATACTTACATCTGTTGCTGTTTACCCATTACATCAAATTAAACTCAAAGTCGAAGTTACAAATCAGATTTACTTTTTAGTTCAAACATCAATCCACCCATTGGTTTAATTCCTTTTTTACCACTTACAATAACTTCCAACAATCTTTTGCACCCCTGCTCTGCAGCTGTAAAGCTATAACCCTCTTTTCCCACCCCTTATGCATTCACATGCTATTAAATTCCACTACTCCCTTTACAGAACACACACAGGCCAATCCTTCTTCAAAACTCTTACTAATAATGGAGTTGTACACATGTATCAACCCTAAAATAGCACAGGATCTTTAAGTCAGATTTTGGTCAAGCTCATCATTTCAGTCCCTGAAAAACACAGTATTTCTGGAAACCCCTTATTATTTTCCACTTTTTGTCTTTACATATTTTACCCTGACTCTAACTACTGGTAAAAACACCTTCTATTCACATAAATAATTTACATTCTGCCTTTCTCTTTCATGTCTTTGTTTTGTTCTTAAAAGTTGCTGTTTCAAGGAACTGTTGTAGGAAGCAGAAAGGGAGAAAGCTCAGTACCTCCAAATGATTATTTTTATCCCAACTGTTATGTAACAGCTTAAAATTTAATAGTATAATGAAAGAACCTTAAGAATTTGTTAGAAAACACTGGCTACTGAATACAAGAACTGCAGTGTTTTAGAACTAATACAGTCCATAAACCTATTCACTTGGAAACTTCCCTTTTGAAGTTCAGTATTTCTGAGTCTAACCAACTTTGTCCCAATTAAAATTTCTGAAAGTTCAGCATTCAACCATTTAAAAATACTTACTAACACACTCTGCAACATGCCATAATGTTCCCTTAAGTGTAAAGAATGTGATTCTTCTGCTTTTATACAACTATGTGCATACAGACCACACAGACACTTAGAATAATTAATTGGACCCAAAGAACTGTATAAATGCTGAAGTATACTTAAGTAAAAGAAAGTTAACTGAGCAATACAAACTCCCTAACATTCACATTAAAGATGCAACAAAAACACAGTAACTATGTAAATGCACCAGACTATGACAGAGGTAGGTAAAGAAGTTTTCAATCAAAATCTTTTAGAGGTTCATGAAAACATCGGATCAATAGACTGGCAGCCACCTGATGGCAGGATTAATCACATTCTAGATGAAAAGCTTTGTGCCAGGAAGTCTATCTAAGCAAAAATGGGGAACCAGCCCATGAAACTAATGCACCTAAGCCTGGGCATAAATACATACACACACTCCCTTTTTTCAGAACTACTGTTGGCTGATGGAAGAAGCTTCATAAACAATGTGCAGTGCTTGCACAGAACTTTAGACTAATCTGAACCATCAGTGTACAATGCTCTAATCCTCAAGATTTAAAAAAAAAAATTAAAAATGTAAATAAAAAGAGGTGATTACTCCCCTGCCTACTCAGTTAGCCGAACCACTTCACTGAAAGTTACAACAGTTCTTACTGTACAAGTTTATCAAGGTTGGGAAGTGTCACCTAGTATTGGCTGCATCTTGACTTGGTTTGCCTGGGAAACAAGTTTTCCTCATTAAGAGCACAGCAAATGACTATAGGAAAAAACAGAAATAGGTAAAGACTATGGGCAACAAATGTTCAGTGTTCAAGGTAACATCTCTGAAATAAGAAGGGACCAAACTATTTTAAATATGAAAGTGGGACCTCACAGCAAAACAACATTACTCTCGAAATAAGAGTTTATGGGTTCTTTGCCTTCTGCCTTTGTCTTATTTAAGGCTATTAGGGCATCTATCAATGGAAGCTTTCTAGTCATTCTCTCAATCAGCAGACTGACAAGATCTGAGAGCCTATACGAACCATTACAGAAACCTTACTGCTACCTCCCTCTGAGCTGTCCAGACAGATGTCACTTCCACATTTACTACGGACAAATGAAGGAAACACTCATTCAACTTCTCTGCAGGGTAGTGCTGCCTAATCAGAACAGAGGGTTACCAGGGGCTTCAGAAGAAATGTAAGCACACCAGAACATGAACTGGCTCACAGTAAAGTGGGCCTCATTTTTTTCTCAACATCGCCACAAAAACAGAATTTGCAATTCCAGCCTTCCTCTCACTCCAGCTGCAGGAATTCCAACAGATGAAGACAATTCCCCCTGGCTTTGGTCAAGAGAACAAAAAAGGCACTCCACCACCTCAACCCCTCACAAAATGCAATGATGACCACATGGCTGCAATTGCAGCAGGCAAAAAGAAAGATAGTTACAGCTTTTTTTCACTTAAGCCTGCCTAAATAAGTCCAGAGAAGGACAATGGATGGAGCTAGGGAAGGGTCTAGAGCACAACACTCATAAGCATTGTCTGGGGAAGCTGGGGTTGTTTAGCCTGGAGAAAAGGAGGCTCAAGGGAAACCTTATTGCTCTCTATAACCATGGGAAGGAGGCTGCAGTGAGGTGGGAGTCAGTCTCTTCTCCCAGTTACAAGTGACAAGATCAGAGGAAACAGCCTCAAGTTGCACCAAGCGAAGGTTTAGGTTAGATACTAGGAAAAATTTCTTCACAGAAAGGATTATAAAGCACTGGAACAGAGTACCCAGGAAAGCAGTAGTCACCATCCCTGTAAGTGTTCAAAAAACAGGAAGACATGGTTTAATAGTGAATATGGTGGTTGTGGAGCTAGGTTGATGGCTGGGCGTCATCTTAAAAGGCCTTCTCCAACTTTAACAATTTTATGACTCTATGATTCTAACGCCCACCCAAAATTCAGGGACTATGGATTGCAAAGGTCAGGTCTGCAAGGGCACTAGCTGCTGCTGTGGGGCTGGGCGCACAGCACAATGATGGCTCATCAAGAAACTACTCACATGTTTCATTTGTCCCTCTGCTGAGGTAGCAGCCCCTGTTTCAGTGGGTTCTACAATCTTGAAGCCAAGCAGGAAAAATCTCTGTTCCACTCTCTCACCCTGGTAAGCATGACAAAACCTGCCAAAGGCTGCCTGATATATCATATGACAACAGAATGCACTAAGTCCATTAACTTCTGGCTGACCCACAGCATATGTTTAGGGTCACATCAGTTCAGAGGTGCTCATAAATATTAAAGTAAACCAGTTAAACCTGTGAAGCAAAAGAACATCAACTTTAAACTTATTGAAGTCCTACATAAACACCCACATTCAAAGTTACATTACCCAGAATATTCAACACATCCACATTAAAGTTCATGAGTCTCCCAAAGCATTCAAGCTCAGGCCTCTTTAAATTCAGCAAATCCTGATGTAAAAAGCCCCACAAACCTGCTATTGGCATGAATAAAACCACATAAAACCATAAACCCACATAAGTTGTTCCAATATTTAAGGTATCTTCCCTTTAAAACAGCACATGAGATTATCAGATGAAATTTGCCTATCTTGACCACTCAGCAAATACATCTTGTCATATTTTGGCATAACTGGTTAGAAAGCACTAAACTATCAGCATTTAAACACAGAAAGGCTTTCCTATATACACACTGAGTCACATCCAACCTTTTCTTAAAAAACAAAACCAAGCCTGAACTTGAGTCATCCTCTGGAATACAGGTTTTCCAAACCTTAAACTGTTCCTGAGAAGCTCTTTACTGACTGCATTGCAGTTTTCCAGCCCACTGTGAACTGGCCTTGTTATTCCAAGAAGAGTATCAATGATCCTGCGTATACCAAAGCCTTAACCAATACAAGACTTGCTTTGGCTCAGCCACAACACGATTTACCAACCTCACATTAATCTGATTATCAAAAATAAACCCATAGATTAATTTCAGAATCACCATTTGTCATACATAATTTTTTTCATTCTGGAGTTCATTTGTCAGAACTCATTGTTCTATAGAATTCAGTTAATCAAACTTCCTAAAAATGCTTTTTTTTTTATTAGGGTATACAGTGTCACTCATAAAAGTTAACCAGAAGCAATTTTCTGTTTTCTTGCTGTCTATAGAAACACCAGCTTGACTTTTAGCAGAAGGTATATTATATCCTAGATATGAAATAAAAACCCATTTGGGTTTTATGTAACATAAAGCCTAAAGTTAAAATTATTGGCAGTTATCCTTTATGAACCTTACCAACATCACTGCTTCCTATAAACTATTTTTTTAAAGAATTCTTAAAATACATTTATAAAATGGGAAGCTGTCTGTGTGAAAGAAAGGGGAAAATACACTGTAAGTCTTATGCTTCTTGGGTCCATAAATTTAAACAGTTCAAAAAAAGGTATTCTCTGAAGCTCCAAAGTGTGCTAGAAAAATATATTTGAAGGATGAAGCAACACAAGCATAGAGACAGCAATATTTTTTAGAATACATGCTACAAGACTAGTTCAATACCAGTTCAGTATCACTTGCACCTAGTTACAATGGACGATGAAACTACTTACAGATCATTTGCTCTACCATTACATACATATGTACAGAAGTCTAAGACAAGGAAACAAAAGAATTTTTTAACGTATACACACATATAAACACATCAATTTCAGCTTTTGTCCACATACATATACTAACCTCAGCTTTGAGTGTGATGTACATATACATATATGCAAAAAGTCAAGGGTCTTTATTCTTCAACATTTTAAATATAAAGAAAATAGATTTCCTCATATATTTCTAAATAATAAGGCAAGATCAAGAAATACAAAAACATTATGAAGTTATAATAAAGCAGTACTTAAGTTATTAACAAAACTGAAGAAACATTATCAGAGAGGCATCTGAATCTTGAAAATAAAACTGACTTCAAACAACAAGGAGGGAAGAAACAACCACAGAACCAAATCTAACTAAACTCTTGAAAAATTGATAAAGCTGAATAAGATACAAAAAACAGAGCTGACAAGCTTCTAGACAGAAAAACTTTTAGAGTAAGTAGAATAGCAATACTTCTAAAGAGTTACAGTGCAGCAAAACTTGGAAGAGAGAGCAAATTTCAGCCAAATTTATAAGATTTCTTTTTTTAAATGAACAAAACCCAAAGAATGCCTAATCCATTATAAGGAAGAGAGTGGATGCTGTTAACCTAAAATCTAAAGAAGTAAATGGACCCAGAGAAGTTTCATTAAATAATTCTATAAGAATCTAAAAGGAACTACAATTCTTCTATCCATGGAGCATTTAATCAGATCACAGAGGAACAGATGAACCTTTCATTTGGAAGACAGCAAGGAACATCGATACAAGTTTTTAACACACCATGGCAGATAAGGACCAGCAATCCCTGCAGATATCTGCACCCACGTAAACCACAACACCGCAATTTGCTTTAAGAGGAACATTGCAGTTACGATATCCTGCAGGAGACAAAAGACCTTTTTCCCAATAAAATGGGAAGATGGAGACATTGTATTTAAAAATTCAATGTCTTTAGAAAAGGGCATTTCCATTTCTGTTTTATATAAACACATCTTCATTTCTGACAGAAAGACGTACCGCAAATAAATTTAAATTCAGAATGACAACCTGAACTGATACCACTTCATTATTGCTTTTGCTCTACTTGCATGAACTGTGACCACAGCAACTACACACAAACCTTCAACAACAGACACACAGAACGAAGTCTAGAGGGAATGCAAGACTTGCTTTATGCCAGCAATAAGCTGCTTTTATTTAAGACTCACCGTGCTAAAGCGGTAATACTTCATATGAACAGATATGGCTTAGTCTCTGGATACAAAAGAAGAACATGCTATAAAGCAAACACATTTCTGAAATATGCAATTAAGATTTAGAATGAATTGTAGAGTAAGAAAATTTAACACGGCTTTTGGGTATATCATACTATTCTAGATAGCACCTAGAAATTACATAATGTTTTTAAAAAGTAAATTACTAGAACAAAGTAACTTTCATTAACTCATTAAACCATAATAGTTATTTCAAGCTGTACTACCAGTATATCATGCAGTAGGCACCAAGAGCCTGACAAGCTCTTCTCACATCATCTCAAAGACAGCAAGAGGCCTCAGGCAAGCACAGTGGTATTATATAAACCTCCTAAAATTTCAAGCAACAGGTTCCCGAACCACTGGCATGTAAAATCACATAGCTTAATGGAAGAAGGTGTGGAGCAAGACAGAATGAAGAACAATATAAAGATTTCTCAAAGAATAATTATTCTGTTTATTAAAAAATAAACATAAAAAAACCTCAAGCCCAAAAAATTCTGGCTACCTAGAGAAAGGACAGCAATTCCAAAAACAACTTCAACTAGTCTGCCAAAAATAATTCATAGAAAATAAAATTAAGAGCTCCTTATAAAAACAGTACCTCTTCTTATCTAACACCCACATCAAACAGACACATGGTCAACACACATCAGGCTACATAGACTAGAGGAAAATAACTGGTGTAGTGCCTGGCAATACAAACTGAGATCCTAGTTTTCCTACTTATTTGCTTCAAATAAGTTTGTTCTGTGAGAAGACATTAATATCTTTCTTGTAATAAGTGTTAAACTGTCCAATCACAGAAGAAATAATGTCCCCTAATCAATCACTCAACACATGGAAAATTAATGTGTTGAACATCCTCAGTGATGGATTATCACACTGCTAGAAACAGAGTTAAAAGATGGTCAGACCTATAGAACTACATATGGCGACTCTGGCTTCCAAATACAACAGACACTTGCAGCAAATAAACTTGGATTTCTAGCCAAGAATATTAACCAATTCATTTAAATACTAATATAGTCCCTTTCATGTGTATCTGTGTTTATATATACGTGATGACACATTATCGCTATCCGATACCAAGACCTGACTCCAAAGCAAATAGAACTGCTAAATGTTTCCTTTGCAAAGATTCTACCATTTCAGCATCACCTAATAACCACCACCCATTAATTTCTAACAGCATAAAGAAATGAGCTTTTTGTTTTGAAGACCCAAAGTTCTGTAGTACCACGTGTCTTACAAACAACATACATTCACAAAGAACTGAAGTAATGAGTAAATGAGTAGCTGTATATTCTACTAACTGTAGAAAGAGCTGTACTTTACTCCAAAAGTAACTGAGTCATACACAGCCAGTATTAGTGCAGTATCTTAGAAAGTTGACACAAGTTGAAAAACTTGCAGGCTACTGCACTGCAGAGAAAAAGGGATGTGGAAGGTATCAGGGGGTCCCCCGCACAACAATAAACACAAATATCCCTACTGACACTTTGATCCAGCCAAACTCATTCAGTGTTAAGAGCCCTCCAGTCTCCTCTCACCTTCAATTAGGAAAAGCAACCATTGCTGCAACACCTTCAAAAAACATTGATATTCACTTAGTTCAAATTTGAGCACTGAATTTTCTTTTTCAGCTTCATTGTTATACATTTTTAAAACTAGTAAGAGGCATTCCCATCAGATTTTTTCTTATATTCTATTTCACTTATCCTGTAAGAGCTGCCTAATACCCCTTGCTGGTTTTTCATGTGGGCATAAATGATACCAAGGGTAACTAGGACCCATCACATTCAATTCCAGGGTTCTGGAGATGATGGTCAAGAGTCTAGAGGCCTTGATTATGCCAGTTTGGGTAAATGATGAGAAGGGAACTAGATGGATTCACAAAGTAAACAACAGGTTGCATCACTGGTATTGGCAACAAGGTTTTGGTTTGGGACCCTATTTGCTGATTGGAAGAGATGAAACCCACCTCATGAAATGAGACACACAAGCCTTTGCCAACAGAATGGCCAACCTGGTAAAGTGAGCCTTGAACTAGGAAAAGTGGGAGAAGGGGAAAAGACATTCCCTTGTACCCCTACTGGGACATTAACACACTCAAACACCTCTATGAAGTGCCATGACTCCAATGCAAACAGTATAAGGAACAAGCAGGAGGAATTTGAGATCTGTGTGCAGTCACAAGGCTTTGATCTCATTGTGATTATCCAGACATGATGGGACAGTTCACACAATTGGAATGTCACAGGGAAGGGCTACAACTGTTTAGGGCAGACAGACCAGGAAGGTACAGCGGTCAAGTTGCCATACTTCATTTAACTATCAAGCCTTGATTGTGTAATTTCAAAAATAGTAGTAGAAGCCATGAGGAAAAATTTATCCAGTTTACTGTGCTCAATTAAGTACCTTCTGATGCTTCTGAGATCTAAACTATTTATAGCATCTAAGTCCAGTTCTGGTCACAGGCTAGAAGGTCTAAAAACCATTAATAAAGCCCTTCACTGATAAGATACCCAAGCAAACTGGATCAGAGCACAAGGAAGCACAAGGAAGCACAAGGAAGAAAGGAAAAGCAGTCTCTCACTTGCATAATGCATCTCCTGGATCCAGAAAAAGTCCTTTTTTCTTTGGAAACTAACTGGATATCTCAGAAATACAGAGATAACACAGGGTTCCCCTTTCAGAACCTTCAAGTCTTTGCTGATAAACGGAGTACTTGCACAAAAGCAAAAGCAGACTGAATTAAAGTATTTTCTGCCTACTTCTAATTTCAAACCCTGCCAAGACAACAATCTCTTATCTAGATTCTCATCTCCCTGTCATAAAAGAAAGAACTATCCAGATGGGAACAAAGTCTGTTCAAAGGAATAAAATAATATCAAAATCTTCCAGATATTTCTACTACCTTCAAGATGTAATAAATCATTACATCCATCCAATTAAAAACAATAACAAAAAAAGAAAACCAAAGCAAGAGAGTAAGCTATCTGGCACACTTAAAACTGAATCCTGACAATAATAATATGGCAGAGGAAGGAAAGGGAAACAGATTCACAAGGCAGTTAATGGAAACCCTTTCCATCATTAGCGTCACTTACGGCTAACATGCAAAAAAATTTACTTTCAGATTTTAATTTTTAAATCACTCAGTTCAAGGCTAGGTTCAGTCTCCTCAGAAGGACAACCTAATAGATTAGAATGATCAGGGATCAAACCCTGACAAAAAATTTCAAGCTTCACAAAACAGCTTATACTACATTGCTCTTAATGTTTTGATAATTCAAATAAAGACTCGGGTTGAATTTTCTGAATTTAAATAACTTAATATTAAGAGGATCTAAACATATTAGAGCTTAACAAACTCATGTTATTTAAAGGGTTTTTTGTACAGAAATAGCAAAAGACATGCACTTTTTCCTGTAAGTTCTGTTACATACTCCACAAAATATAGTAACCCATTCTTTCTTTAGAATTGAAAGGACAAAAATACATTTCTCTTCAACTGAGGTCTGACTGAAACCTCATCAACAAACACAGGCACAACTGAATAGCCTGGAAAAAAATTACTTATAAAATCAAATCACCACCATGTGTGAGTATCTTACCTTTAAATAGGATCCATAATATTTAGTTACATATGGACTGTCACACTGACTCAACACTGTGATTTCTTGCTGGATGTCTTCTATTTCATCTTCTGCTTCTTCTAGGTCAATAATTTTTATAGCAACAACTTTCTGAGTCCGATTGTCAATTCCTTTAAAAACTTCACCAAAAGACCCCTTACCAATTCTCTCCAGTTTTGTAAACAGTTCCTCTGGATCTGCCTTCAGAGTCTGTTAAAATAAGAGAAAAGTCACTCAGTATTTGTAACACTAAAACAAAATGTGGTATTTTTAAAGGCAACAAACACTTCAAATTCCACAGATTCCTATTTATCTAGCTACCTTTTTCTACCTCCATAATTATCATGTTCTTTCTACATCCCTTACATGCACACACTGATAGGTTTATGTTTCCCTGTATATAAAGAACAAATTTAACACTGTCCATGTGTCAGGGTTTTATACTATCTGGCAACAGAAAATGCTGCAATCTCAATTTCTTTTTCTTTGTCAGTAAAGAGTATCCAGAATAAAAGATCCTTACAAAGATTTCTTCTTTATTAAAAGCAAATAGATCAAACACCACTACCAATACAAGTAAACCTTTTGTCTACGCTTTTCTCTTGAAATTGGTTCCCTCCCAGATCCCAGAATCCTTCTCTTTTGTATTTTTCACATATCTCATCCTCTTAAGGATTTCATTCACCTTCTTCAGTGCACAGACTACTGTTTCCTTTTGCTTGATGTGACAAGCAATCCTCTTCCATTTTTTCCTATTAAGGATCACCTGCATGAATAGCCATGCTTCCTCCTTCTCCCTGATGCCAAGGTTTTCTCAATCAGTATTTATTTATCTTCTTCTCTCAGTTGCATAAAGTCATTCAGTCCTAAAAAACATTCTGTTCCCAGCTTTCTTGATTTGAGTAGGCACACAAAGCTATGAGTGCTCACCTAAACATGCAAATGTACAACTTAAGTGGACCACGCTGCCACATTTGGCTTTTCTCCACTATTAAGTATTCAGCTCACTACTGCTGCTCAGACTTCTCACTTTGAGTGCACAGATGGTAAATTCCACAGTATACCTTCTTAATCTAACAGCATGGAGCCTCCACAGCTAACAAAAAATACATAAATTACAACTATAGGGGAAAAGGTCTCTTTCAAGCCAAACTATTCTATGATTAAACTGGAAAAGTCATAAATAGAGGGAATAGTCATGAAATGAAGAAAAACAAGATAGGATTACTTAGAACCGTGTCCCTAAGAAATAAAATTAACACTTTAAAAGACTTGTTTGTGTTTTTAAAAGGATGACACTCATACTAGCTAAGTGAAAATACATCGTTGATATAGAAAAAGGCTCATACAAGAAGAATTCAGTAATGCCTAAATAAGCATAAAACTACAGTTGATACTTAGCCCAACTTTGTAGTAGCATGAAGAGGGGAATGACAATTTCTAGGTTATCACTGACAAGCATTGAAACAACATTTTCTTGAGCAATTAAATTTAGCTTATAAAGCACCTCCCACCTATACTTCTGTCTACCTCTGCTCTCACATCTCAAAGGTTACATAATTAACCCACACAGCCATAAGAGGAAGATAGTCTAGAATGCAGCTTCTCTGGAGGCACCTGAATTTCACAGCTGAAATAGGTGTTTTGAGGACCAGGTACCTGGGACTGACTGAACCCAAAGATAAACCCACTTGGTTTTCAGAGCATTTTATCATCATGTGACACAAACTGGGAGTACACTACTACTTTTAGTACTTTAAAGTCAGCTGTAACACATTACAGCTTTCAGATAATCATTCCAGGAACACATCACTGGTGAGATCAGTCCAAAGCAAAAACACTAAGAGTACTGCAAGACTTCACCAGCCCCAAGAAGCTCCCCATGCTTTACTTCTTATTGATCCATCCTTTTATCCAAAGTAAGTTTCAGGAAATAAACAGAAGGGCATGGAATTTTATCACCTTTTTGCCCATTAAAGGAACGGAGCAAAAGATGCAAAACCCAGCAAAAGCAGCTTGCTCCTCCTTTAATTTCAATGTAATGAGAACAACACAATATTACACACCGTTAAATATTACATATATAATACACTAATATATCTCCCACTTGGAAACCAGACCAGGGCACTTCATGTTTTCCAACAGTCATCCCTTAGCCACACAGTAACCCCTACCAACACTTTCAGGGACACAATTTCTAAGAGATCACAAAACTACAAACCAAATTATGCTTACTGGTTCTTATCAAGCCTCACAGAATGCTCTGTTGCCAATATTCAAACCAGTCTTTTCTGAGAACTCTTCATGAATAAAAACAACTTTAACGGAAACAATTATCCATCTATGCTTTCATATATCTTGTGTTGGAATTTGAGATGATGTGCTGTAGAGAGCTGAGCACTCCTAAACCATCCACACAAGCCTTCTAGTTCGATTCATGAGCCACAGGAATCTGAGCATTACATCATTACAAAGGCATCTGGGTAAGCCACAAACCAATCCCAGTCACAGCTGCCTGAAAAATTCCATGTTTCACCTCCAGAGACTAAAAAGCCAGCATTGCTCTAAGTTGCAGTGCACTCCAGTTGTTCATATGGAGAAAATGCGAGAGCTACCTGCCAGCAGCTCTTTGAGTTCTGGCTACTTTCCCTTTTCCCCTCAACCATCTATCACTATCATGTCCTTAAAGCCCCTTGTTTCACAACACCACAATATTCAGAGACTATCAGGAGCCTCACAGCTTCTTTTTTACAGTGTCAAGCTCTTGGGATTCTGGTATTAGGCTGGCAGTTTTATAAGACAACTGTAAAAGTGAATTAATAATTACAGAAAAGCAAGGAAGATAACTGTTCCTGGAAGACCCAAGAAGCAGGGAACAACCGTTCCTGTTTGACTTTTTTATAATAAAAATTTTGCACCCATTTTGAAATGCTAATTTTTCAATAATAACAGGAATTAATGGGATTTAAATCATTATCAATAGTAGTTTCTTTTCCAAGTTCCTTGTGAAATGACTAATTATTAAACAAACAAACCTTTCCTTCCCAGTTCACAACTTTTGTAAATTCATTTGTTCTAAAATGTAACAGTTGCCTTTCCTGAATTTTGTTCTGAGCAACAGGTCAAAGTTGTTTAAAAAACCCAAACAAAACAACACACTCTTGATCTGTAAAAAGGTCTGTTTTCTTCTCAGAAAACCAGGTGTTTGAAGTGAGAGACTTAAACTACTGGCAACTCATGTTTCTACAAAACTAAGAGTTCTTTAATGACCTGCTGTCTTTCAAAAATATAGACATCAGGCCTCCAGACACATGATGGACTGCTTGAATCTGAAAGTACATGAGTGGCCAATTCCCACCCATTTTTCCAAGATCACATCTGGAAAGAATCCGTGCCAAATCTGTTTTTGAAGTAAATACTTCAAACAGAGACAAAATAAACAAATAGCGTTATAAATATTCTCTCTACACAACTACATAGAGAAAATTACTTCCACAGATATTGTCACTACAGTTTTGCCAACTCTATTCTTTGCAAGCTTTAACTAAGCACAAAGTTTATTCCTACTAATACTAAAATAATGTGAACTGATAAAAAAGCCTTCATGTAATGGAGCACATCAAATATTGCTAGAAACCACATACTAGAACATCAA
The DNA here is from genome assembly GCA_013400915.1 of Pardalotus punctatus. NCBI lineage: Eukaryota > Metazoa > Chordata > Aves > Passeriformes > Pardalotidae > Pardalotus > Pardalotus punctatus. The sequence continues at coordinate 310,670 of VZTX01013248.1, forward strand.
TATCTGCTGCAAATGGGTAAAGCTAATCACCTTGATAAAGAACTAGATGTCTACCACTACAACACTTTCTTCAAAGAAAGCATCACAGAACACATAATGTGACAAATCAAATTTTGGAGCATTCAGATTGAATGATTCCAGAACTTTCAATTTCCATAGACCCTTGAATTACTTGCTTTTCATTTCAAATAGTTTTTCACACTTCTGAACACAAACTGCAACCATCCTGTCTCAGTCTCCAGCTTGTTTAGACATGCAGAACAAAGTCCTTTTCATCATAAGCAAAGCCACCATTCATCCAATAATTTGAGTAATCTCTCTGTACTTGTTCCACATTGGATTCATTACTTTTGACCTTAATCAGCCAGAAAAACATACGCCATTTAAAATTAACTCTTCTTAGTACCTAACAACACCCTTGCCTATTTCTACAGAATAAATATAGTCCGATACATTCTCAGATCCTATTTGTACAGTTTGGCCTCATGGCTCAAACTCAGCTGCAATCAACTAAATCAAATCACCTCCTCCTAATGCTCTGCATTTCCAACTAATGAGCTCCCAGACTCTTGCAAAGGTCCTTTGTAATACTTCATACTTACGACAAGCTGCACTTTATGCTGTTTTGTTCAGTAATTCCAATCCCCAGGGTTACGTAGTTCTTCAGCACTGGCCTCTCAAGTGCAACGGATGCCTTTAAATTTTGCACCATCAGCCATTTTAAACAGCATGCATTGCCTTTTTCTATGCAAAAGTCACTTTTCAGTCAGCAGCTGCTGAGAACAATCCTGGAGAAACCAGCAATATCATCCACTCTGCCACCACCTCTGCAGCACCCTCCTCACAGCCAGAATTACACACGTCTTGCAACATGTATAATATTTTTATGAAACCCCAATTCTCATCTGCACTAAGTGTCCCTTACAGCTCAACAGAAAATGGTACTGAAATTCACACCAGTTAAACCCAACTTTATCCTTATAGAACCATTCCAAATGAACATACAGCTTTGAGTCTTTTACCACATCCCACTCCAGTTCTTATTTCTAACCTCTTTTGATGAAGAGTTATTCATCCAGTTATTGCAGAAAAGCATAAAAAAAATTTCTCTTTAACTTACAAGAATTATAAAGCATCTCCATATTTCAAGTTCTTAAGCTTATTTGTGCAACTGATTTTACTTGCAGATATGTAATTTCCCTATGCAACTCATTTGAAATAAGACAATTATCTTTTAACACTTCATTTTGTATACTTTTCATTTCACCAAATCAATTTCCAATTTGTCAGTCCAATTCTCATTCCCTACCAAGACTGAGACCGAAATACAATAATCTGAAGAGGTTCAGAGATTTCTGGGGATTGCTTATCTTGGGAAAGAGAAGCTTGAGGGGTTGGAAATCTTATTGTGTGCAAATACCTAATGGAAAGGAGTAAAGAACACAGGGCCAGACTCTTCTCTGTGGTGTCCGGCAGAAGGACAAAATGCAATGGCCAGAAATTCAGTTACAGGAAATTTCATCTAAGTTTCCAAAGAGGAAAACAAAAATAAAACAAACAAACAAAAAAAAAAAAAAAAAAAAACACAAAAAAAAACAAACAAAAAAACCCCACCAAAAAAACCCCACACAAAAAAATCCCAAAAAGCAAAGAAAAAGCAAAAAAAACCCCACAAATAAACCAACAAAAAAACCCAAAATGTCACAAAAATAAACAACCATAAAACAAAACAAAACAAAACAGCCCCCCCCCCAAACCAACAACAACAACAACAAAAAGATAAAAAAAAGACAGAGAAAAAACCAAACCCAAAACAACCACAAAGGTAAAATACCAACCTTTCTTAATCTAAGGATAATCCAACACTAGATTAGAGCTGTCCAGGCAGGTTGTAGATCCTTTGAGGTATTCAAAACTAGCCTGCATGTGGTCCTGAGCAACCTGACAACTCCGAGCAGGAGGTGGACTAAACATGCCCCAGAGGCCCCTTACAATCTCAGCTATTCTGTGATGCATTTCCTCTCACACCAAGAGTTAGTTTTGCTGCTGAATTTATTGTAAAAACATGTAATTTCTTCAGAAATGACACACCATTGCTGCACATAATTTATTTTCATTTTTTCCTTTGGTCAGACCAGAAAACAGAAATCTGCCAGAGAAGTTCATACAGGAAATTTCCCACATACCCAGAGAACTTTGAGCTAGTCAAAGCAAACATCAGGCACAGCTGCTGCCATTCTTCTTCATGAAGGCACTGCAAAGGTTTCCCCATAGCTCCACTTGCAATTTTTAAAAAACCATTTAAAGTCTCTTCACCTGAACACAGATTAGTAGTAAGCAGCTCCCCTTCCTAAAAAAACAAACTACAAAAAGACCCCACCAACTCCCCAAAATACCCATATAGGATGGTTTTACTTCAGGGAAAAAACTACCTGCAGGAAGGAGAAGCCTCAAAGTTTGCTACCCCACATTTCAGCTTTCTCAGAAGCTCACAAGTTTTTGTTTTCAGAAATATATATACACCCCATATGAATAACTGATACAACACACAAAATTATTTCCTGCTGTTGGTGTGAAATTGAAATAGAACAGAGGCAGTAGGCAGATTATAAATTGTTCAGCTGTTCAATTGTATCAATCCCTGCTTGTATTAAAAAAATACATTTTTAAGAATCCTTAAAACTGGAACCAAATTTGAACCATGTCTCAGTCTTACCTATCAATAATAAAGTAAAATGGGACAAACTACCATAGCCATCTTATAATTATCATAAACAGCAACAACTGATTTTTATTTTATTTTAATACTAATCAGCAAACCATTGAATGAGAAGTATAAAGACTAGAATGAAGGCATTCATCTGTAATAACTAGGTGTAGAACTAAGAGCCAGCTCTTTCCCTGAGAATTTGTCAATTATAAAAAGTAACACGTAATTCTTTTTTTTCTTCATACATATTCCATATTTCTCATTTTCAATCTCCAATACTATAATTATTCAATTCAGACATGAAATTGGGTTTTTATGGTGGAGATAAAATATACCAAAAATACGGAGAATTAGAAACAGCAATAGTTTAACTCTCAAGAAAAAGGAACAACTGCCATAAATTCTGCTGTGAAACTTCAGTGGGCTGAAACAGGGGGAGGGGAAGCCAAAAATAAAGCTGTAAACCTTGCATCTCAAACACTGAAGGTAAAATCATAGCATGAATCACTACGGCCTACTAACACTCATATTTGTCACACAGTTCAACTTTCTTGTTCTGATCTCTACCTAGATCGAAACAGAGTTTAAGCTTATTTCCAGCAGGAATAAAAAAGTTGCCTGAAGTTTGCCTATCATAAAAGTATTCCTCAGCCCTTGTATAACCCTTTGTCCAGATATTTTCAAGGAAGATGCACTTATCTTAGATTCAGAAGATAAAACATTCAATTTTTTATCAGTAGCACAGACATACAAAGCATGCTTCCAAATTTCTAATAACCAATACCATTTCCTGCGTGCAGTGTCCCCTATACAAATCACTCTGAAATTTTCTGATATTGTTCATTCAGAAAGCTGCTTAGTGTACAACCCTAAGAGTTTAATACCAAAACAAATCATTACCAAACCATAGGCTGTTTTTTACAAGCTTCCAGAAAGAATAAATTCCAATTAAATATGCTGAGGTTATAAAGTTTCTCAGTTTTTTGTGTAACATCACTAAAAACTTTCATAATCTGTAACTGACTTCCTCCCTTCCATCCACTAAATCTCTAAACTGTAAATTACTGGAATTGAAAGTCTCTCCATGCTTTGAGCACACAATGAAAACAACACACAAGTATCAGCAGTAGGTACAGTATGGCAGTGAAACACAAAGACGTATTTTAGACACCAAGAAAGAGACAGCTAAGGAAAAATGTCCCAAAAACAGTTTTAGAATAATGTGTCTCACTTGTTTACAGTTGCTAAAAAGCTAAAACACTGTAAAAATCACTCTTAATTAGCTACACTACTGATCAAAAGAAAAATAAAGTAGTAGCTCTTTGTGGAAAATCCCATCATTATGACAAATGGCTGAATAAATAACGCTAATAGAGGCAATTAGGAAGTTACATTGCATTAATACTACTTAAGAAAAAGAAGGGGAAAAGCAAGTTTTAGGTTCTACAGCAATCCCATAATTTGAGGGGAGACTCTTCTTGCACCCATTGTATCTGAGAAAACCCAGATGTCTGTCTCAAGAAGCTGCCAGGCAGGGCAACTAAGAATACAATAACTCTCCTGATTCAAGCCTCACTTTTATCGAGTTACACTGCAGAAGGCTCTTAGTTCTATACTAATAAAGAATCAGCACAGTCTGATGTCTGTGCAATCTAAACATTTATTACTCTCATACCTGTTCTTGTCCACTGAGGGAACAACTCCATGCACAAATAGTTCCACTAAATAAAGTATATTTTGGTTTATAAAAGCCATTTCACCAAAAAAGAGCATCTATTCAATACCTTTCTTCAAAAGTAACTACATTTATCTGAGTTTTGTAACTTCCTGAACACAGGCAGGAGTTTGGTTTCAAGCAATATACTAAAGCTTAAAGCAAGCTGGGGAAAAACAAACTAACATATTTTACTGGTATCAACTAACTTGTGAATGCCAACCTCACCTTGCACTGATCATGGCTCAAGACTCAATCAGGCATATAATCCAAACACATCAATTTAAGCAAGTTAGCAATTTCAGCAAAATGAAATTGTTACATTTACAGTCAAGCTTCTCTGTACAAAAAAAAATAAAATTCAAATACGAAAGCTGAAGACTACCATTAAAATAAATAAACACTTGACTGGGAAAGAGAGATAATTTTAGTGATGGGTTAGGAAACACATGATTAAAATTCTTCTGGGACTATTCTCACACAGTATAATATTATTATCTCATGCTGCCTTCTCATAAAACTAAATATTGTCTTAAAGAATTTCTCCCTCTACATCTTAAATCCAGTACACTGAAGAGATTTTTCCTATGCATTGTATCCGTTATTAATTGTCAGCTGCTTACATACACATGGAAACTCACCCACATCAAAAAAGAGTTTACAAGTTAAAAAAGTTTTAATTATATAGCTGCATGCACAAAAATTATTACTTTTAGACACACGGACCACTTAATTAAACAGTACTCCACAAATGCAGGCAGGTGTATCATAACAAAAGAAATAACCAGATCAAATTCAATCACAGAATCATAGGATACCAGGCTGGAAGAGATCTCAAGGAAAATCTGGTCCAACCTTCCCCATAAAAAGCACAGTCTAGACAAGACAGCCCAGCACCCTGTCCAAGCAAGTCTTAAAAGAGTCCAGCATTGGGAAATCCATCATTTCCCCAAGAAGATTATTCCAATGGCTGATTGTCCTAATTGTGAAAAATTTTCCTCGTGTCCAATCAGAATCCCCCCCCAAGGGTAACTTGTACTTCTAACCCCTCATTTTTCCATGTGATTCCTAGTAAAAAGGGAGTCTCCATCTTCTCTGTAGACACCTTTTAAATACTGGAACACAATCACTGTGTGATAAGGTCTCCCCTTAGGCCTTCCTTTCTCAAGGCTAAACACATCCAGCTCTCTCAGCCTTTCCCCATATGACAGGCTTCCCAGTCCTCCAGTCATCTTTGTGGCGCTTCTCTCGGCCCTCTCCAGCTGTATTTTGTATCCTCCACATCTTTTTTGTACAGCAGGGACCAAGTTATTGTAGTATGGATGCAGTATTTTATGTTATTGTTATTATTATTATTATTAATTTATATGAGATGCCATGCTCTGTTAGTCAGTGTTTGGTGCATCCTCTATTCCCCTTCCCACTCCCCAAGAAAGCAAGTATGAAAAGAATTTAAGCAAATTTTAAAAATGCAGCGAAGATACATACTTCCATTTTCTGCTTCAGAAAGCACAAAAGATGCCACTATGTAAAAGCTGACATCAGAGCCTCATACACCACTCATAACACAAGGCCCAATATTTGAATGTGCTCCCTACATCAGTAGCCTTTTGTCTCTCTGGGGAACAACGATGACGGCTGGCTAAGAGGGTACCTTACTCGAACATGAGGTTGGTACATGAAACTTGCCACAACATGGGACCAGTCTGACTGGTCTATGAGGTGGAAGACACAGTTGCCATAAGCAGTACCTATTTACCTATTCTGGAAGGCCACATGATGGAAATATGTTTTTCTAACTTCTCTCAAACAGCTCCATACATCTATTATGCAGCCTTGACACAGCCTTTGACTACAGAGAAGATGTCCACTTCATTTTCACAAATTAAAACTCTTCTGTCCTGGCAGCCAAGGGCTGAGGCTTGTAATATGTCACAGAACCATTATATCTGTATTCAGGGTATTTTAAAATTGATTAGCCAAGATACTAACACTCCAAGGATCTGTCCAATATTTAAGTACTGTAAGTTACTGCAAAGTATTTGTCAAACCATAACGTAAATAGTGAGCACAAACTTTCAAAAAAAAACCCAAAAAACCAAAAAACCCAAAACAACCAAAAAAACAACAACCTCTGGCACAGAAGCTGCAAATGGAAAGCAGGTAGAAGCTAAATGGTCTTTCCACAGTACCTTTAATTTAGCAACACAATATTTTGCAACAGCCAAACACAGAACTCACACAGGAAGTAGTTAAAACAGTTTACTGTAAAAGGATGAGCTGTAATAAAGAGGACAGTAACACCTATAGTGTGTGAGTACAAAAGAACAGCCATGCTGGATCAGAATAAAGGATCCTCTAGCCCAGGACACTCCTCCTACAACGGTCAAAAGTGAACATCATGGGAACAGTGCAAAAATTGACAAGCAAACAGCAGTATTTCCCAAAACACCCTTCCACTCTCCAGCAAACTGACACTTCAGACAATTTCTGAGCCAGAAATGGTGTCTTCATACTCAACCTTTCTTTTCCGTTCATTTGTTGAGTTCCCACTTAAATTTAGTTAAACTTTTAACATTTCTTGAAGCAAGACAGCTTGAATGTCAACGCTTATTTACATTTAGCATGAAGAACGTGTAGCTCTTGTACTGAAAATACAATGAAGAATGAATAAAAATAGCTTACTGCATAAACACTGTTATTGCTACAAAAAAACTGAAAGGGAGGAAGATAAAAAAAGGGTTTTATCACACAGAAGAGGCTTGTCTTAAAGATGATGGAATTTTAAAAGCGCCCCAGGAATTTATTATCATAAATTTATAAACACAGTACTTGATTATTTAAAATACAGCTTCCATAAAGAAGCTCTAGAAGCTTACCACAGCCTTGAAATGCAGGCCAGTCTGAAAATCAAGGTCATACACGCTTACTCCGAGCAAGCCTTGCAGGAATCTCACACATTTGCAGGCAAACACACACTCTCCCCAAGCCACTTCCATGAGGCATGAAGAAGCAAGACAACACATCCCCAGTTTAGTAATGATGCAGCTTCACACTGCACACTCCAACATGCTCCACATAAGGCCCTTAAAATGACAACTTCGAGTCAAAGCAAAAACTTCGAGTCTGAACTTAAGCACACATAGAAATTTAGGCCAAAACCCAGCTCTGTTTTTATTCATGTTACAACATGCCCACTTTACAGCAGACAGCAAATCTCAGGTTTTGACAACCTTCCAGCACCATCCTACATTTCCTCCACAGTTTTTCACTCCTTTGGCTCACTCTCTACCCACTCACTTTTTATGCATCACTCTTCAAACATCGATCAGACGTCTTGTTCAGGGAGAAATATATTAATCCTTCATTCCTCTGCTCTATTTACACTACCATGCTCATGCCAAATAGCATTAATAAAGTGATGTCCCTCCAAGTGATTTTTTGGGGTCAAGAAGTTACTCTGCTCACACAAGCGCAGTGGCTGCTCTCTCATATAAGTACCGCAGAGAATGTCGGAGAAAGCTACATAACTTGTCACTGACACTGCGTACACCATTTGTGGCAGAAGCTGGTAGGTGGGGAGGAGGGATCACACCACAGAAAAATAAGAGACAGTCCCGTGATTTAGGTAATTTAATTATAACTCAAGAGAACTAAGCTCTATTCCTCTCTTCTACACAATTAAGAAGTCCCAAATATTTTTCTTATTTAAGCAGATGTGACACACAGTATGTACTTTACTCTTTAGACATTTATTTGGAAGTAAAATCAGAGAACTGTGTACTGAAAACAGACCACTATAAAACTGCTATATATTCTGACAGAATGGAAATGGATATAGACATCTTGAACTGGGCACAGAAAACTAGCAAGCAGCATTCATATTGCTTACAGACTTTATGCCTCTACCAATCAGCAGGTCTTGACTTTGGTGTTCTGGGGGGTTTCTTTAGAGTAGTAAAGTTCACACTTGAGAGACTCTGATAATAACAGAATAAAAATTATGAGAAAAATAACGCCATCCTGAATAAAAAGACTTGAAGCAAAGTCCCAAACTACATGGACTAACAAGAACCCTGAAGATCCACCCATTTAGTACAGCTAACAGTACTACAAACTAAACAATAAATCAAGTCAATAAAAAGCACAGCTCCTTAGATTGTGCAGCACCATACATCAGGAGTGTGCGCATATTGATAGAATAATCTTCATTCTCTCACTTCTGAGAGGCTACAAATCTGACTTATTAATTCTAAAATTTTACAGATTCTGTTTCAAAGTAAAAAAAAACCCTAAACAATATTAATCTATCCACAGCCAAATCAAGAAACCCTTATTTCTCTGTCTCTGGCAATCAGCAAACTGCTCATATTTAGAAGGTGAACTTGAACTCTGAACAGCAGGACCCACAGAGCAAAAAATTAATCAGCTCAGAGTGTGGGCCTACGGTAGGCTTTGGGGCTTCCAGTACTATGTCTGAGCATAAAATTCATGTTATGCATAAGCATGTAACATTTTCAATTCAAATCTTCAGGTTTTGCAAATAAAAGAGATTCATTACTTAGAATCTAAAACAAAGCATGGTAAATCAATACTTAAACCAAATGATGTACAAATACTTTCAATCCAGGAGACAAATTGAGGGAAACTCTTACATGTCATTCATAAACTGTTCCTTTGGAGATTAGGGCAAGAAAGTTTCTAATCAGATGTGGGAAACATTACAGTAACAACACACAGATACCAATGATCTTAATGTTTTCCTGGCGGCAGTTTCCATTTAAACCAAGAAAAAAGAAGCGGGGAGTGGGGGGGAAGGCAGCTCAGTCAGCAGAAAACCACACTAGTTATTTCAAAAATATAGTTACGACACAGAACCAGCAAATTCCACCGCATAACAACAGCACCTGACCAACTCTCGGAATCAAACCCAGGAACCAACCACGATCCCCGAGCACCCACCTCAGAGCAGCACCAGACACCACAGCACTGCAGCATGCGCTGAAGGTCAACATTTCCAGGCCCTGCTTTTACGGACTGGTTTTACGTATGCTTCCCCTATCCACCTCAAATTAACGGGGCCGAAAATCGCCCACTGAGCAGCGGTTCGCTTCAGGAATTAACACACCGAGAACTCCCGGCCGGGGGAGGGGGCCACACGCCACGCTCCGCACGCCTGCAGCGACACAGCGGCTGCCGAGGACAGGGATGGAGGGAGGCAGGCAGGGATCCACCGGGCGGAGGGACCTCGCCGGGCACCGCACCAAGCGCCGACAGCACGTTTCGTCTTCATCCCGCTCCTCTGCCCCCAGCCCCCGCGGCCGAGCCAGGGCCAAGAGGCGCTTTTTCCCCTCGCCCTGTCCCCCCAGGCCCGGGAATCCCCCCCTTCACACCCATCCCCGCCCGAGGGGCGTCCGTGCCTGCCCTTGGGGCAGCTCCTCACCTGCATCCCCGGCAGCCCCGCCTGCACGGGGGAGTGAGCCATGGCGGCGGCGGCGAGGCAGGGAGGGAGCCGGGTCTCCTCACGCGGCTCCAGTGCACAGAGCTGAGCTCATCTCCACGCTCTCTCACACACACAGAACCACCGCCGCCGCCGTCCTCCTCTTCCTCCTCCTCCTGCTGCTGGCCCTTCCCCCGGGCGAGCAGCGCCTGTGCGCCGGCGGTGGGAAAGGGGCCGTCCTAAACCCGGGCTCTCCAGGCCCCCGTCACGGATGCAAAGGCGGCAGCGGCTTCCTCATCCCTCCTCCTCTTCCTCCTCCTCCTCCGGACCGTGCCGGCGACACGACGACAAACCTGAGGCGGGAGGAGGAGGTGACGGAGGAGGGGAGGAGCGGGAGGAGCGGCAGCGTCGGTCCCGCCTCCCCTGCGCGGTACCTGCCCGCGCCGCCCGCCCCGCCGCCATGGGCGCGGCCTGAGCCCCGCGTGCCGCGGTGTGTGCTGCTCCTGCCGCCCGGCTCTCCGGGCAGCGGCGCCGCAACGCCGCCCCACTGACGGCTGGGCTTTCAGGAAGGGCTTGACTTCCTGTCAGAAGCTGCAGAAGCCCCAGCCCAAAAGTGCCAGTCGTGCTTCTGCTGCAGCTCCTGAAGGGGAGCAGAGCGCCTCGGCGCTGAGGTCTCTCCCACGCCGCAGCAGCTCTGCGCACAGGCAAATCCCTTGAGAGCCTGACAGCGTTCTGTTCTTTGTTACAACTGGAATTTAACAGCTTAATCACACAACTTCCCATGTGCCGTGGAATGCCTTAAGAGTCTGTCCTTCTTCCACCCCGGCACAAAAACCCGGGGAGTTTCGTGAGTGTTAAAGTTATTGAAACCTGTCAGCCAGTGGGGCTGGGATCCCATAAGACAGCGCAGTTCGCTGTCAAATGATTTAAAATAAACGAGGTGAGCATGCACTGCGGAATAAATTACTTCTTGTTAGATAGTTCACTAGAGTTTGTCCAAAACTCTTAACTGCAAGAAACACTTTAAAATATAAACTGGTCTTATTGAAAAGTGGTTGGAACTCGACTGAGGCTTTTCCTATAGGTACGATCTTCTTTACTGTCTAGTGTGGGCTGCGTTAATGCTACACGATCTTGTCCTGAAACTTGTAGACACATAAATGTTCCTAAGATCTCCACCCCCAAGTGTTATTCAAATAAAATTAGCTAACTGCCTTATGCAGGCAAATAAGTGCGGCCACACACAAGCACATTGTTTGTTTACCATTGAATATACCAGTGCTTGAGTACAGTGAAACAGGAAAGAATGATGGCTAGAAACTATAGAAAATTGAAGTATTGGAATTCTTTTTTCTGATGTTCGTGAAGGAGTTGATAGTTTCCTTGCTGGGATGGAGTTTAGATTCTGTGGGGTTTGGCTTCAGGAAATATGAAAAAGTTTCTACTGTTTGCTGGCGTGTAATTTTCAAAGAAATGTAAGGTCTTTTCATTTGAGTTCTACCTCAGTCAAAACTCAAATGATAGTCACAAGAATCAGTATCAAACCTTTCTATTTAGATTGTTTTCCCAAGAATTTTTTCAATCTTCTTTATTTTTAGGGGAAAAAAGAAAAAAAAAAAGAAAAAAAAAGAAGAGTTTTAGTATCTCCATGGTTGCTCTGCTGTTTGGACTATTTTTTCCTAACTTTCTAGGGATAAAGTCAGCAGGCCAGAAGTGAAGCTTTTCCTTTGTCTCATGAATATCATTGAACTTTTGCTACATCATATAATATTAAAGATCCTCATTGAGAAAATGTCAGTTTTACCATTGCCTATGTGGTTTTGGTTTTGCTCTTTTCTATATAGTCATTATGATATAGATTTTATCCGCTTCTTTACTTTTTCTGCAGTTGCGCATTCAGCGTGGGGTCAAAATAAAAAAGGTACACAAGTAAGTTTCCTCTTTCGTGTTACAAAAGGTATACAACTGTTGTTTTCTGCCCATGAGTACTTTGGGACTTAAATAATTTTCATAAGAAACATATACTTGATTTGCTAGAGTTCATTCTGGTTTATCTTGTTAATTCCCTTTCCTCATTTTACTGCTCTGAAGTGGCCTCCACCATGTAAGCTCCAGGCCTGGGGCCACTGTGAGGTCTTTCTGTTGCTTGTATACCATGATTGATTTATTCCATCTCAAGGTTTTGAAGTTCTGCATTACATGTTCATCAAGAATCTGTGCCTGAAAAATTGTTGTTTGAGCCGTGGAATAAGCTCTGTGGGCAGATTTGCTTGTCAAATGCAGAAAAACAAAGGAGAAGATTCAAAGCTCTTAAGTCATAAATGAGATACTAGTCCAAGTTAAGTTCTAATGAAGTCAGAACAATGTATTAGAAGGTCTAATGTCTGTCAGCTTCTGAATTTTATACTGTATCTTGTGTTCTGATACACTTCCAACTTCTCCCTGGACTTGTAGAAATTTTAAACAAACAGTTTTGAACGTAATTTTAAAATAATGAATGTGTGTGTTTGCTGCTTATTTTGTAAGTGCTAGTCTTTCAGTCTAAATTTCAACTCCATCTCACAGACTAAACAACAGAAGCCTTGCAAATTTTCATCTCCTTTTCTCAACATTTTGTGGGTTTTTTTAATCTTTTATGAGGAAAAAAAAAAAGATTTTGAGTATTATAGTGCAAAGAAAGTCTACTCTTGCAGAAATCTTTATATTAAAAATACGATTACATGTTATGCTAGCCACCTATCCCAATACAATGGCTGAGACTTCAAAAATAAACAGGTCTCATCATTAAGACATTTCTCTGATGTATCTTTTTGAAGCCAGATGTTCCCAGCATTCAAAGATTCAATTTATTTTATGTGTCAGCTTCTCAATAACTGGTTTGTTTTCTATTTATCATGATACTTTGAATATGCAGAGATTTTCTGCCTTGCCGGTTATGTAAGAAAAGAGTTACAAAAGAAAAATGTAATTACATAATTGTAAAGTCTGTGACTATGAACTTCTGCTTATAAATACCTATGAAGAAAAGATATTTTCCTTACTGACAAAGACTGAAACTTCTCAAATGAACAATGTAAGACCATTGGTGTTTTCTAAGATGAAAAGTGCACCAGAAACCCAGGTATTTTTGAATTTATAATTGTAAAGGTGTGACACTTGCCTGTATCATATGATGCACAGAAGCTTTAACAAGGCTCTTCACATACGGACCTTTAAGAATTTAAGTGCGCCTGGGGCAAGAGGGGAGGTCCTCACATGGGTCTCTAACTAATGATACAGAAGAAAGAAGAAAACAAAAACATTTCACAGTGGGGGGTGTTACCAGTAGGCTGTCACAGGACCAGTATGGGACCCACCTTGCTCAGCATATCCATGAATGACCTAGGAAAGGGAATAAAGAAAATTGACAGTCTCATATTGCCAATCATCATGAGGAAGAAACTAAAACAAAGCCCAAGGAGTTGAAGAAAAATCTCAGAGTGAGTGACTGCTGAGTGACATGCCAGCAGATGGGGATTCTGCACTGAAAATGTGCTCCTCCAGCAGAGTACAAGAATGTCAGAATATGAGTGCTGTAAATATCCTTAATGTGGCTCTACAGAAAAGCAGCTTTCTGGGCAATCTTTATAAACATGAAATAACTAAATCAGTGAATTAAACCTCACATTTTTAATTAAGGTTTATTTCTGCACACTGAGTCATCCTGACTATGGCTTCCCTTTTCAGATCAATACCCAGTCCTTTCTGTTTTCCTTTCTGGGACATCTGGTCAAACAGCAACTTACTCTCCCAGGAACAAGCCAAGGAACCAGACAAGGGTAGGATGCAAGTTTATTTAAAAAAAATAAAAAAATGTTTAGTACTAAAAAGCACATTTACATGTAAATAACAAAAAATATCCCTGTGTTGTCCAGGACTGATATTTTCCTGCCTTTGGTTGTGTTTGCTCCACAAGGTTAGTTTCCAATGTACTTCCAACAATGCAGCAATGATACACCTACAAAACATTGGGGTTTTCTGTTTCCACTGAAATTTTAAAATTTCAGTTTTCAATTTCTGTTGGAAAGGATGTCCCTTCTACAGAGTTCATGATGGAGCTTTTCTGCCTCTCAGGATGCCTTGGGTAACCCTGCAGCTGTGTATTTCTTCCAGCAGAGGAAGCTTGTGCAGTTTCAAAGCACACAGCTTGCCTTCCACAGCTAGATTTGGCTGTGCATTTATGTTCTGGTTCAACAATCGCTTGTCAGAAAACGGTTTTGTCGATTACAGAAGTAGTGCTGGAAAGTCAACAATGGCATTCTACTTTAGGTCTTGTGAATGCTGAAGGGGTAAAAAAAAGGTTATTAAATTATGTTCCCCAAAGGAAAAGCCAGTTTTTTGCTATGTTTGTATAAAACATGCCATTTTATAGATGTTTTCCTTCCTGCAGTGATGTTATTCATATCATTCATAGAAAACTGCAGGTTTGCAAGATTCTTATTAGTAGAAGAAAATTCACTTTCTTGTAGTACTGAAAATCATAATAGATAAGCCAGAATGAGGCAGGAAATGGAAGAAATGTCTTGAATGTTATATGCTGTTTATTAATAATGAGCAGAATGTAAGTGCCCGAAAGTATTTTAGTATTCCAGGCAGACAGTTAAAATGAGATGGAGACCTAGAGCTCATTAAGAAACATGAGATTGATTATACTGTCCTGTGCCTCTACCCCTGAAGAGCATCATTGCTTTATAATCTTGCTTTTTAATAATCCTTTTTCTTAGACTCTTGTCACACAAGCCAAACATATGCAAATGGAAGAAAACATACCTTCTGTATCTTCTTCTCGCATTTCACATTTTATAATGGAGTCATCAATTCTTATCTCTGGTTAATGTCTGTGTACACAGCAGACTAGCAAAGTCTCTAGACTAAATGGATCCATTAAGGGTGACCTTTAATGGTTTTCAACTAAAATAGAGTCAATTTAGATTAGATAGAAGGAAGAAGATTTTTACAATGAGGGTGATAAAACACTGGAACAGGTTGCCCAGAGAGGCGGTGGATGCCACATCCCTGTAAACATCAGATTGGACAGGGCTCTGAGCAACCTGGTCTATTTGAAGATGTCCCTGTCCCCAGTGGGGGGTTGGACTAGATGACCTTTAAAGATCCCTTCCAGCCCAAACTGTTCTGTGATTCTATGACCCTGTAACCATGCTGAGACACTCAGCCTAGACAGTCCATGTCATCACAGGTCTGAAATGTTTGCTTGCAGGCTACAGTTGTCTCAGCAGAAGAAGTTGCACTGTATCTCATTGATAACTGATAAGTAGTGGTCTTACAACTGGCTGCACTATTTCCCCATTTTAATTCAAGAATTATCCCATTTTATCCTTCATTGATTTCGTGATATACCAGCAGCTACCTGTAAAATCTTGTGTTGATGGAAGTGTATTGTATTCATATGTTGAATAAATAAACATACGGATTCCTGCAAGTACTAGTTGTCACTCTGGGACGTTGTTACCAAATGAAAATCATCATGATGTGATGAGTGTTTTAGAGTACAGCTTCATGCTGTGTTTAATCCAACTTAACTGCAGTCTACTGCCAAAGTGCTGATCCCACTCTTCCTTTCTCCCAGCCCTGGCTCCAGTCCTTGCATTAGCAATCACATGCCCGCTTGGTGATTTGGATCAGTTCACTGATCCCACGGGAAATGCATCCACATCCTGCTGGATTAGTCTCCTGGGGCAGCAGTCTCTGGGTGTCACGCAGCAGGGACACCATGTGTGAGGGAGCGAGGGAGAAAGGCCAGCACCTCCCATTCACTGATAGCCCACAGTTAGCTCAGATGAACTAGAAGGTGAAACTCCATCCAGAATGTCCTCTAGGGAGTGGGATGGTGCCTCCAGCTCTGTCATACCACAAAAGCCACCTTCTCAGCTTGCAGGAATGAATGCTCCTGCCTGTGATTTAAGTCCAGAGCTGTGTATTCATAGCAGTCAGTCTTCGCAGAGCATGTACAGAAGGAAACAGTGGAGGGATGACGTCACTGACACTAACCTCTTTTCTAGGCAATCAGAGACCCTCAGCCTGCAGCCTTCATGGCCCAAAACTTAACACCCAAAAAGGAAAAGCCACAAATCGGATACCCTCAAAAAAGTGAGTTTGTTGTTTTGGGAAGGTTTCTATTGGGAAAATAAATTATGGCCATGAGTTGTTTTCTAGCATTTGAACCTGCCATCATCCCCACTAGGTATGTGTGGGGGACAGCTACAGCTTGTAACTGTGCCCCCACAAAAATGCAGTTCCTGTGTGTGTACCTTCCCACTCTGCCCATCATTCCCATTCCACAGCCTTCTAAAACTAATAGCTCAGTAAGTTCCAGTTGTGCTCACAATGCTCTGACACAATCCAGCAATCTTCCACCTCCTCGTGCAGACCTCCTCTCATTCACAAAAATCAGCTGCAACCTCCCACTTGCACCAGACCTTTGGCAAGATCCCAGAGCCTTGTGCTCCTTTGACATCTACAGTTGCCAGCTCAGTTTTCCTCCTATCTTTTTCATGAGAGCAGGCTTCCTGGGGATTTTGAACTGAGTATCTCTCTTCTGCCGGCTGAGGCAGTGGGTACCTGATGCTTTTATTGCAAAGAAGAGCAGATTTTGCTGTTCCACATCAGCACTATTGTTCTTCCCTGCACAGAAGCAAATTTATAGGGCGAGCTACGTAGTAGGCTTATATTTACACTTCGATGGAGTAGCAGAGCTGCACAGTTTTCTCATCCCACTGTCTCCTGACAGCAGAGAGATTTGCCTCAACATCACAGCTTCAGAGGGCCACAAATCTTCATTTTTCTTCTGTTGAAGCTTAAGTGAGAAAAACAGACATAAGTCCTTAAAACTGCTTCTAAGTACTACCATCAGGAAGAAATACAGAGATGACTCTTCTAGACATTTTGTATACAGACTCACTTGGGTTAAATGCAAATTTCTGCTATGCTCAGTGTGCAGAACTCACCTTGGCAGTCTGTTGTTCCTGGATGAGGTTCTAGTTTCTCATCTGAATACTGCAGTTTTGTCAGACATTTGCTCTCAGTTCTGCTCATTCTACATCTTGCACCTGGACTATATCCTGCCCCAAAGTGCACCTTCTTCCCAGACTCCCTAGGTTCAAGAGTCATGACATTGCCCTTCTTGAGAAACTCTTCAGTATTAACTCACCACCTACCTGAATCAGGTATTATAGATCATTATATTATATATAAGATATATATATATACACGTAATCAGGTATATATAAGGTGATGTGGTTATGTGCACTGATGGGCTTAGGCAAAGCATACTGATATCAGCACAAAGATTCTCATCAACTTCACTGGACTCTTGGTCTCTGCTGTTTGTAGGTAGTACATAGACTTCTCAGCCCGTGGCACATCTTCCTTTTTGCCTGCAAATAGGCTGACGTTGCTGTCACTGACTTTTCTCCGTGGGCAGTTTTCTCAAAGAATGCAATACAGCCCTATGCTTGCATTTATTAGTATTTATGAAAGTAAAATAAAAATTTCTGACCTGTTCCTTGTTATAGCTCAAGGTTTTACCATGTCTGCCATCCAAGTCACAATTCACTGCAAATCCCTTCTGCTTTGATGACCTCCCCAGGACCAGTTGCCTGAGGGTCCATCCAGGGGCTGATTACAATCCTTTCAGCAGCAGCATCCATAGCCCCACAGGCTATGGAGGTTCCTTGTTGCTCTCTCAAGGACTATAACCAAAGCTCTTTTCTAAGCATGTCTGAGTTTAAAGTTTGCAGGATAGCTCTAAAATCTGCATCTGTATACACTTGAGAAAATACCAGGATGAAAAGTGCAGTGCTTGGGAGATGTCCAAAACTGAATGTTATTCAGGAATGACCTGCTCTTCCAACAAGCTCCCTTAATGGACAATGTCTAGCTGGCATGGCCTGATCAAGAGCCATCTTACAGAGCTGGGATCCCTATCAAATGCAGTGGTTGTGCCTTTCGTTTTAATGACAGGGTGGGCTGAGTGGTTGTACAACAGATTAATAGTTTGGGAAGTCACCCAGGAATACTTAGTCTTTCAGAACCAAATGCAGCCCAATTGAGCCCAAATTTGTATCCACTTAAAATAACGGTTTGCTGAAGTGTCTACACATCCCTCTATTTAACATGGTGCGTTTTTCTCTGGGGATGAGTTTGTTGTGTCCACAGAAGCCAATTTTGCTTTGTCTGACTGACATTTTGCTCAGCTACAGAAACTCCCTCCAAACTTACTTGTGACTTTGTTTCTTAGGGCAGAGTTTCATGCCTGGGGTTTGAGTCCTGCAGTTAAATTGGATTAAGCTATAGCCAGTGATTTTATCATCTTTTAGAGTAAGAGCATTGAGTGCTGGAGCACAATCAACTTTATTCTTGTTCTTTACTATTCTTCAATATCAAAGTATTTTTTATAATACCACGTGGGATTTTGGCAATTTTTAAAGTTTTTAAAAGTTTATGAGAGGTAATTTCCACCAATGCTGCCAGAGACTCTCTCTTGCTTAAATCCACCCAAATATTTTTATTTTTCTAAACATACAGCAGCCGTACGGTCTCCTAAAGCGATACTGATCTATGTGTCTGATATGATACAATACTGATCTAGGTATTTTCATAGGATAATATGAAGTTTGTGGTAACTGCGAGCAAAAAGCGATTAAGTTAATGATGTAGAGGGGGTTTCTGGATGTGCCTCTCCCTCCGCTTTCCTGCCACTGTATGTTTCTGCCACCTGGTGGTGTAAAATGAGGTCCTGGGGAGGGAGCCTGGGCTACACTTATGGAAGATTTGCCTGAGCAAGAGGTCTAGAGTCGGCAAAGAAAGAAAGGTTAAATAAAGGTAGGAAAGCATCGTGTATTTTATATCTGTTAATATTATCTAGAATCTGTAGTCACAGACTGGTGCTTCACTGCAAAAAGCCCAATCTGGGCAGAGCAAATAAATCCTTCCTGTTCCACAACCTGCCTCAAGGCAGATGGGAAATGGCTCTGGGCTTCTCTGATTCCTTCTGGTTCTGCCAAGCTCTCTGATCTGGAAATAGATGGCACAGAACAGCATCTTAGGTCTGCCTCCTACAAGGGTGGCAGCAAGTCAGGGAGAGAGTGAGTTCACCCCCTGTGTGCTGTGGGTGTGGGGGCAGCCATCTGCTCTGAAGCTGTAGTGGAAAAATGATGAGTCACACTTGCAATGAATGCATGAAACAAACAGCTAAAATTGAAATCCAACCAACCAAGAAACACCAAACCCCTGCTTGGGTGTCCATAACTCAATCAGGAATGTGTTGGTGAGTGACCACAGCCTGGTCCAAAACAGGGGGAGGAGATGGTGTGTGGCAGAAACCTCTTCCTCTGCTACAACAGAGAATATAATGACCATTAGTCTCATATTCCTGCTCCCTGCAGACAGCAGGTGCAGATGTGAAAAATCTGGGCGTTCTCTTCCCACCCTTCCCAATTTCCATGCTCAACTTCCTAAGCAAAGTCTCCCCCTCCAGGTTCAGCACTCAGCCAGGCCCTGCACCCTGAGACATCCATGGTTCTAACTTGAGTACACTCGTGTAGCAGTGTTCTACCCTCCCATGTTTGGGATCAGTTTTCAGTAAAAATGCATTCAATATCATTAATTCACTTAGATGGTTACAGAACTGATCTCAGGCACTCTGTTGAACTAAAGTACCAGCCTGAAGGAGCTGAAACAATTGAATTAACCTTTACTTGAAATATTTTTTGTACGATAAGACCTTTAGGAAATAGAATTCCCATCTAAGTAGAAAACATTTCCAATTTGCACTACCAATAAAGTATGGCATGGCTCCAGGAGCACTGATACTATTATTTTTCTAAGTTTACTAGGCTTGAATGCAGTATTTTTCCCAGCTGGGAAAGGACTTGATGTTCAACTTAGAATAAAAAAAAGCCCTTTATGGGCTAAGATGAAAAGAAACTCAGACAGGGACATATATTGCAGTCCTCTGAATCTCACAGGAGGAGGATAAACACAATTTCATATGAGCAGACAGCTGAAATTTCATCTTAATCTCAGGAGAGTTTTATGTGCCACTTACAGCAGAAGCAGGTCAAATGAGGGGTTGCAACAGCAGTTTGAGAATGAGTGCTGTGAAAGTGCCTCACTCTATTTCATGCTTAGCTCTTGCATAATTTTTATGCATAATTTTATTTAGTTATGCAGCTCCCCAATTTTAATTCTCCCTCACCCCCAAAACACAGCAATAGTGTTACACAGACAAAGCCACTTTCACTGCAGATATTCTACTTATGAGTGTTTCAGAAGGTCCTATGACCATTTTGGCATTGTGGGGAAAACCAGCTTTTTCTTCCCAGTACATCTGCCAGCAAAGGTAAACCTATCTGATTAGCATCTGCAATAATTAGGATTCCTTTGGGATGCAGTCAGTGACAGCTGTAATACTACTTTATATCATCAAATCAGTGTTTGGGGTGTCACTATGAAGGAAGTAGTTGCTGGCTATCTAACATGACACCCATCTGCAAGAAAGGCCAGAAGCAGGATTCCAGGAGCCTGTCAGCCTGACCTCAGTGCTGAGGAAGGTTATGGAACAGATTATCTTGAGTGTGATCACACGGCACTTGCAGGGGATCAGGCCCAGCCAGCAGAAGTTTAGGAAAGGCAGATCCTGCTTGACCAACCTGATTTCCTTCTCTGACCCACTCTAATGGGTGAGGGAAAGGCTGTGGGTGTTGTCTACCTAGAATTCAGCAAAGCTTCTGACACTGTCTCCCAGAGAATTCTGCTGGAAAGGCTGGCAGCCCATGGCTTGGACAGGTGCACTGTTTGCTGGGTAAAAAACAGTCAGGAGGGGTGGTGAATGGAGTTACACCCAGTGGTGTTTCCCAGGGGGAATGGTCCTGTTTAATATCTTTATTGATGATGTGGACAAGGAGATCAAGTGCTCCCTCAGTCAATTTGCAGAGGACACCAAGTTGGATGGGAATCTTGATCTACTGCTGGGTAGGAAGGCTCTGCAGAGGGATCTGGGCAGGATGGAGCCATGGGCTCATACCAAAAGTATGAGGTTCAAAAAGACCAAGTGCCGGGTCCTGCCCTTGGGTCACAACAACCTGTAGTGCTACAGGCTGGGGGGTAGAGTGGCTGGAAAACTTCCCAGCAGAAAAGTACCTGGGAGTGCTGGTCAACAGCCAGCTGAACATGAGCCAGCAGCGAGCCCCAGTGGCCAAGAAAACCAGTGGCATCCTGGCTTGTTGCTTATTGCATCAGCAATAATGTGGCCAGCAGGAGCAGGACAGTGATTGCCTCCTGTACTCAGCACTGGTGAGGCCACACCTCAAGTTCTGTGCTCAGTCCTTTGGGTCCTTCATTACAAGAAGGACAGTGAGGTGTTGGAACAAGTCCAGAGAAGGGCAGTGGAACTTGGGAAGGGTCTCGGAGCACAAGTTCTGTGAGGAGCACCTGAGTGAGCTGGGGTTGTTTAGCCTGGAGAAGAGGAGGCTCAGGACAGACCTTATCACTCCTTACAACTGTCAGAAGGGAGGGCATAGCCAGGTGGGAATCAGTCTCTTCTCCCAGGCAACCAGTCATAGAACGAGAGGAAAGGACTTCAAGTTGTGCTAGGGGAGGTTTAGCTTGAATGTGAGGAGAAATTTCTTCACTGAAAGACTGGTTAAGCATTGGGATGGGCTGCCCAGGGACATGGTGGACTCACCATCCCTGGAAGAATTTAAAAAAATGGTTGAATGTGGCACTTCACAATATGGTTCAGTGGGCCCGGTGGTGTTAGATCAAAGGTTGTACTTGATGATCTTGCAGGTCTTTTCCAACCTTAATGATTCTGATTGATGTAAACACATAGCTATTCTCTCAAAAGCACAGGTCATGTTCTGCTCACCTTCCTCTCCGCTCTCTTCCCCCATACACAGTCAGAGCACCTGTTAAACTCCCTGGGCCATGGACTAAAGCCCACCTCCCTTCTTAAGGTAGGTTATGCAGAGCTTTGACTCAGGATTAGGAATGAGCATGGGAAAGGGATAACATTTAACAGCAATATTAGGGAACCTATTGAATTGCAGCTCTCCTGTTACCCTTGTGCTAAATTCCACAAAATCCTGGCCTGCAGTGGTGGCTCGAGGAAGAACAATAGTGATTGAATTAGGCTGAAAATGGGGCATCTGATTTTCCTGAACCACTTGCCAGTGGAGGAGGATGATTTCACTTCTTACTTCCCCTTTGATAATTTGTCTCCCTTTCACACTTTAAGGTAAGACCTACTTATTTTATTATCAGTATTGTAACCCCTGCACAATGGTCAATGAATATTACACTAAAGCACTAGTTCAAGCTGTGAAAGAAAAAGGTAAAAGCAAGTATAGAGTAAGAGTATGTATAGGAGGCTTGCAATTGCTTCAAGGAAATCTTAAAAAACCCAACAGCTTTGTATAGAGGTCTATAACTACAGATCAGTTTTTTAAAGGATTATGCTGCTAATAAACCAGTTTTTAAGAACAGCAAGTGGCAAAGGATAGATTCATGTAGTTCAGAGAATATGACATTGAACTATTTTAAGTCAAGTGTCATTAGGCTGACTGAAGGGGAGGATGAAAAAAGCTTTACAATATATTTGCAGTATTATTAAGCACACAAACATACACATTCCTGTATCTACCTGGCCATGCATGAGTGCAGATTGGATTGCTAGAACAGGATTTCATCACTACTCTTGCATTTTTTAAGGGTTATTGTTTTTTTAAGAACTGAATTTAGAATGATCAGTTAATTTGACTGATTTGAGGCTGTCTTCTCCATAACAGAAAATTATATGCAAAAGATCCTCTCAGCAAGTCTGATAGTCTAAACAGCAGCATCCTAAATGAAACACTGTCATAATTAGAGGTTAACTGTACCTCCTTAATACTTAAAACTAAGGAACTGAAAATACTGAATTTCAGCCCAAAGACAAATTCCCTGCACATGGCTTCTGGACACAGCCACAGCAATGCTGACAGGAGCTACCCAGGTAGGCATATGGATATTTTAACTTCAATTACTTAAATCATTGTTGAAAATGAGAATAAAATCTTGTCACACACAACTGTCCCCATTCTTCTTACACGTAGTTTTCACCTCATCAGGAAGGTTTCCTATCTAATTTTACAGTATTATTGGCTTTATAATCATAAACTACATCCATCATGTTGTAGACAAGTTAGTGTGTTTGCTAAAGCACTATGTTCCAACAGTTTATGAAAAAACTAGACACAGGACCTGTATTTCAAAGGGGGAAAAAAGAGTGTTAAAATGCTAAATAAACATTTCACCTGGCATGCACAAAGTAGTAGGCAGAAGATGCTATTCTATAGCAATACAGTTAGGAGGTAATTTATTTTGCTTAACTTGCATGGCAGAGGAAAAGCTGGCTAATCTACCATAAACAAAGCTGGCATAAAACCCCCTTAACTCCTCAGAGGATGGCATGGAGCCAGTTGCTCCTTTGGCTGTTACAGGAGACCCTCAGTTCCATTGGCTGGGGGACATGCACTATCCCAAATCCATAGCCCCAGATGACCTTAGAGATCAAGAGGGGATTACTGCCTGTGGGGTAACAGTACTATCTCTAACACAAGCAAAGAGCACCTTGCCTTTTCAAACTCCATTTGTAACTGTCTTCATGGGTGAGGGACTCTATTCTTTGTGCACATGGAGGCTTGGTGACAGAAACTCCAGTGGGAACAGGGGTCACAGGGGCCCACGTACCCGCAGTGTGAGCAAAACACCCCTTGCTTGAATATGGAGGTCTGTGTCATCACTTGCAAATATCAAAATGGTATTGCTGTAAAATAGGATAAGAGGATTGGAAGACAGGTATCAAAGAAGCTGAAAGTCTGGCCAGGCTACTGCAGGAGCCAGTGAGTCCAAGCTGCTGGAAAAAGTGTAGGATGTAGACCTTAAAAATAACGAATTACAAAACAACATGCAGACCCCTGGCACTCCGTAACATGGACCACAGGACTACAGGAGTGGGTCCTGTTAAGCAGCAAAACTTAGTCTCCCCTAGCATAAAATTGATAGGTGTTATGGTATATTAAGATAGAGAAGACCAGCACTGATACATTAGCTTTAAGTGATGGAGCATGTAGATAAAGGTAGCAGAGACGTGGTAGCAAGTTTTGTTAACGTGCAACTGTAAGCCATATTCTTAAAACACTTTCCTTATTTTGTTATAACACAAGTTTTATTGCTCTTGCTTATTCCAAAGGTCATTTGCTGTTATCATTTTACCTAAGTGGACACTTCTAATATTAATTAAAGACATAACAGGGGTTAAATGGGTAGTTAACAGGCAGATAAAGCATTACATTACAGTGCACATCCAAGTTACTGCCACTTGGCACACAGACAACACTTCAATCTGATCACTGCCAGAGCTTTGCTCCCATTATCTGTAATGAAGTTCAAAAGAATTTAAGGCACATGTGACCTGCTGCTTCCAAGTAACAGTGATGCTAGAGAGATCATGCAGAGAGCTTGGCTTCAGTTGCTGTTTTTTGACAAGTCTTGTTTCTTTCATGATATAAAATTGAAACGCAGTATAAAAATACATCTTTTCACAGAGTCCAATAGTTCCAAGTCTAATTTCAATATTCTAATGCTATCATATTTAAGATTGAGGTATGTTAAGAGTGCAAATTCTGCTGGAGTTTCTTCAGAATATCACATTCAGTACAAGAGAGACTAATATTTTCCTATTGCTTCCCTAGAGAAGCTGCACTTCACGTTAAAACAGTTTTTCTTAGTCTCCCACAAGACGTGTAATCCAGAGGTGTTATTACTGATACTCTGATTCCTCTTACTGCAGGGAGAGTGAATGGGATTTCCATAATTTACAAACACTCCTTGAATACAGCTTTTACATTCGAGAATCAGCTTCATCTTCCTTTTCATAGTCATCTTGATCCTTCTTGTCTTCTTTTTTTCCTTCCTCACTGAATTTGGCTTCAATTTCATTTGGATCAACATAGGTATAAAAAGAAGCCATGACAGCAAAAATTATGCAAACTGCGAACAGCAAGGCAGCAAACAGCACATACTCTGCCCACTGTAAAAAAAAAAAAAAAAAAAAAAAGAAAAGAAAAGAAAAAGCAGAATTTATCCATCAATACTCATTTGTCAAGAGTATTATACCATTTTAGTATTTTCAGGAACTAAACTCAGAATGTGAAACTGAGTATATATAACAAATATCATATGGCTTACAGGAGTAAGTATTAATGCATATAATATATATTAAAGCAACTCAGAACTGAGGCTCTTTCAGCAGTTCTCTCTTCACTGAAAAGACAAAAATTCTGTGAATGCTGAAAAATTCTGCAATATCCTTTTCCTGGAGGAACTGGTAATTGAATGAAAGACTGAGAAGGAAACTCAGCCCCCTCCTTTTAGTCAGATAATCTTACTCTAAACCAGGCTGGCACTGATTGTGCTTCCACTTAGAAGTTTTTACTGCTGACCCACTG
Organism: Pardalotus punctatus; assembly: GCA_013400915.1. NCBI lineage: Eukaryota > Metazoa > Chordata > Aves > Passeriformes > Pardalotidae > Pardalotus > Pardalotus punctatus. The sequence continues at coordinate 336,082 of VZTX01013248.1, forward strand.
ACCACAAATGTGGGCAGAGATCAAGACCAAAAACTCTACCTGAAAAGCCTCAACATCTGTGTCAGGCTCTTTCTGCTTTAGTTTAGTTGAAACTGGGGACTGCCAGACCTGTTTCAGTGACAAGCTATTCCCTCTCTCAGAGAGCCATTTTAATTCATTAGGGAGCACCCCTAATAAATAGAAAGTCTTGTACAAGGGCTCCTTACCAAGAGAGTGACAGTTTTTGTGCCCCAAAGAATGAGGTTTGAAACCAATGGAGACAGAAGAAGGCATGTGGCAAGGCTGTGGTACACAGTTGAAGGCTCATTAGCAATTAACAGAATTTTGGTAGGTTTTAATTCCATTAATGCAGAATTTCAGCTAAAAAGTTCACAGACTTTCTACACCATAAAAAGAAATTTACTGCAGAGATGCTAGAAACTGCTGCTTGCAAGCAAAGAAGCCTGACAAGAAGAGTTAAGGATGGCAAACAATAGGTGAGTAGAAACCTTTATTGAAGAACTATTTGTATTATCTGCCATGATTGTCCCTTGGATTAGAACTGCTTTCTTACAGTGTAATATAACAGCACACCTACTGCTCACATGCTTACCTGCTTGTCAATTTGGGATGCCCCAGCCACGATAATGACAATGATGTTACCAATAGCCACAGTCAGCAGCCACCCTGCCTGCAGCACTGACTTCATGTTAGACGGGGCCTGTAGAGACAGACATTTACGTTTCGGTGTTATCACTTATTTTCTGACATTTACTGCATTCTTTACCTTACAATAAACACTATTTCTCTGCAGGGAAGAGGATTTCTTGGTTTGGTAGGTTTTGATGGTGGTTGGGTTTTTTTGTTTGTTTATTTTTTTACATTAAAAATTGCTAGAGAACTAAACAGGTCTGGGGAAGGCTTTGAGGAGCAAGAGACCACTAGCACACTACCTATAACACCTTTTACTTTATACACACTGAGTAACTAACAGGCATATTTTACAGCTCAGTAACACGTGGCACGCATGACATGAAGAAATTGAGTGCATCACTTAGCCAGCCACACCTCACAACATTCCCATCACTGCAGTTTCTAGATTCAGAATTAAGAGAAGGAATACACCCAGCTGATAGACTGGAGTCAGAAAACAAAGGAATTAAAAGTGTATAACTAAACTGCTAATAAAGGCTAATAAAGGCTGTATGGAGTAAACTGGTGAGGGGATAAGGTGTCGGTACTTTCTCATTTAATATTTGAGAGCTCTCCAGTTTGGTTTTACAGCAGCAGTACAGTTGCGCTTCTTTTCAATGGAAAGTCACATGTAAGAAGGAAGTTTGAGGACTGGTAGTCAGGTTCAAATTATACAATTCAGCATAGCTTCATGGAAAACACAAATCCTAGTGAAACAGGGCCAACTTGCATCAGCCACACAGTCCTGCTAGGTAACTGTGAGGGATATAGCTGACCGATGCAGCAGTACAGAACCACCACTTAAAAACAATAGATCACAGAAGATCTTAACTTGCATCAAGATTCTTAAGAAAAGGAATACCTGCGAGTATGAAAACTCCAGCCCAGTGACAGAGAACATTATTTCTCCACAAGTAAGAAGAAAATACTGAGGGATCTGCCAAGCCATATGGACTGTATTTGGTGCAATGTCTTCAAAGTATGTTATATCAAGTGTGAAATTAGTACACTGGAAATTAAAATAACATTTTAGGAACAGTAATAATGAGTATGCACAGTAAAGGCGTTTTAAGCAGTTCTATAATCATAAAGAAAGTTTGGGGCAAATAACAAATATTGCATATGAAGCACTTCATATCTCATTATAAAGTATAGCATTTACAGCAGACTTCATGCAAATCTGTAGTGTCTAACAGGGCTAAAGATTTAAGGCCATTAGTGGTGATCATGAATTCTTGCATTATGTTTTATCATAACCTTCATTATTTTTATAGTTAACAATGGATTTATGTCCTGTTTAATATACCAGAATTCTATCATATATACAATTAAAGACAAGCAGAATCATTCTAAAAGTGTTTTTTTAATTAAAGTATCAACGTGGAAAGTAATTCTGTATTGTCCATCCAAAAACAGTGGCAACTCACGCCATCAACTGAAATGGTATAGGCACTGCCAAATCCAAATTTCTTTGAAAGAACTGTACAAAAGTATGGAGACAATGAAGCCTCAATAAGATATGGCCTGAAAAAGAAAAAAAAAACCAAAACAACAAAACCCACAGTTCAGACCATAGCTGTAGTCAATTGTGTGTATATTACATATATTAAAAAAATTCTGTGCCCTTTTCCCAAGGACAAGTATGTCTAAGGGATTCAGTTAGGATAAGGGAAAATGCTTACACGTTTAGTCCTTCAACGTTGGTGTAATTACTGACAGAAAGAGGAGGCAGTTCTCCATAAGCTTTGAAGTCCATAGTAACATTGACAGTGAAAGGGAAATTGTTTATGAACCTTTAAAATGGAAAAGTGATTAAATATTACACAAAACATACACAAGTCAAATACAGGTTTTACTTTTAATTATATATTGGCAGCACAACATCTATCAAGTCTTCCCATTTAATACCTTTTTTTAAATCAGTTAATGTTTTGGAAAGAACTCTAATCTCTTAAAGTGTAGCTAACACAAAAAGCAGTTTAGACCCCCATCAGCCCACTGCCTTAGGAGAACATTAAAAGCAAGCCACTGCTACGACCAGTAAGTAATGCATCTGCAAGTGGGAGATGTAGAAGAAAAACAGAGAAGGGAGAAGTAGGAAAATACTTCTTATCCAAGATTAAAAAGGAGGTATAGATATGTAATTTATGCCATTTGTCCAATTAAAAAGTCTAGGCAATGGAACGAAGCATACACTTCCAGTTTTAGCTAAATTATGTCCAAAGCAGGTCTGCAAGATAAGTTAAGTGAATCATGACTCAGAAGTTGTAACATCCCCTAAAACATCGAGTGAAATGTCCAGCAAGAGGTGAATTCTACAGTATAGAAAACTATGTTCAACAAGAAGAGTCCACCCAAAGACAGATGGAAGAGATACTCACACTACTGTCAAAATTCAGACACAAAAAAAACTCTACCTGATGAGATTTTTTCCTTCTGCTGGCTTTGATGTAACATTGTCCAATATCTGGTGGAAGACATCATTATCAAAATATGTTGTTGGCATCAGAGAACAGCATAAATATGCACTGTTACACAGCAGTGGGAATTAACAGAGCTTCAGAGCAAGACTCCAGACCTTCCTCTTTAGGATCCTACCAGCACACACATCTACTAGAAAACATTGTATGACCACACATTTAAGTCTTGGTGAACGGGTAGTTGTCAAGGTATATAGTAAACTGGTAATTTTTTTAAATTACATGCTGGTGTACTGTACAGCTCAGCAGTCTTACTGGTACAGCAGAGACAAGGAGAGACAGAAAACAAGACAAAGGAAAAAGCTATCCAGAGTTTGTCCTCTCACCTTCACACACTCCACATAGATAGCTGTCAAAACATTGATGTATATCTTAAAAAGCAGACTTACCAGATTAGAATCAATGCTTGTGAAATTCCATTTAAATGCTAAAGTGTAACGTTGTCTCTCTTGCAGCTGTAAAGGCTGAGTTTTATTTCGAGATCCAGAAATTATGTGTAGTGATTGCAGCTTAGAAGTCTCAAATGTCATGTAGCCAGTCTATGAAAACAAACAGATTGCCATGAATTTCTTTGCAACTGCATATTTGTCTACACTTTTGAGAGAATGTTATGGGCTCTGGGGAGGGTCAGAGGTTTACACACGTTTTACTCCTGAAGTGCCAGAGATCATGAACATCCCCTAACTTTCATTTTTGTTAGGTTTTCTACATCAAGCATTAATTCCATTCAATCATTATTTTTTATTAATTTAATTTGTTACACAAGCTTCAAAGTTACATGAGCTTCCCACGAGCATTATGGAATAGCTGTTATATTTTCCTGTCTATTTCTTGCTCCAGATAAATCAGGCTTACCATAACCACCAAGTAAAATTCTATTTAGCCACAGAGGTAGCACTAGCATAAAATGCAATGCAGGATTTTCCAAAAAGCAAAAGTGATGTTTTAAATATTCTAAATACATTTAATTAACATGAAAGGCTTAAATCATTAATAAACATGTTAGTGCTACACTAAAATAGCCCTTTTGTTTTATAGGATTATCAAAACCACTCCGTAATCCACATATGGATTATAAAATGCCTATAATAGAGAATAGAGCATTTTATACCTTTCATTTTCAGGTACGTACTATGATTACATCAATTCCCTGTAAGTATACAGTTTGGGTGCCCTTATCTTCTCCTCACAGCTGTGTTTCCATGTGAGGCAAGTTTGGAGGAAGTTGGAGTGGGATCTCTCCTCTTAAAGGGAAACAGGACTGCAGGCTATCAGAGAACACACTTCCTAACATCCCTTATCAAAAACATCCATCAGAGCCACCACATTTTGCTGTCAACAGAACTACCAATGCTGTGCTGTATTAGAACCTGAAAAAATTCTTTGGCAGCAAAATCTGAAGCTTAATGTGTGATGTAGCCACAGAAGAAGTCCCCTGTTTAGGTAAATCATCCCTCACAGTAATAGCAGTGACTCACTAGAGCTGAAGCGACATTTACTGAAGGAAGGGATTGCTTTTAAGAAATGGAACCTTTTTAACAAGAGTGAAATTTTCAATTCATTCCAAGTCACTGTTAAGTGTATGAAAATTTATTGGAAAAAGCCACTCTTGTGAAAACAAACTAGTAATGCTTCAAATATTGACATAGTTACCATTTCTTCATTCACTGTGTTTTTAGTAACAATTAATTCCACAATACAAAAAAGAAATAATTAAAATTATTTGAGTAAAAAAAATCCTAGAAAGTAATCAATTTTGAACCATTAGTTAAGAATGACTTTTACTTACTCCATTAGATTTTAAGTTTTAATTAATTTTAATTTTATTTTTTTTTTAATATTTCTCATCTGCCCTTACTTACCCCCTCATTAGGTGCTACATCCACGCTCTGAAGTTGAGGCTGGAACTGAACTTTTGCAGGAGCAACACCTAGATTTATTAATTGGATCTGAGTTTGCCCAGCTGCGGGGAAAACTGGATAGGTTTTCTACAGGACAGAAAAAAAGTAAAATCAGTGCCCTAAGTCAAATGGAAACTTACTATAATTACTGTAATCTTTATTATTTCATGTTGAATATAAGCATTTGCCTGCTGATCTGTGATTGAGAGATGAAACTTGAATCAGGTTTTGTTACTAGTCTCACAAGTTGCCTTAGGAAAGAAGACTCTCTTCCACACCAGACACCTCTACATAGCTATTCGGATCTTGGGATGCAATGGATCCCCGCCCAGAGGTGTTGCCAATGTCCCAGCTACGGGGGAAAGCATCACCTGGTTCAGGCATGGCACCTCCCTTTGAGGCAAAGAAGGTTAGGGGAGACAAATCTTCCTTTCAACAAGTGTCATCCTTGCTCATGTTGTGATGATGCTTCCCAGACTATCGCACTTCACCTCCAGTCTAAATATCATAAGAGGTCAAACATACAAAGCAGCCCTCTGATAGGCCAAGCAAATGTCTGGTTTTCAGCTTTTAGTCTCAGTTTAAAGACTGAGGTTGCCTTTAATGCATGATTTATATTAACCACAATGAGATGTTTTGCAGGATGGTGTTTGTTGCTAGTCAATTTTACTATGCTAACCACTGTACTGCAATATATTTCCCCTCCCTCTGCTTCTGTGCTTGTATGATTGATTCCAAATTTAGGAGTCTTGGTTCATTTTCCCATTAAATACACCTTTTTTTCCCTGAATTAACAACTAAATAGTAAATACTCGCATGTGGCTGAACTTACATCTATTTGCACTTGCACAAGGGCAGCAGCAACAAAAGCCATAGAGGCAAAGAGCATCCCCACAGTCATCTTCCTCAGAGGCCTAGTACAACAAAAGACATGAGATTTAAGAGAAATGTTAATTCAAAGCTTCGGCTGCTTGTTTTTTCCACGCTGGTAAACTCAAAAGGCCACAACTAGCATATTATCACCATTTGAAGGGCTGATATTATTACAGAAAGTGTTTTGCTAAGCTGGGTACCTCTCAATTCATAGTTACACTATCAGGCAATACATCTTTTCTGCAACATCTTAATAGCCTCTTACTCTGCATCTGCTGGGCTCAGACATTGACTGAACATAATTAGTAGGTTCCTAAAAAAAATCTGTTTTTGCAGGAAGAAAAAAACCTAATCCAGTACAGTTGTTAGCTGTAAAACAAGAAAGAGACAAGAAGATATGCCTTTAAAAAAAGTAACAACTTGTCTCCATATTGCTATAACTGCTATTTAAATAATATTGAACAAAAATAATCAGGGAAATTTGTTGAATTAAGAGACATCTACTGGCATGCAGTTAAGCTATAAGAATAGATTTAGAGTATACATTTTGTTTATGGCATCATTTATCCAATGTTGAATGTCCACAAATGAGTGACTGTGTTTCCAGCACAGCACACACCCTAGATTTTTCATAGCTATATGGAAATCAGTATTGCACCTTAGCTCTCCAAAAATTGTTTTAAGAACTGTATTCTCTTCTGCTTCTCCAAGCACTCTTGCAAGTGCTAGCCACTTCATTATCAACATTAAAAAATAATGTTTAATGCCCCCAAAGATCCACCTAGAAGTATCCAGGGAGCCAGACTCCCAGCTGAGACCAAAGAGGAAACATCCTGTGTCTCAGTTACTTTTAAGCACAAAACATGACACATGCTGAGGATGTGTCTTGTATTTCTACTTCCTATTCTTCAGGAGGGAGAGCGAGTAGACATGGGGGATATGGAAAACAATCAAGATCATCTCTCCTGCAATCAAAAGATTTTGTCCTTAACTGAAAAACATTGTTACTTTACTATTAGATTCTCCTCTTCTAATCTGTGGTGCCTCTACATCCCACTTGCATTATTCTAGGGTTTTTTTTAATATTTGAATTTCTTAAAATATCAACCCATTTTAAATACACTTCTATTTCCTCCTTAGCTGAATACTTGCTCTTGTTATATTAGGGCTGGAAGAGCCAGTTAAAGAAACCACTAAAATGAGCCTCTGTTGAAGTCAGGTGATGATAATTACATCAACTTACGTAAAATTGATCTTGCATTTCTTGATTAAAGGATAAACCACAGAATTTACAACTGGGACCATTATAACAATCAGGATTGCATTCGCAGTCTGGGGAAGATGAACATGAGAAAAAAATTAAGTATTTTTCAAAGTACTTGTTTTAAGTAAGGGCAATATGTATACAATCTTTCAGAAGTACTTGAAATTGGCAGATAGAAAATTAATGTACCTGCATTTGGTCTGGTTGAAGTGGAATACCCTGGAAAAGAAAAAAATAAATAGTTTCAAATATTATGACCACAAATAGAAGTGGTCTGAAAAGTGTTAATTAAAAAAAAAAAAAAAAAAAGGAATAAAAAGTAACCTACAAAATCCCCATTCATTGCTGTGGCTTGCAGTGTCCATCTTGACCCCTTAATAAGAGAAGAAAAAATTAGATGTCACAGTAAATCAACGTTCTAAAGCTCCTTTTGAATTGTTTTCATAAGTCAAGTGTTGGAAAAGACATGCAATACAACAAAAAACAAAGCTAACTTGCTATGGGAGTATTCTTACTCTGCAACATAAGCATCTGAACAAAGTGAGCCTCATGGCCCATTCCACTTCATTTACTTGTCTCGTGAAACACAGCGGAAAACAACTTAGGTGCAGAAATCAGCTGGAGAGAGGCCAGGGACATCCTGTGCAGGCGCTGCCGTGTGCCGTGCCGCCGGCCTCATCCACACCACCCACCCATCCATCCTTCCTTCACACAGCCCAGAGCCAGTGGAAAGCCAGGACTTGACCTGCCTGGAGCCCTCTGCCCCAAAAACCTGCCACCTGTAGCTGGGACAAGCCGCACTGACTTCAGGCCTGAGCCCAGGATGAGACAAGAACGCTGCTGCCACATCTGTGGCGAGAGCCTTCAGCCACGCACAATGCACCGCTGTCCGAGATGGGAGTTGTTGCCCATGTAATGAGTATTGAGCTCTGAATTTTATAGCAGAGCTGCCTAAATGTATCAGGTCACACTGACAGCTACAGTTCGTGGGCACTAGACTGAAGCAGTAGGATATAGGGAGTCTGGACCTGACTCCCTACCATCTGACTTGGATAAGGCTTTCAACCCCTGGTTCTCTCAAACATCTTCCAAAACTCATACTTCAGTGCTTAACTATGAATGCTGCTCTCATGAGTCTCGAGCACCCAGCCCACCAAGGGAATGCGAATTAAAGGCTTATACTTCTGCTTGAAGGTATAAGGTATTTATAACAAGCTGTGAGTGATTAAGCAAACTAGCATCCCAGATAATTTAATCCCTGGTTCTCCAGATCATTTACACTAGGATCCTAAATTTCATCTCACAACTGACAGCTGAAGAAAGCTTTAAATTAATGTTTCATCCCCTGAGTCCCAGGCTGATACAAAATTTGGAGACGCCTCCGTCACTGAATCTGTACTGGGTGTGCTTAGATAAACTGAGATTGCCCCTGGCTGCTGAATGTCCTTTACTGACATGACTCAGTAACTACCCTTTTGCAATAAAACCAGGTTAAAGAATTTCTTTTTCCCCACTCCCATAAGCACCTTTTATGTCTGGTGACCTCAGAGTACATAGAGCGGCATGGTACAGCTCTAATTACCAAGCCAAGCAATTTCTACTTTACCTGCTGGTCAAAAAGTGCCCAGAACATGGGGAGAGGGATGTAAAGGAAAAGCACCTTCAACACCATCTTAGTCTGAGCAATCAGTTGTTTCTGCAGAAAATAAAAATTACACAGGATTAATTGTTTAAAAAAGGGGGAAAAAAAGAAAAAAGGAGACCGTTTCAGACTGCTACTCACATCACAGTAGCAGGTAAACACCCATCACGTCATGTTTAGCCACACATTAAACTTTGCATGTTGTGTGTACATCTGATGATTTCTGTTAAAACAGTACAAAGTCTGCTTGTGTGTGCGGGAAGGGCTGCTGGTTAAAGGTGACTGATACTAGAGAGACCTGGGCCTCTTTGCATGGTACACTGATGGCAGCATGAGATTCAGCACTCAGTGCCACTGTATTTTTCTAGGAAGGAGGCATTTGAATGACAGGCAACTGAGAAATTTCACATATGAACAAAGCATAGAGGCAAAAGGAAAATAAAGGTGACAGGCTAAGGTTTGTGCTACCATTGACAACAGGGCAGAGGGGATAGTAGCCCAGGAACAAGCTGGGAACTATGGGATACAAGGCTTTGAGAGTCATGATAAGAAATTGTACTGAAGCTGGAGGAGATGCACTATTTACCCACTTAAGTGGAAATTCCAAAGCATAATTCTGATGTTTCATACCAAGATAAGTATTATGGCCCTGTGCATTAACCATGACAGGCGGAACCATTTCCCTTTTTCCCTCTGCAGTCACTACACCAGCATATTTCGCTCGAGACCAGTTTACCATGACATACAGGAAGTTGAGAAGGAAAGATAATTCTTTTTATTTACCTAACAAAAAAACTTAAATGTTTATATTTGTTTGGCAAGGGAAAGACTTTTTCTCATTTCCCTTGAATTTCCCTGGACAGCCTATGATTACACAGAGCACTGACTCACACAGCTCTGCTTTCTCCCACGGGAGCTGAGGTGATAATCTGCAATGCCAGGAGAGCACTCATCAGCTACTGGAGGATGGAGAGGCTCCAAATTATTTGCCCAGGGCATGAAGCAATGGATCAGAGCAGACAGAGAGAAGGTGAGGGTCAGGGGATGTCACAGCAGAGGAGACTCCCACAGTACTTACATCATACTTCTCACTTGCCCAGTCTAGCCAGTGCTCTCTCTTGGGGAACTCCTTGCTGCGATGCCGAAACCTGTTTTTGATGGCAAACTGAGGAGCGACAGAATGACATTTAATGTCACTACAAATATTTAAAATGCAATAAACTGTTTTGTCATTAGAGATTATGCTCCTGGCTTGTGTTTAGAGGGTGCTAATGGTGACTTGACTTCTGTTAACTGCTCCAGTCATCTAGGGGAATATTGTTTTTAAGGCCTCACACTGCATATCCAACAGAGCATGCATTTGGGATTAGGTGGACCAAACAGCTCAGAGCAATCTCTGTCAACATGGGCTGCTGTTAGAAGCTGGAAGATCTGGCTTCTTCAGACTTACTTATGCACAACAATAAATAGAGCAGTGCCATATGCGCAGGTTTTCAGAGCTGAATGTCTGTAAGAGTACGTTTTACTAGGAGAAGCTACATCTTGTATGTCTCACACCTTGACATTGAAAATACACAAATATAGTCCCAAAGAACTCCTAAGATTTTCTGCACAGAATAACATGTAAAGCTGAGCTGGGCTTAAGAGCAGCACTCTAAGCAACGGCCAAAGTCACCCATAGAGATGTGGCTTTGACAGTGCTTACAAGATAGGCAATAGGCTGGGCTGTATAAAGCTGGCAGATCTGCATGGAAAATGAAGAAGCTCATACATGAATAAATCTCCTGATCTCAAAGTTGAGGCACTGCAAAGTTGGGACATTTTGTGCTATTCATGCAGATTCCGCTCCTGTCCTTTCAGGATCACACTGATGTGTAACCCCCTGAACTTCCTTAATACAGCAGCGATCAATAAATCTCTGCATTGCAAATAATGCTCTTTTAGTAAGTAATAAGATTTTGCTGATAAGATGTACTAGTAGCTCTGCTCTTGACTCAGCTCAAGGCATGATTGTCTCTTTCTACAGGGCTGCATAAAGGTGCACAAATGTGGAAGGAATGATTCCCAGAAGCTGACATAAGCTTTTATGTAACACTGACACCTTGTTTCATTTCCTTTATATATAAATTCACATATAAATCAAGATATACATAAAAAAGCAGTCTAAACCTGGAGGTGTCAGTAAGAAGGCTTTTGTAATAAAGTAAAAAACTTCAGAAACTTTCCTCATATTAAGTCAGATTTCTGATTTTGGCACGTTTACAGAACAGTTTTAAGAATTGCTGCCAGGGATTTGGGGAATGTAAGCAGTACTTACTCCAACGCATTTGCAAACTTGAAGCATTACATTTCCTTGTGGTTTAACTTTCTTGTACATTTTGCTTCCAATTAGGAACACAACTACAAAATGCAAACAGAAACCAAAAGCAACTCAGGATTAAATTAAAATAATTTGGTATGGAAACTGTAAGTCAAGGAGTTAATCAGGGGATGGGAATAAACCTCCTAAGAAGCAATGAAATTGCCTATTCCCATGCTATCATATAGCAAGATAAATCAAATTAATACCAGCAGATTGCTTCTATTTAAGACAAAAAACTAAATCTGGAAACTGTTACAGTAAGTGCTCAGTGGAAGGTTAGCTCAATTGAGGGGTGGTCAAAACAACAACCATTTAGGACCTTGACTCTGGCATTGCTGTAAGGGCTCCTTTTCAGGAGATCAGGATGCTGCAGCTCACATCACGCAGGGACACATGAAACTCTGCCTGAACTGCAGGACTGGCCAAGGTGTTCTCTGCCCCCAGGCACATTGGTCAGCCTCATTGTCCCAGGGGCAGGGCAGGACACAGGCAAACCCCCCACAGCTGCCGTCCAACCTGGGTTGCGTGCGGGGGCAAGGTGAGATCACTGGTAGCCGGGTGGGCTCCCAGTCAGGACCATGAAGGACCAGCACCATGAAGGATACCGCAGTACATAATGGCATCCCCCGTTTCTTGGTCAGCAGTAAGGCTCAGTAAACCTGTAGCACAGCTGGTAAAAATGCAGGTGTTTGAGAAGTACTGATATATCGAGTATGGGATTTCTCCAGCACAGGGACAAATACCTCATACAGTTTACAATCCTGGACTAGAGATAATGTCCAAAACGCACATTTTCTGGGAGTTCTCACCCTACATTCAAAATATCTGTTTGTACACACCAGTAATCCAAGAAATATAGGCAGTAATTTGCATAATGTATAGAATTTGAAGATATATCCATGCCTCACCCCAGCCCTATCAGACTCTCCTTGTAAATTAGTCTCTTCTGCAAGTGCTTCAGATTAATCCCACCCACCTCCCCACCCAAGAAAAAAATTTAAGTCAAAATCTGCAGAAATTATCAGTTATTGGTAGAGGTCAATACCTGGAGATTTCTATCACACCTTCATTATTCTGAGACTGTTATCATCTAATTACTGAGGCAACAAGATGGCAACAGATTCACCTACCCAATGCAACAGCCATGAGGATAGCAGGAACGCCAAAAGCCAGCGGGTAACATTGCTGTTTCGCATGAATGCCACACTCCTTAGCTGAAGTAAAGAGTAATACAAAATAAAATCTCAGTCAGCACTGCTAATGTTTTACATATGGTTTCTGTTCTTTGCATTCACTGTTAACTCATGGGGAAGTAACAAACCTGTCTTCTGACATCCTCAGAGTGGAGGATCAGTATCCAGCTTATCTTTCATTATTGAAAAGGGGAGTTATGTACCACAGAATGGTTGAGGTTGGAAGGGACCTCTGGGTGTCATCTGGTTCAAGTGCCCTGCTCAACCAGGGCTACCTGGAACAAGTTGTCTAGGACTGTATCCAGATGGCTTTTGAGTATTTCCAAGGATGGAGATTCCACAGCATCTCTGGGCAGCCTGTGCCAGTTCTTGGTCACCCTCACAGTGAAAAAATGTTTCCTGATGTTCAGAGGGAACCTCCTGTGTTTCAGTTTGTGCCCATTGCCTCTTGACCTGACACTGGGCACCACTGAGGAAAGCCTGGCTCCATCCTCTTCATTCTTCCCCAGAGGGTATTTACGTACTTTGACAAAATCCCCCTTAGCCTTCTCTTCTCCAGGCCAAACAGTATAATGCCTCTCAGGATCCCCTCACATGAAATTTACATCTCATTTTACTCTGAGACATGAAGAATTATACTAGAAGGATCAAAAGCATGTCCTTAGTGACAACGGAATTAGATTACAAAAGTTATGGGATAAGTTCATAAGCAAAGATGCTAATGATGTAAGTGTAGCTTGTTGAAAAAAAATCCCAATCACCAGCCCCCTCCCCTCTTTGGCATTAGTCAGATTTGACTCTGTAGACTTCAAGCACACATCCTAAACTGATGCTCAGAGTATGAACATAGCTACTAGCAGTATAAAATAAAAGACTAAAAATTGTTACATTCTTCACCATACTTCTTCTAAGAGAATTAGAGAGTATGATTTGGAAAAAAAGTGTTGGCTTGCAGATAATTAATGTCTTGATTCAGTTGTATTAGTCTTCTTGTTAAACCTTTACAAGGCACAACAGTTTATCACTTCCCTCAGCTCAATTTGTCATTTGTTTCCAAGGTAGTTTTTACCCTCTATCAGCAAGGAAGTAAACTACATGCTGTGCCTTATGCATCTTTACTTCCTTTCTTGGGGAAGAATATAATTTGCATTAAGCAAACATCCCAAACTCTTCTACACAGTCTTTTCCAGTCAAGAAATCCAAAGGCCAGAATTTCAGACCAGTGCTTTAGGGTTATTCCACAATTCACATGCTGTTTCCTTTCTTGTGGGAAAAGCAGCCTTCCTGAAACTGCTGGCAAGTGCATTCATACAGCACCATCTGTGCAAGCCTGCCACAGAAATCCATATGCATATAGGTTAGCAAATTGCTTGGTTTGGTTTAGGATCATGCTATTCTTTACAAGAAAAAGAGAACATAACTTTCTTGTTTAACAATATGAAAATTATTTACTTTGTCACATGGATAAATGTGCTCCTACATGCATAGATGCTTCTGTACTTAGCATGGGCACTCTTCAGAATAGTCTCTGCTTCCAGAGGAGAAGGCTCTCTCTCCCCTTCCTCTCTCAGGAAGCCATACAACTCCTAGTGTGATAGTTTTAAAGGTATTGGAAGAAGTGACACATTTGTACCTTCATGGAATTAAAACACACATTAGGCACATAAATTGTTAGCTTCAGCATGTCTCTTCAGATCTAGTACTTCTGATCCTAAAGGCAATTCAGGTTTCAGCTGGCTTGGTTTTGAGAGTACCTCATCTCTGAGAAGCTGGATGAGACACTGAAGACTATTTGCTAGATAACTCCAATGTGTCAGAGAGCAGAACTCTAATTTAAACCTAACTGGACTGCAATCCAACATTCCTTTTCTGATGTTTAACAGTTATAAACAAACATGTAACCTTACCTTTGAGAATTGGGGTGACTATAGTAGATATGAGACTTCCACAATTAATGGCCAAATAAAAGAGAGAGAAAAAGGTAGCTCTTGTATCTTCCTACAGTAAAAAGAGAACGATGTTTAGAAAGGCTTAGCCAGAACCACATTGATGAGCCTAGATCGAAAAATCAGCAACTCTGTTTTCAAAGTTCAAGACAAGTAATTAACTAGCTCCTTCTTCAGCTCCTCAGGAAAACACTGCAGTAATGCACCTGTCTAAATATACGTATTATTAGAGTACTATAATAGTCAGACATATGTTGGAGTATCTGTATAAACTGAAAATATTAAAGACATTGTCACCTGATCATCTTCAAACTGATCTCCACCAAATGCTGACACACAAGGTTTGATCCCACCAGTACCAAGGGCAATAAGGATCAAGCCAGTCATAGACAGAGCACTGGAACAAAGCAGAAAAGAAAGAAAACCAAAACATCTTGTGTTTATTTTTAAAGCATAATAATAGACTAGTTGAAAGACAGTTGAAAATCAAGTAGCATAAATTTAAGTTGCCCTATCCTTCACCAGCCTGGGGAAAAAAGAATGTGTACAAGGCAACTCACATGTGCACTGATATATTATCTGGAGTGCCATTCCAGTCGTGATCCGTCAGGTCATTTATGGAACCCACGGACAAGATTGCCTGCCCAATTGCATAGATAATGGACAGGTAGACAATGGTCCTGTTGTCAAGAGAGAAGATGGATTTTCTTAGATATGTTAACACAATTACACACATACAATGCACACAGATAATTACACAGGTAATGCAGACTTTTGCTTATTTTAAAGATTCCTGGTAATGAAAACAATTAACAGACACAATAAGTTATGGACTGAACTTGTCAGATGCTACTCTAAAAATCTGTCCACATACCATTGCTACAATATTTCTATTCTTTTGATTATTATTTTAGGTAGCCTTAATTAATTAAACAAGGCAAGATGACAACTGGATTCTATAGGTATCACTAGGTCACAGGAAACACTAAAATATCTTCAGAGGTTGCCTTTTTAATAATCACCTCAAGAATGCCATTTTCGAATTTTTTGGTGAAGATGAAATATGGTGAAGATCTGCAACACTGAAGTATGCAATTTACACTTATTTAAGTACCATTAAACACTTTCTATGTTATATTATAGTTGCAGGAGTAAAGAAAAAATTAAAAATCTTCAAACATGAAAATTCCCCTGAAATACTGTTATGAACAACATCTGTATACCCCCACTCTCTTGGCTGTAAGTGTACCAACATTTTTACACTCAGATCTGAGTGAGAACAGCACAGAAGATTGCAGACTGCAGGCTTTCAGCCTGACTTCCTCTGCAAGAAGGTGCCTAGGAGGGTAGTACTGCATAATCACCAGCCCCCACACCCTGGCTTTAGGGTCCAATTTTCTGTGTGTAAAAATATATTCCATTTTAACTTTGTTGGATCTCAAATATGTGGCTGTAGTTTAACCCATGTTCACTTGTGTTCTTGGGTGGATCTCCATTCAATAGGCACAGATGCAGGTCTCCAGTTTGGAAAAAAAAGCAGGAGAAACACAGTGCAATGATGTCAAACTATTTAAAAACTCAGTTTTCAGAAGTAGTCCCAAACCCAGTGCAAGGCATGATAATGAAGCATAAAGCTCAAGGAACAATCCAACACTTCAACATAGCAAGAGATCAACACAGCAAGCTTGGAGCAGCACTCTGACCCAAAAGGGACATTGGCCAAGCTCCTCTCACTTTAGAACAAGGTTTCTCTGACTTAAAATTTATCTCCCGAGGCAGAGGAAAAAATAATCTATCAAGTGGGGCAATGATGAGTCTGCTGTTTAATTATATTTAATAGATAAAGTTGAATGTTTTTTTCTTAATAGCACTTCTATATAGTTACTTTAGTTGCCTAACAACCTGGGAAAAAGTTTCCAATTGAAGTTGAACCTGAGGTGATCAGGAGAGAAACTTCTGGTTTTCATTTGTGAGGCTTATAAGCCTGCTGCAAAGACTTACATAATTGGCACTGCATTGATGACACATAATTTAAAAAGGAACTGTGATGTCTGTACTATTTTCCCCCAGAGTTTCACATCCAACAATATGTGAGCAGATCCCAGCATGCTCCTTGACAGACATTACACAAAGTACATGGACTGTGGAAGATTTGAGTCTCTTCTTTAAGAGAGCTTAACAGTGCTTGGGTAACCTACTCTTCCTCCTGTCATCATATATTTTAGTTATTGTTTAAGCCTTCCTCGTGACACCTTGCTGCATTTTAGGGCATTAAACCCTAATGTTGTTTCCTAAAGCATGTTTTTTCTTGTGTAAGCCATCCTAACAAGCTCCTGTTAAAGGTCTGGGCCTTTCAGTTGAAGCACTGGCATATCCAAGTACCAAAGGAGAAAAGATGCAAGGTCTGCAAAGTTTCATCTTGATAAAACAAGTAAAAGCCAAAATAAATTTGAAAATAAACCACACCATCTAAACAAGCAAGTACACAATATATTCAGGCTGCAATCTGCAAGACATCCAGCTAGTTGCAGTGAGTTTGCACTGTTCAGAGCTGCTGCACAGAGCGCACAGGGCTGTGGTCACAGCCCTGGGCTCCCAGGGCCTGTCAGTACAGTGGAAGGAGACAGTGCATCTGACTGCACAGCACATCTCTAATCTCTGGGAGACCTTTGGCAAGCCCTCTTACATTCATGGCTCATAACCCTCCATAAAATCTCTACTGTGCTTTTTTTCAGGCAAAGTAAACACTATCAGAATCAAAACATCAGTAAAGGAAAGTGAGATAAAGCTGTTGGAAATAATCAGGTTACGTTTCAAAGCACTTCAGTGGTACTTTCCTGACCAAGTAGCCTGCAGCTAAAAACATAGAAGACATCATTTAAAGAAAGAATTACTACTCAGTAAGACCTCTCACTGATCTGTCAGTTCTGAAACCACACAGTATTTTAAAACTTATTCTAAGGCCCAGTTAACACCAGTTAGCACAGTAATTCACTATTTCACTGGCCACCTGCAACAGGTAAAGAGACTGTCCTACATAATTATAGCCTCTGGTTATCGATTTTCACAGCTTGCTAATATTCTCCTTAGTTTAGCTTACACTTTGTCCAGGTGAGGGGAAAAACATACAGGGTGCTGGGAAAGCATGCTACTGCACTTAACCAACTAGCAGAACTGGAACATTTAATTCCCAGTGCAGTTTCAAGTGTGAGCTGAATCAATTAAAACCTCAAGCTTTGGTAAAATAAAACAAACTATCCTGGAGTAGTTAACACCAGTTCTGAAGCTGTTGTTCAGACCTGCTGTTTCAGGTGATGGTTTAAGTAACACTGATTTCAGGTGAGCTTTCAAGATCTTCGGTTGCTTTCTGAGGAAGCACTCACTTAAATTTTCCCAGCCAAGAGTCTGCAAGGATTGCTCCAAGGATTGGCGTCAAGTAACACAGAGCAGAAAATGTGTGGTAGATGATAGTGGCAAAGTTTTCTTCCCAGTGTATGAAATTTGTCAAATACAAAGTGAGCAGAGCTGTAGGAAAAAGAACAAAACAACAGGTTACAAACCCAAGTCAAGCCTGGGTAATGGCCACCACAAGGAGACAAGGGACATACCTTTCATGCCATAGTAGGAGAACCGCTCGCAGAACTCATTGATGATGATGAAGAAGATGCTCCAAGGGAAGGCACTGGATCTGGAGGGAAGCGACTGGAGGCAAGAGATAGCGTGAGCTCAGAGCTGTGCAACTCAGACTAACACCCCTCACTGCAACCCACAGCTTAAGCAAGCTCAACATGGACTCAGTGGCAGTGGGTAGGTACTCAGGGTCCGGAGGCTGCATGGGCTTCTGTGGGATGACAGTAGTTTAACTGAACCAAGAGGCAGTTCTCACTTTCCCCTCTTGGTCCCCAGAGGTCTACACACTTCTCATCTGCCCTTTGCAACAGACCTTTAGCAATGCCATAAATGACTTTCAAGTGTTGCACTATGCATGTTTGAGGTCTCCAGCACGTAAACCTTACAGCAATCTTGACTGGTATCTAAGAATATGCAAAAAGCCAATGTTTTTGGAAAAATAAAAAATCAAAACCCATAGCCAACAAAAAATGCTCAATGCCAAACTCTGCAGCACACCAGTTAGAAGCCCGGGGCTGTATTTCAGCACCTGTAGTTGAGACAAACATTTAAACTTTGCATTCAAGCAAATCTCTCAGGAAAACTCCTTATCCTTAAAAATGCTCTACTCTTCATTTCTTCAGACCTGATGATAGAACAGATTTTATTCCTAACCTAAAATGGCATGGCATTGGCTGGCAGATCCACGGAGCCTTCACCTGCTGCAACAGACATGTCCATGGTCATTGTCATGCAGCTTGTGACACAGTTCTTGCCATTGAGACAAAGGATAAAAAGCATACATCAGGTACAAATCTGATATGGTCACTAGAACTGGAAGTTTAACTTCTGATCACCTACTTGTCTTAGTGGATGACTATATAATTTCTATTAAAATTAATGGTGATGCAATTTAAACATAATCCTCCCTTTTAATCTTTTTTTATGGGTTTAATCCTGCAAGTAGAAAATAATCAGATTTTAAATAAGTTTCAGAACATTCCAGAGGCAAAACAGTTTTTTTCCATGCTTAAGTTCAATTTAAAAATGACATTGGATTGCAAAGGTTTAGGAATTAAAACTAATCTACATTTTATGTGAAACAGGAAAATGTTAACTTTGCAGATCAAAAGGAAAAAACCTTAGATGGCGATATCATGCCTGACTCAAGTAAACTGGAGAGCCAGTGTCTCTGGCAAAGCCTCAACAAAAAACACAACACAACATTTGGAGACCTGGGTGCTACAACAGGCTTTTTTGGGAATACTGCAAAAGAAATTAAAATAAGAGAGTGGCAAGAGCATTGTTGAGTGATCTGACTCAGTCATGAGGATGCCTGAGCAGCCTGAACAGTGCTGACCTTTGTTATTGGCAGAACCAAGTACATACTACATATCCTACCCATGGTTTGATAAGGAGGCTTCACTGAAGAACCCAATCTCAGCTGAGGCAAGTGCCAGGTGGAACTGCTCTGGTTTTAGAGCATCCAAAATTTGAGTCCTAAATATAAACTTGTCACTCTTGATTTGTCACATCCTCCATGGGCAGAAAGAGGTGTCTCCAAAGGAAGACCATTCACATGTAACCCAAAATTAGGTAAAATTCACTTGAAGTTGCCCATTTCCTTCAGCTGAATGCAGCAAGAGGTTTAGACAGCTACTCCCAACTTGGACATAGGTGTTGGTGGACTGAAATTCACACAGAAGAATGCTTCCTGCCTTGTCCCCACAGCATTCTCCTAAGCCATGCAAATGGTCATGGGATGGAGAGCCACACACTGAGGGTTTTTTTCAGCACATGTTAAGTCAGTTACTGAAACAGTAACCCAGGTTGCATGGCTTGTAATTGGGAATAGGCCAGCTGCAGCAGAGAGAATGTCTGTTCCTGAAGCAGAACAAAGATTTCCCCATGTCTGTCCCGCCTACAGAGAAAAAGAAAAGACAGAGTAGTCCTGGCCCAGGAGCTGGTAGGACCCATCCCCATCTGAATTTCACAAAACCTCACTAAAATCTTTTGACAATTTTGGGGTTCTCACAAACCTCCCCAGTGTTGTGCCATCACCCTACCCAACACCTTACTCTTTAGGAGGGTCTTACTTGCTGGTCTGGGGAGGTCACAATCCAGCAAGGCTAGATTTGTGTTTTAAGCCACTAGTGCTTATGTGCCTGGTGGAGACGTCCTGCATCCCCATGCTGGCACAGAAGCCTCTGGTGGGTTTTTACTGGCTACCCCTGGACTGGAGGGGATCTGCATGTCACAGCTAAGCTGAGCATGAACAGGGGTATGCAGGAGAAAGCTACTGCATCTTTCCAAAGCTGACAGGCCGTCTGTTTTTCCAAGATGCTACAAGCAAGAGGAGACTGTGCCACTAATCCTTGCTAATATATAATGTATACTTGTCCTTGTTTTGTGCTGTACTGTCCTCTGTTACAGTACACGTGTGCCCATACGCACACCTACCAAAACCTTTTCTGCTGTTACCCTCATTGTTCAGGAAGCACCGGATCCACCACCAAAGAGGTAACCTGAAGGTTAGGAAGATTAATGCCCTCTGCAACCTTGCCCTGCCCTGGGGATGCCATGACCCTGCTACACAGCTTTGACTTTGGCTGCTGAGGAAGCCACTAAACTGAGGGAAAGTCTGTGGAGTAAAACCTTGCAAGATAAGAAAAGCAAAGGCACAGATAGGGTTGCTGAGACACACATCATTAACAGTTCAAAGATTCAAGAGCAGTGGATGATGGTAACTCAGCCACAAGAAGGATGGGCTCCAGGGACCAATCTCCTCTCTGCCAATGTCTGCTCAGTCAGCAAAGGCTCTTCAGACATTTATCAGGGTGGTGAGCAAACTAATGCCTAGCTAGAATTTAATAAGTTACTAAGCTGCTTTTGTATATGTTGGCCAGTAAGTCATTATTGTATACAGTTAATGTATGTTTATAGGGTTATTTTTATTTTGGGCACGCTAACATTAACAAAACAATGTAAGCCAAAGAGAGTCAGTATGGCAACTCTTTCTAAGGGAAAACAATACTTACCGACTTGCTACTAGTTCTTGCACCTGTGGAGGGAAAAAAACCAAAATACAAGTTAATGGAAACTAGTAAGTAATACTCCCTGAAAACCAATGGAAGATTCAAAATAGGTTCAACTCTAAATAAATAATGAAATATATACACAGTACTGGTCAGGGTGAGTAAATTTTCAGTTTATTAAAGGGAGACTTTTCGTAGTTACTAGGCAAAACATCCCTTGATAGCTTTGGTTTTTCTCATACACTCCCAGGAGAAGCTCAAAACAACTGAGGACTCTAAGCATCCCATGGCTGCTCACCACACACAACTCAAGATGGTGGTAAACCAGCCACCCACAGATGGTGAATCTTGTTACAATTCACTCTCAGGGATGTTACCTTAAAGGCAAGTCAAGATTAAGGAATAGACTCAAGATGCCCTGCCAGGGATGGAGGTCCTGAAAGGTTCTATAAGTCCTGAAGAGGGACTTATTATAGAGGACTGAATATAAAGCCCAACTGAGTGATCCACATTAGCAGGCATTCCCACAACCTGAATATTAACCTGGGAAGACCTGGAAGCACAGGGGTGTCCCACTGAGGGCAGCAAGAGCAGACAGCTGCTTGCAGCCCTGAAGTCACTTCCAGGTGCTCTTGGCAGGTCCTCTACTCCTAGCAGCATTCCAAGCAGAGTCCTGCAGGGCTTCTTCAGCTCAGGAGACAGGCTTGAAGGCTGAGCTTCCACTGTGTCAGATAAAGGCCCGTGCCCACATAGTGGATGCCAACATTTTCAATAAAACCACATGAGCAAGCTCATTATCATTAAGATAAGACCAAGTACAGGATGTGAACTTTGAAATCCCTGCCTGTAAATCAAGTCTGCCCATAATAGATCTCTATAAGAAAAGTATGTTTCTCAAAATCATTATTTAGTCCATAGTTCACAACAGATGAAAACAGCTGACAGCAACACTATAGTGTTTGATACAATACTAAATAAAATAATTTTCAGAAATCACTGTAACAGATTATTCCAATTCTTTCCTTCACTGCTATGGACAAGTACCTTCATATTAGAGACAGTAATATTATGCAGGTGATTCAAGAATATATTTTCCTAGAGAGCAAGCAACATTCTGAAGGTGCTAACACACCCAGTTCAGGGTACAAGCAGGTACATGAGTTATTAAAGTTTTTGGCAATGTCGCTTCCACAACCCACATGAGCAGATACACCCAGGTGTTAGCAATATCTTCATGTCAGCTCCTTGGTTATTTCCACTTGTTGGCTTTTCCAGCACACATGCATCATACTGCCAGTTTTTCATAACATGTACAGAGAAGATCAGTTTGGACAGCTGACTCCTGTCTGTTAGCTAAGCCTTGGGCAAAAAATAGCTAGGATCTTGTTGTTGGTTGGGTTTGGGTTTTTTTCTGCTTTCCTGATGGCAAAAGTATCACCTCTGCAAGAAACCTTACACAGAGGACATCAGAGAGGCAGTATTTTCAGACAACATCATCTGACTTCAGTGTTCAAGAAACACTACGATTTCTCAAGAATTTTGACTTTAGCCCTCTATTCTCCTTTTACAGAGAAGGTCAGAAAAACTCCAGATAGCATTAAAGCCAACCTCTCACGGGCACCTAAACTGAGAACTCCACTGTCAGGCAACTTCAGGGTTCAACCTACAAGGCACAGAGCACCCAGCATTTTGAGTGATGAATCAAGGTTTGCTAGTGGCATGTTGGATATGTCCCTCTTTGGGGCAACCCTCAGCCCCTCTTATTCATGCCCCATGAAGAATTATCTGCAGAACTGCTCATTTTCACCACAAAATACTGAAGAATTCCACATTTTTCAATATAAAGCTCAAAACAGTTGTGTTCTTTGTATTCCCTTAAGATATTTAAATTTTTTTAAGACACGTGAAGTCAAAAGCCACCCAAATCTTGGCTTCATCACTATATCTAAATAACTATCAGTGGGCCATTCTCTCCTTCCCAACCTTGCAGGGGGAGGCTTATAGCTCCAAACCCAGTGTGGTTTGTTCCCTGCAGTCACAGAGATGTTCTGGGATGCTGAAGCTCTTGCAGCTCACAGTCTGTGACACAAGATGGGAGCACACTGCCTTGCTCCATGCAGCTATCACAGCAACTCTGCCTGGATTAAATGCTTCTTGTCTGTGGCCACAATGAATCTGTACACACCCATACTGTCACCTAGGATGCTTCTGGCTCCAGAGCAAGCCTACTGTCCTGACACCTGGCTGAGGCACAGACAAGCCTGTTGCCTGCTCCCTGGAGCAGCCCTACAGCACCTTCACAAGGATGCTGCTTACCATCAGGACATCCCCCTCCAGGAATCCCTGCTTCCCATCTTACTATTCCAGAAAAACACCAACACAGAAACTATCCAAGCAAACCTATAATGCAGCAAGCCTGATATTAAATGAGCAGACACAGCTGCATTCCCTTTCTTTCTCCTCACAGAGCTATCACCATTTTCCTGGTTGTCTGCCCAAGCCAACAAGACCCCAGTTTACCCCTGGGCAGTGCCACTGACAGTTGCTTGTGCCCAGAACACAGATTTGCTTGCTGAAGATGCAGTGGCACTTTCTTGGGTTGGTTTTTTTGGGGAGTGGGCATTTCAGGTTCGTCCCCTGTGTGAGACAAGGTTTCTCCAGCCTAGGAGGAACTGCTTGCTATGAGTGACACCAATGCGCTCAGACACAGCCAGACCAAAGGTCCAACAAGGGGCAATGGAGAGACACATTTTTTTAAAAAATGCATTTTTTGTACCTCTACTACTCGGTGTTCCAGTTTAGACTGGAAAAAATCTTCAGGATTTATAAGCTTAATGGGTTCTGCCCTTATCTGAATCTTCCAGCTGTGTATCTATGTATTAAAAAACACTAGGTCAACCCTAGGTAAACACTCTCAATGAAAATGGCATTACTTAGCATCTGTGAGAAACACCACACTTAACTTGTTGCTCAGCCCTTAAGCTCCACACGCCTAAAAAGTGTAGCATAAGATAAACCTTACCGGCCAGGGGCTCAGCTCAAAGAGCTTACAGAGACCGAGGCACCATCGCTCGGCTCTCACTCGGGTTTCAAGGCACGGTCATATAAACCAGGATGGTTGCCAGAGGGACAGCTGCCCCGGAGGAAGAGTAGAGACGCAAGAGTGCCCGGGGGCTTCCTCAGACCGACACAGAGGAGCAGAACCAGCCCTGGGAGGGCGGGATACCTCGGCCATGGGGTCAGCTCACAGCCCGGCACGATCCCCCGGCTCGGAGGGAAGTGCTTGAAGGATCCCCCGGTGCTCATCCCGGGGCGGCATCCCTCCCGCGGGCCGGGGCACACCACCCGCTCCGGGCTGCCCCATCCCACACCGCCACACCTACCCATGTCGCCGGCGCGGTCCCGCCGGAGCGCTCGGGGCTGAGAGACAGGAGGAAAGGAGGGAAAGAGGGAAGGAAGCTGCCGGGGGCGGCCGGGCTTTAAGGGCGGCGGCGGGGCCCCGCCTGGCCCCGGGCGGTGCGGGGTGGCGCCGCGCAGGTGTCGGGGCGGGGAGCGGCGAGCGGGTCGCTATGGCCGGGGAGCCCTCCCGGCCTCACCTGCCCTTGACCCGCCGCGATCGGCCCGGGCTGCAGGAGCGCCGCGCAGCGCTCGGGGGAGCCCAGCGCTCCTCCCTGCCGCCCGCTCCCCTTGCGGCTGCTAAACGGGGATGTCACCTGCAGCTCGGGGCTTTCTTCGTTCTCTGGCCCCCAAGAAGCACCGAGACAGTGTCGTCAGCCGAACCCAGCTCTGTGAAGTGCTAACGCCTAACGTTGTCCCTTTGTTGTCGACAGCGTGACGGAAAACTTAGTAAGCAAGTAAGCGGAATACACGCTGTGTGGAGGGCGGCTTTCTGCCTCGTTCCCTCCTTTTAAGTCAAGGAAACATTTCCTCGACTGCTGCTGCCACCGGTTTCTAATGATCTCTGACCTGTGGCTCCCATGAACTGATGCTTCTGAGAAGTTGTCCAGAGAAGATGTGGATGTGTCCCTGTCAGTGGTCAAGGCCAGGGTGGATGGGGCTTTGAGCAACCTGGTCTAGTGGAAGGTGTCCCTGCCCATAGCAGCGGGTTGGAACTGGATGAATTTTAAGGTCCGTTCCAACCCAAACCATTCTGTGAATCTATGTTTCTATGACCCAGTTTGTTCATCACTTGGTCAGTCCACAGCAGACGCCTGTCCTGTGTGTCATTTGTGCCACCAAGCCACAGGGAAAGCCGGGAGAATGTACATCAATACAGTATGAGGTACATTTCATGCACACACCTTACTGAGCCATGTGCACGAAATAAATGGATGAGAAGTTAAGCATGAGAAGAACAGCCAGAGTGCAAGGCCAACAAGAAGAGTGGGTTAGGGAAGCTACACATTACTAAGACTTGAATGAATTCAGAATGCAGAAACAGTAAAATATTAGCAGATATTGTCAACAAAATATTCTGAAAAGAATAAACTCCTTCTTTGAGGTTTGAAGATACAGTGTTACACTTTAGTTTATGCGACCAATCCAATAGCATTTTCCGCAGTGTGCACTTAATAATTACCTGGCTGCTGAACAGGTTCATTTTGTCTTGGGTACAAATCAAACAAGCATTGCAATGCATTGCAATTTGGAATATCTACAGTCAGCACTTCAGGTGCTAAAGAAGGGTGCTCTGGTTTGTGATACAGAGCTACAGCTGTGAACCTGGATTTCTTAAATTGTGTCTCTATGGGGGTAAT
Organism: Pardalotus punctatus; assembly: GCA_013400915.1. NCBI lineage: Eukaryota > Metazoa > Chordata > Aves > Passeriformes > Pardalotidae > Pardalotus > Pardalotus punctatus. Next base: position 361,816 of record VZTX01013248.1, read on the forward strand.
CTGCTCAAAGGAGCTCTAACCCCTTATCAGTTACCTGTACTCTTGACTGTTAAAATTTATGAATAAATTCTTAAGATAAAACATGAGTAAGTGGTTATAACTATATTTATAGCAAGTTCTCCCGTAAGAAACATAAATCTTGCTGTATAAGCTCCACTGACACAGCTGATGCTAGTCATATATCACTTCTCAGTGGGATATATATATATATGGCCACACAGCACAGGCAGTGTTGCATTTCTCTATTATGGTTACTCCAGCAAAACAAGCAATCCATAATGCAGCAAAGAATGCTGAAACCTCTGATGGTCCGTTCATCCACAGAAATAATTGAGACATTACCACCATTTTCTGTTAAAGTATGAAATTAAAGATGACATTTCTTCCCTGAAAAACAGGTCTCTTCCCATTGCATAAACAATGGTGGTGAAAGGTTAGTTCCCAGGCACATCTTATTTAGACCCATGCATTTATTGAAAACAAAAAGTAGGCCTTTGATGTTTACTCCTAGAAAGCAACATACCAGAGGGATGCAGAAATTAAGAAAAAACACCTGTTTTCTCAAAAATTTGGGATAAATGAGCTAGTTTGATCACCCTGGCTTTCACTCATGTTATCTTTCAATATTTAAGGTCTCTATTAATCCACAAAGAATTCACTCTGATGAGTACACATTTTAATTTGTCCCACAGAGAGAGATAAAAGTAAGCACAATTGCTTCACAGCTATTTCTGAGGTGGCTTGGCTTCTGCTTTCCTTTAGTAAGATGATTCCACAGGGTTGATCTCTGTGGGGCTATTTTATGGCTGTACTCATTGGAGGGACAGAATTTGTTCTCAGGGGATTTAAATTTCCCAGTGAGCCTCACTTTCTAGGAGAACTCAGAGCACAGCAGGGTTGTTAAACACTCAGCAAACAAAAATGCAATTCTGCTTTCTTCTCCAAAGCTCTGAAGTCACAGGAGTGTATTTTTAAGGTGTAATAGAAAAGTCAGGCAACATAACTTTGAATAATTAAGCATGTTTGCCTATGAGGGGAAATGTGTCAGAAGGCTTGCTGAAGTCAAGGTAGACAACATCCATTGCTGTCCCCTCAGGCAGTCAGGCCATTGAAGGCAATCAGGTTGATCAAGCAAAATTTCTCCCTGGTGAATCTGTGTTCATGACTCCAGATAACTTTCTTTTCCTCCACATGCTCAGAGATGACAACCAGGATGAGCCATTCCATCACCTTTTTGGTGACTGAGGTGAAGCTGTGACTGGCTTGGAGTTTTCTGGGCACTCCTTGCCCATTTTCAAGACTGAAGTGGCATTGACTTTCCTCCAGTCCTCAGGCACCTCTCCTGTTCTCCATGATCTTTCAAAGATGAAGGAGAGTGGCTTAGCAGTAACATCTGCCAGCTCCCTCAGCACTCATGGGTGCATCCCAGTGGGGCTCATGGATTGGTGGCTGTCAAGTTTGCCTACTTGATCTCTAACCCAGCTCTCTATGACCAAGAGAAATTCTTCCTGTCTCCAGATTTTCTTTCTTGGCTTCAGGGCCTGGGATTCCTGAGGGCTGGCTTTAGCAGCAGGAACTGAAAGAAGGCATTCAGCACCTTCTCTGTCTCCTTTGCCACCAGGGCACCCACCTCATTCAGCAGCAGACCCTCATTTTTCCTAGTGTTCCTTTTCCTACTGATGTACTTGAAGCCCTTCTTCTTGTCCTTGATTACAAATCAAGTCTCATCTAGTCTCATCCCTTCATACTCTGACAACATTTCCATATTCCTCCCAAGTGGCCTGTGCCTTTTTCCAGGTTTCATAAACTTCCTTCTTCTGTCTGAATTTTGCCAGAAGCTCCTTCTCATCCATGCAATTCTCCTGCCCCCTTTTCCTTGATTTCTTACTCAAAGGGACACACCAGTCTTGAGCTTGGAGGAAATGATGCTTGAATGTTAATGCTTGGACCCTCCTACTTTCTAGGCCCCTAGCCCATGGGATTCCTCCATGTAGGTCCTTGAAGAGGCCAAAGTTAGCTCTCTAGAATTCCAGGACTCTAATCCTACTTGCTGTCCTGCTTCTTCCACACAGGATCCTGAACTCCACTCATGGTCACCACAACCGAGGTGGCCCCCAGTCTTCATGGCCCCAAACAGTCCTTCTTTCTTAGTTCGAGGTCCAGCAGCACACCTCTCCTGGACGGCTCTTCCACCACCTGTGTCAAAAAGTTACCATCAGTGCTCTGCAGGAACCTCCCGGGCTGCGTGTTCCCGGCTGCAATGATCCTTCCCCAGGATGGATTGTCCCACATATCACTCAGTCAAAGGTTGTACCTTAGGCAGCAAGGTTTTTTCCTCACATCGTGTAGGTAGGAAGAACACAATCATTTCAGAGGAGCTGGTGAGGTAAATCCATAACACGGAATAGTTGATAGCAGCTATTCATTATTTAAGGACTAACAGTCTGAATTAAGATTGAAGTATTTTAAAGAGAAGATTGAAATATTTTAAAGAAAATTAAGGCAAATTACTATATGTTCAAATTATGTGTGATTTATAAATATTAATAGATTTTTTAACTCATTTTTTTAGATTGGAAGAATTGTAATAAAGCATAAATAAGCATAAAGAATTTTCAAGGGTGTACAGCTCATCATGGGATAGCCAGTCCTGGATCAGATGCTGCAAACTGATTGAGGTTGTACATTAATTCATTCTAAATAAAGACTAAAAGACTAATGGATCTTGCTCTACAACCACAATCCATTTGGCTTTCACAATGGTAGTAGCCAAACACCAACGCTAGTCACTTACTAGCTACTCCTCCCAAGGTAATGCATCTTTTCAAGATAAGTTTATTCCCTACCTTCCAGATAGGGAATCTCAGGGGAAAAAAAATGTGATTTGTTTGCTGTGACTTTTCTCATGCACTGTGCCATGTTTTGTTACTTGAAGACACAGTTTGCTAGCAGAGCAAATAATAAGTGGGATGGTCTGGAGGAGATGGGGACTGCTGGGCAGGAGGGCACCAGGGGTCTCTGAGAAGGGATCTGCAGCTCTTCAGCTGCATTCAACAAGCAGCAGTACATCTGTCGGGTGCTGTGTACTTCCCTAAGTGACATTGATTGGCATTTGAGATGCCCACTTAATTTGCATGCAAGGATCAACTCTGGCTGTAAAACATACAGACTTGCTACTTCAGGAGTTTGCTAAACCAGACCAGAGACATGTCGAGAAATAGGTTTGTACCAACCCAGCCTGCCAGCCCAGCTCAGCAGCATTTCACAAGTAATCCTCTCCAGAAAAAGGAGAAGAGTTCCTGTGCTATGGCCCTGGAGGGACTTGGCTTCTCTGGCACGTCTTTCTGTACACACACTGAACATGTGGGTGGAGGGTAAAGCAGGGGAGCGGGAACTAGAGCGGAGACTTGTACCTAAATAAATAAGTGAACTTTATGTACCTGGAGCTGCCCCAGACTGATGGCAAAACTCTTTGGCTCACTACCAGTGCCTGTGACAACATGCAAAGTTAACTAATATGGCAGATATAGACCTAATGAGTTAATAATAAACAATACATTGTGAAGTCACTCCTGCCAAGCTGTGAGTTTGTTCCTTTTATTTTTGCTGAAAACATAACTTTGGTAACTCCGAGTGTTTTTTTTCCCATTCATTTACTCTGATAACATTGTCTCCTTGGCAGAGCCAGATTTACCCCTTGTCCACTTCCTCTTTATATCCATCTCCATCACAACACCTTTGCTGCTCTTTCCTTCCATGGGTTTTCCCCTCGGGTAATCTGAAGGGGATCTCTTGTTCCAAGCCTGGATTTAATTGGGAACCTTGGTTCTGGAAACGCAGGTCTGTATGGAAACCAGGCTTAGCTGACAGTTGCAAGGAGTCATTAAAAGTCTTCACTTTGGATTTAGAGATGTGACCATCCCTTCCAGCCTTGAAAGGCCTTTGTGGATCCAGCCTGAGGCTTTGTACCACAGTCACAGCCAAATGCAGAGCACACATATTGTTGTGCCTTCGCGATGCATCAGGCATGAGAGAGGGAGAACAGAAACACACACAGTAATCCCAGTTTTGGTGCTGATTTACCCTCAGACGTTGATCAACCCATCTCTGAGGCTGGGAGATTCTCCCTGCCAAGGAAGGGCACTCCCAGCAGGTATGTGGGGTAGACAAATAGGAGTGTTAGCATAAGTATTAAGGGCAGCTGGCAAGGGAAGTAGGGCAGAACAAAAGAGCTCCCGATTCAAAGCCCTTACATATTCCTTTTTACTACAGAGAAACACCTGTTTCTACCCTTTTTAAGTATGTGACCATATTCAAGAAAAAAAATAACAACAACAACAAGGATGCTGGATGTTGCTCAAAGCATCTTGAAACCATCCAAACGTCTCTTCAATAGATTTTTTCCTTTGTACTGCCACATTGGTGTTCTTCTGAAACTTCAGATCTGTGTTGTGAGACCTGACAGTTTTGAGTGAACTTTTTAGCTTCTTGTTGTGTTGTTTCTGCTGAAGTTTCACTATTAGCATGGTTTTAGCCAAGCTGTGCTCAGCTTTTTTTTCTTCAGGACAGCACATGAGAGTGCCAGCAGCACAGCAGCTGCTAGGGCTGGCTGGATTATCCTGTCAGCTTATGCAACCAGCCCTACAACACGAATCATGTTGTTGACTGGACCATGCAAGTACAAGTGTCATCTCTTGACCAGTCTGTGTTTGGACTCAAGCAGATGTTAAAAGACTGGAGTTCAACTGACACAATATTTAGGAACTGATGTGAGATTTGTAGGTTTGTATTTAATTTGTGAAGATGCTTAGAGGATTATTTATAAGTGATGTACCCAGCACACACACACACACACACACACCCCACCCTCAAATAAACCATCTTACAAGACTGGATGCTCACCTTTTCATGGGAAAACATCCTAACATCCTTTAACTTTGTACATCCCTTTTGGGGTGGGTGAAGCAGTACTGCTGTACAAAGCACACCTGACTTCAGATGACATCAATGTCCACCGAGGAAATAACATATTTTGAGTTCAAATAACAGGACAAGATCATACAATTTTCTAGAGATGCATTTTCCAGTGTTGAAATTCTGCAGCTGGAGACCAAGTGTTGACACTGTGTACCTTTTGCAGCCCTGTTAGAAGTTTGCAGATGGACTCATTCCTCCTGAAATGGATTTTCAGGTTATTTACACAGACATTCATATTTTCACCATGGGTTACAAAGCTTCCTTCTTTCCACTAGCCAGAACTGTCCTGGGTATCATTCCAATTTAAACGAAAACTTTAACAGCAGTATCTGACAGAATTTAAAGTGCAATTGGATTTTAACAGATTAATTTATCTCACTGCTCTCTCTTGAAGTGTCTATAAAGTCAACTTTTGTATTTAGTCTTAGAAATCTTGGTCAGTTTTGTTGCTAGTGGAAGATCAAAGCATCCAGGGTTCAATTCACCTGTGTACTGTGGTACCCCTGAAGGCTTCTCTGCCTCTCTACTTCTCTTTGGTCTTTTCCAGTAGTACCTCTAACCTTCTCTAGATAGTCTCCTTATTTTTGTAATACTTGTCCAAATTAGAAAAAAGATGTGTTACGATTGATCTACGCGATTAAATTCTTACTTTCTTTGCTCTTGACATTCCTGAGCAACTGATTCCCAATAAGCACCACAAAACAATCCAATTACTTTGTTCTGTTATCTTCTAAACCAGGGAGGTCTTCTTACCTTCTTAGACTTGGAAAGTCCAGGATTTGCTATTACTTAGCAGTAAATGTAAACAAATCCAATACGTCAACCAATTTTTCTCTCAGAAGAGTGGGAGATTTTGAAAAGAATGAAAAATCAAAAAAAATATCCCAAACCACATAAACAGAAATCCAACCAAGAACAGCTTTTTCCTTCTTGCAAAAGGCATCTGAGTAAAATGCATTCAATACAAAGGTTACAATATGACAGTACATAAACCACCTAAAATTACATAATATATTTCATAAACTGAAACTGCAGCACAGGAATAATCTAATTGTCAGCATAACATGTTGCTGTGTCACTTGCTGCTTCCTTCAACATAAAAAACTTTTCCAAGGAGCAGGAAGCTCTTCCAAGAGGAACCAGAGAGAGAAGGAGAAGACAAGAAGTATGTTCCCATTGAGCAATGCTGCTATGCAGAATTACACAGAACATACCTAATGACAAGGAAGTAGTTTTTTAGGAAATCATTAAGACTTTTATCAGGAAGGTTAATACCTTTTCTAAAGATGAACTGAATTGTGTTGATTTTAGGTATTTCAGCAATTGTGTTTTTTTCTCAGGAACCCAGTTTTTAGGGCCAAAGAGTACCAACCGCTTTTGCAGCCTCCACCTACGAAGAATTTTATAAGTACATTCAGATGAATCCACTTCTTAGGTTGAAAACTTTGGAGTGTGAATATTGGAGGAAAACCCACAGATACTTGAGCACACCCCACAAGAATATTTTCATGTCAGGACAAAAGCAAACTTATTGAGTGCTGCTCAAAATGGTTGGACTTCTTCCTTCTCAGGCTGTACTCATTGCTGGAATACACCCAGCCCTTTCTTTATTTTAAGCACACATTTATTCATGTGTTGAAATACATTTCCTTTGTCAGAGCATCTCCTGGAGATCCCTACAAAAGCATGAGAGAAAAGTAACAACCTAGTCACCAAAAAGAATTGTCTATGGGCTTTTAGCATATTCCTCATAAAAAAAGTAGCATCAGTAACACAGAAATTTTAGTTCTATAATGAAATTTACTGCAATTCCAGTGCTGAAAGTTATCCTGCAAAGAGTGAGCAGAGACTCACTTTCTGGCAGCTCAGGCTGGAAACATCAATTTTCAGATGCTTTAAGGAACCCTAATCCTGGGAGATGGGTTCCTTTTCACCAGTGGGTCTTTTTAGCTTTGTTTCTCCCTCCTCCTCTCATGAGACTGAAAAGCAAATTGCCATCTCTCAAATTGCTGCCTAAAGTGCTTTTGCTGAGGGAAGGTTGCAATGGGAAGGAGAATAAAGGCTACCAGATGATTGAGCTCTTGCAGTTTCCACTTCTTAGAATCATAGAATCTACCCGTCTTTTAAATACCTCCAGGGATGGTGAGTCAACCACTTCTCTGGGGAGCCTGTTCCAATGTTTTATAGCTCTTTCAGTGAACAAATTTTTCCTAATATCCAATCTAAACCTTCCCTGGTGCAACCTGAGACCATTTTCTCTCACCCTATCACGTGCTACCTGGGAGAAGAGACCAACCCCCACCTTGCTACCACCTCCTCTCAGGTGGTTGTAGAAAGTGAGGTTTCTCCTGAGCCTCCTTTTCTCCAGACAGAATAATCCCAGGACCCTTATCTACTCATCACGGGATGCAGGTTTCAGACCCTTCACCAGTACTGTTGCCCTTCTCTGGATGCACTCCAGCACCTCAGTATCTTTATTGTAGCAAGAGACCCAAAATTGAACAGAGGATTCTTCTGGTAAGCACAGCTGCTAGGTATGGAGAGGGTAATGGTTGCAAAACCTACCACTATTTTTATAGTAGTTCAAAAATCCCCAGCTCCCAAATAGTAAATATGATAATCAAGTTCTGCCACTCATAATTAACTTACAGTCTTGCCATGGAAGAAGTCAGAACAAAAGGTAGCAAAAAAACAAACTGAAGTGTCCAACTTTATCAAGTGCAAGCTCTGAATAGAACTATGGCAGCAGTGCACAATAGCTTTTTTTGCCACAGATGTCACATTTTGAGAATTCTGATTATCCAATGCTAAAAAAGACACGTGAACATATAGCTGAAGTTTCAGGAGACTTTGGGAGTTATTAAAATAACTGCAGTCAGATATATATTTTTTAAAAAGTTAAAAAATAATATGCTGCCTAATCAAAGATTATATCTTGTTCCATCTATTGAACAGGACTTAATTTTCCCTGCTTTCTGAACTGTCAGAGTTTGCAAAGTGTGTAGTCATTTTTGACTGTGTATTTTTATAAATGAACAGGTTTTACAGAAAGAGCTGTTATTAATCAGACAGTAACAGGCCTAATGGGTTGAAAACAGGTATTCAGAACTCACGGGATTGCTTTCTTTCTTTGCTATTGACACAATGACACTTCAGTGAGTCGTCTAAACTTTTCCATCTGTAAAAACAGAATAGTTATGAATCTTTGAAGATATTAATCAGATTTTCACACTTAAAATTTTTACTTCTATACCCTAAAAAGGGTGTATAATATGATGATACCTTGCATTCTAAAATATCATGTCTGCTTATAATGAGATCATGGAGTTAGCACATTGTAAATCTTGTGATCCCACACACATGCTACATGAAAACCTTGTAAAAGAAAGATTCCAAATCGCTCAACCTAGCCAACAGATACACTACACATGCAGGAAACTTTCTGTAATAGAAGCAGTCCCTTCATGATACAAAAGCAGAGCAATGTTTCCCTGTAATCTATGTTGAAAAGCAAAAGAAAAAAAAAGAGGGGAAGGGCACAGAAGCAGAATTAATTGCTCTATTTTTTGTTTGTTTGGAAACTGATGCAGAACAGATTAGCCTGCAATGTAGTGCTTTCTTCCATAAACAAGCAATTACATTTGGTCAAAAGCAAAGCTGTTTAAAATACTCCTAGCTATTTACAGGTAAAAGCTCAGGAAAAAAGTAGCCTAAAATGGATGGGCTGGTTATTATGGAAAGGCTTTAAGACCCTTGAGCATTTTAGTAATAGGTTGTGAAATTATCTTCCAGAGAACAAATACAGCATCAGCTACCAAAATCACTTGAACTGGAGTGGCTGCAAATCCGTTTGTGTATCAGAAGTTAATCCAGGCTTATTCCTCCAAAACTGCCAAAGCTTCAGATGAAGCAAGTACTAGAATAGTGCCCACATTTATCTGTTTAGATACTGGACTTAGAGTTAAAAAATTTTAAGTTCCATATTTGAGTTAAGCTTGTATACTGTTATTAGAAACCAATGCTTTATTAATAGCAGTTTCTAGGACATTTTAGAATTATTTTTAACTGATATAATATTGATCAGAAGTGCTTTCTTTACCAAGTCCTACTGCTCCAGTAATATCTGTCTTTTGCTTATGGTAAAAAATCAAGTATGTCCATGCAGAAATAGTTTATCTGCATTCTCTCTGTAAGAAACAGAAACGCCTTTTTCATTATAGTGTACATATTGAATTGTTTTGTACTTTGTGATTTCCATTCTGATAAAATCACACTGCTTGTCTATTACCACCTCTCTATTACTTATTTGTTTGTCCCAAAAAAAAGTATCCACAGACACATTAAGCTTCAAATTGAAAAAATAGATTTTATTCTGTTTTTGAGAACATTTTACAAAAGTGGATGGATGAGAAAACATGGTTAAAGAACAAAGTATCATCTTGTTCCCATATCCATTCACTTACAGTTCCTGGAGACAAGGAGTAGTTCCTGCATCCTACTAAAATGACTTCCTCTTCTTTCTGTTATCAGATAACAGGATGACACGAACTTCTAACAATGCCCCTCAGCCATAGTTGGTTTTGTTAATATTCACACTGAACTTTTCCTTTATGGTTCACTTGGTAACAGCTGATGCTGGGTATCTGCCTGGGGCTTGAAATACTCCATCCAATAACCCTTGATGAGTTCCTCTGGAGGCCAACAAACCTTTCCAGAAAAAAAAGTGTTAAATGGCACTCAGCTGAGTCCACAGATGTTTTTCGTAGGGCAAATATTGCCTACTACAGAAAAAACCCCAGTATCTTCAGAAAGCTTGCGCAGAGTTGGATGCTGCCCCACCAGGGATCCTCACTAACACGCCCACATTCATTGTGTGGGATTATTAATAAGCAGTCAGACAGAGCTCTGGTGCAAGCTGCCTGTTCAGGATGGATTGAGATGAGATTTAGGACACCATTGTGGTACAAGCACACAGTTCAAAATATTTGTGTCTACCTCACCTTAAACACGATGAGCTGAACTGTGACATAGCCAAGATATTCTGTCTGGTGCTGACCATGACTATTTATTGAAAATCAATGCTGCTGATGTGTGCTTTGAAAGAGGAGCTGAACACCGCGAAGGACTTTGGCTAAATGGCTGATCCACAGGGAAGAACACTACCTTTTTTTCTTTTTCCCTGGAACAATGCCACTGGATCTGAAAAAGAATGAAAAATGGCCCTAGAGGAGTGTGTTCAGAGACTGGGCCTTGCAGATGAACTGGTGAGGAGAAAGACTTTGGGTAAAGGAAACAATGATACAGACAGAACCCAAAGTATTTCAGCAGCCAGATAGCTGAAAATGAGCTGGCACCAAAGTCAGGTGGAAAGGTGAGTCCAGGCAGAAGGGACACACTGCACCTGACTTATCGCTTCCCTTCTCATGATCAAACATGTATTTTTCACTCCTGCTGTTATGCAATGCAGCTGTACAGTATGAAACCATTGCCACATCTTCCTAACAGGTGCTGCCACATTTTGTATCGGGGTGAAGTTGGAATCATATTAATTGTGTTTTAAATTATTTGGGATAGAGAGGTGCCATTTAACCTTCATTGTAGTAACTCACAATTTATTTTTTTTTTAAACAGCAGTCTGACATATTTGGTAACTGGGACAGACAGAAGGAACAGAGATGATAAAATACAGCCAATCTTCTGTGCAGTGGTTCAGTTCTCCTAGAAATGAGGCTTTAAAGAATTAAGGTTTCAGTAAGGGAGAAACCAGGCCTGAGGCAAGTTGGATGATTCCTCTTATGATCCTTGTGGGTTTCTTCCAACCCAGAATATTCTGTGATAGCAAGATGCTAATATTGCATCTAATATTGTATCAATAAATAAAATATTTATCAGTTATTCTTAAATATAGGACCTGAAAAATGGTTCTGATGACAACTGTATATATAAACTGCATGCAATACATAAAAAAGGGAAAGAACAATTTAGTGCAGGTTTTGGGCAGGAATCTGTAAACTTCAATGGCAATATAACATATCCTGCTAGGAAACAAGGGAGATTTGTTCATGTCTTAATTTACATATAGTGATATAATTAGCTTAGGATAGAGTCAAGCTGATACATATTAGTCTTAATTGAAAGGAATAAAATTAATTAAAATATACAAGATAAATGGATTAAGCAAATGGTGTTGAAACAGGTTGAATTGAAATGCTTTCTATCAAATATTTAACTGTTTGACAAATAACTTCAATATAATATCATCATGTGTATGTGAACTTGCAATTTGGTAAAAGGGCAAGAAAAAGCCAAAACGAAAGACTTAGAAGCTCCAGGAGGACCACACCTTAATAAACAGCTCTTACAATTAAAGAAGACAACACAGTATATTGCAAATTTTGTCACATGCCCACTAACTTAAATTAAGTCCGTTTGCAGTACAGCTCCAGTCATATCTGGAACTGGAGCCAGAACAAGAACAGCTACAAGAACTTGGAGCTGCACTCAGTACATCATTAAATGACTATATGAAGTTTGAACAGTTTAAAAATGACAAATCAGAGCACAAGACACATTATGGGTGAAAGTCAGTCGAAGAATTCCAGCTTCTGAGAACTTCAGCCCTGGCCTTTGTTGCTTTTGACAGGATTAGACAAAATCCAATTTCATGCTGCATGGACCAAATGACATACCTGCTTGTGGAAGCTCATAAAAACCACCAAAAACTGAGATAAAGTTTCTCATTGCTACCTGAAAGGTGGACGCAGAGAAAAGGAACAAGACTGAAGTTCCAGATCATTCATGCGAGACACTGTTATCTCAAAGAAGCATCCCAGGAATTTTTTCCTATATAAATTTCAAACACTTCAAGCAGTAGAAATACTAGGATGTAGTTGCCAGGAAATTGCTTCCCTAGTGTTTGTGGTACAAGTTTCTGCTGTGGTTAATGCCTGGCTGAAATCTGGCAGTTGAACACAAGTCTTTTGGTAAGTACCAATGTGCTGTCCTGAGTTAAAACCCAGTCAACAAGAAGACCACTTTCTAAAATTATAATGTTACACATTGCATTCCTCTATTTTCCCAGAATGTTGTTATAAAATAGCCATGAAACCGAACAGGTTAACTAACATTAGCTTATAACAGCTAATGACTTCATGATTTCAAGTTTTGGTTTTAGCATTTAGACCCCTAAGAGAGACCATTAGCTCTGAACCACAGGTTAACTATACCTGAAATTAAAATGTAATTAAACAACACTGCTCCAAGCCCTTTGGAATTCAGCACCATCCATAGTGCTTAATGTAGTTGTTGATAGGGATTAAGAATCTGATTCGAATTTCTAACCTGAATTTGCCTTGTTTCAGTATCCAGTCTCTGTTGTCTTCTTTAACCACAATATAAGAATCTTCGCAGCATTATCTATTCACTTAGGCAAAACTGGTTTTAGGTTGCACACTCCTCAAATTTCTACTTGGTAAGTTGAAACGCTGTCCCCCAGATCTCCTACCATATATTCCTTGAACTTGGATTTTTGTAACTCTTATATAAATTCTTCAGTACAACATTTTCAAACTTCAGCCTCAGTGTCCATCCAGTAACAGAGTGGTTTAACAGTGGTTTCACAGGTGCTGTAGGACAGGGGATAAAACCACCACTATACATTCTGTTTACATCCACTTGCTCCAACAGTTCTCCTTGCCACAGAATTACATCAGGAGTTTGTTTATGGGAAGGTCCATGTTCAGAAGATTCCTTAAATCCATTTCAGTGGTGCTATTTTCCAAGACATAATGTGTATATTTAATTTATTTTCCTGTTCCTTGAAGCATGACTTTGCAGGTGATAACACTAGCAATAAACACTATGTTTAGAGGTATGGAGCAATGAAAATAGGAAAGACTGACCCCTGTATTCATGCAATTTAAATTAGCAGAGTTTTTTCACATTTGTTTCTGGAATATCAGTGAAAATGTAGAATAGTACCACCAAGACACCAACATGTTTGCGAGGTCTTCTAGGAAGACTCCATCAATGATCTCTAAAGGCATTTGCCAGGCTGCACTTCAGCACTTGGACACAGCTCTGTTACACAGGCCCACCCATGTCACACTGCTCCAGGGAGCTGAAACAGTGACATTAGGAATGGTTTGAATGAAATATGAGAATTATTTATGTGAAAGCATGAGCAGCATGAATTGATAACTGAGTCCATGACTAACAGCAATTAAACTAGTAAATGCTGAGGAATGTGCTGTTTACATCAAGACCTGGAGGCCTGAGCTGTGATAAAGCCATGGCAGGATGCCTCGTCAGCAGAGAACCCGAGGTCTGATAGCAGGAGGATGGCAGCAGGGCTCCAAGCACAGTGTGTGCCTGCTGCTCGTCACCCCAGCAGGGAAAAAGGCCATAAAGTTACTGAAATGAGGAAACACACAGGTAACAACCCCTCCCTACAGTTTGTGGGTGATGAGGTAAGCAAGATTATGATGGGACATCACATTGTACTAGCTGAAGGATACAAATACCTGGGTGGCTCTGGTATTTGTATCTGGTATTTAACCCCAGCCAGCAGCTCAGCCCCACACAGACACTTGTTCTCTCCCCTGTCCCACTGGGAGGGGATGAATTGGAAGGGTAAAAGTGCAGTAACTTGTGGGTTGAGAGAAACATAATTTAGCAAATAAAACAAAAAAAAACCCCAAATTACCACTGTGCCCCCCTTAAAAAAAAACAAAAAACAAAAAACCAAACCAAACCAAAAACACCCCACAAAAAAAAAGCAAAGCAAAGCAAAGCAAAACAAAACAAAACAAAAAACACCACACAACAAAAGAAAAAAAAAACAAAACAAAACAGGCAAGCAAAGATAAAAAAGCCCAAAAATCAAGAAAAGTGATGCCAAGAGCCTAATTGCTCATCAGGGACAGATGCCCAGTCAGCCCCCAAGCAACTGCTGCTCTGGCTGACCTCCATCCCCTCCAGTTTTATTCCTGAGCTCAATGTCATATGGTGTGGGATGTCCCTGTGCTCATTTGGGATCAGCTGTCCTGGCTGTGTCCCCTCGCAGTTCCTTGCTCACCCCCAGCCTGATCCCTGGGGGGGTGAGAGGCAGAAAAGGCCTTGGCTCTGTGCAAGAGCTGCTCAGCAACAGCTGAAACATCCCTGAGTTATCAGCACTGCATGCAGCAAAAATCCAAAACACAGCCCCAAAGCAGCTACTGTGAAGACAATTAACTCCATCCCAGCCAAACCCAGCACAATGAAGAAGTTTTCCACTGCCAAGGAAGAGCCCCAGAGACACAGTGCTTACTCAAGGGTCACCACTCCTTGTCTCCCACGGGGACCTCCAGCCTGCCTGGCTGCTTGGACATGGGTTTCTTGGTGCTTGTGAGCATGTGGGTGTGAAAACACAACAGGGTGACATCCATGAGATTCAGCATGAGTGACTGAAATCAGCTGTGCTTAAAATAAATACCGACTGCCCTTGAGTTGAATTCTGTCACATTAATTTCATCCTGCATTTTTTTCTATAAGCATATTTTACTACTGTGAGTCATTTTCCCCTGCAGAGGTGCAAGGCAAGTTAATCCTCCAGTTCTGAGGACACATTTTACCAACAGAGCTCTTCACCAACACATTGATGCCTCTTGCTTTACCAGCTGGTGCATTCCTCATTCCTTCCTTTCTGTTTCAGTTCCTATGGTTTGGAATTATCAGTATCTCCAAAACAGGTAACAAACAATTTTAGTGTACAGTGTCACCTCCTGAATTTTATCTTTCTCAAGTAAATAAGTGTGTGGGGGGGGG